>CM053595.1:285087355-285138734 GCA_028646575.1 Pseudocheirus occidentalis | reverse complement strand
AAAAGGACTGAACTCCAAGCTTCTGGACATCAGGGGCTACCTGGAGAAAGTGGCAATGGGCAAGTTGCCCATCAACCACCAGATAATCTACCAGCTGCAGGATGTCTTCAATCTGTTGCCTGATGTCAATCTACAAGAATTTGTCAAGGCATTTTACCTGAAGACCAATGACCAGATGGTGGTAGTGTACCTGGCCTCGCTGATCCGCTCCGTGGTTGCCTTGCACAACCTCATCAACAACAAGATTGCCAACCGGGATGCCGAGAAGAAGGAGGGGCAGGAAAAGGAGAGGAAAGACGATAAGGACAAAGACAAAGATAAGGAAAAGGGCGATGCCAAGAAAGAAGAGAAAAAAGAGAAAAAATAAGACTTGGTGTGGATTTTGGGTTTTTTTGGGAAATTAAAATATTGCAGGCTAAATGAGTGTGCTGCTAGAGGGTTCTTTTAACTGTCAAGTGCTTGTTATAATGTTGTTGTGATAGTTCTCTGCCTTATCTCAAAGGGAAGGCCCTGGCTGTGGGATCATTCAAGTAAATAGGGGGTAAAAGGGACTGAGTTCACCCAGAGTGGCAGCTATGACACAGGCATATATTATTGGGGTGTTATGGTCTGGGCCTCAAGCATTGTGTGGAAAGTGAGGAGGAGTGAAGATGGAGTGTAGCTTACTTTATTTTTTTCACCATTAAACCATTTTTTGAAAAACCATCGTCTGCCCTCTTCTCATCCTTAAGACCATTTGGGTCTGTCCCCAGCAGAACATCAAACCTTCAGACTGTGCATAATGCATACACACTGCCTTTTATCTGCCTACATTCTCTCCTCCTCCTGAACTCTTGGTAGAGGATCCCACAGCAAGGGACTTCACATTTTGAGCCTGAGATTGCCTCAGTAGCCTCAGGGTTTGAGATTGAGCTCCATATATTGTTTACCTTTGAAGAGATAATTAAATGGTTTGGTTTGTAAATTTGTGTTCATCCTTTTTGACTCTAGAAGCTGATTGGTGAGTCTGGAGTGAGATGACTCAGCCAAAGGTCTTAAACCAACAGAGCCAAGCCTGAAAGAAACTCCCTTTACAGAAGTGTAATGGAGTGGATCTCAACCCATTAAATATACGGGAGATAAGTAGGCAGCTATTACTGTAATACTGTCAATTACCCCATTCCTTCAGAATTATGGCAAAGGACAATGGTTCTGACAAGGAATGGATCGCTGGTGCTTCCCAAAATGGGAAGTAGGAACACCTTAAATAAAAGACCCAGTCACCCAAGGGCCTACTTGGGTAAATTCAGTGGACTGGTTCAGATAATAGTTGATAATGTATAAGGTACATGAGTTTCTGTCCTAAAGTTGATGACAGTTTAGGAAGGAGACTAAGCAGATGAATTTACCTGTTGGTTGATGAGCATTTATAAAGTGCCAGTCATTGTGCTTAAAGAATACAAAAAAACACCATGCTCTCAAGTAGCTAACAGTCTGAGGGAGACAGCATGCAAACAGATGTATGAGTGAGATATATACAGAATAAATTGGTGTTAATTTCAGAAGGAAGCTTTAAGATTAAGGAGGCTTAGGAAAGGTTTTCCAGGCCTGGGGGACAACTAGAGAAAACTTGGAGCTGGGGTACAGAGGGTCACGTTTGAAGAACAAGGAGGCCAGAGTCACTAGATCATAGAGAACATGGAGGAAAGTAAGGTGTGAGAAACCTGAAAAGAGGAGGGGGCCAGGTTATAAAGGGCTTTGAAAATCAAACAGGGTTTTATCTCTGATCCTGAAGGTGATAGGAGCCATTGGAGTTTACTGAACAGGGGAATGATGTGTTCAGGGCTATTTATTTTAGGTTTTAGGAAGATCAGCTTGGCAGCTAAGAGATTGGATTTGGAAAGACTGTAACAGGAAAGCAAGCAGAAAGCTATTGTAGTCCAGGTGTGAAATGACAGTACCTGCACCAAGGAGAGGCAGGGAGTATGTTAGAGAAATGTTACAGAGTTGGAAATAATGCCTTGGCAGCAACTAGATTTGAAGGGTATGAGGATGAGTGGAGAGTGACACCTACCTTTTAAGTTTGGGTGACCAGAAAGGTGATGGGACCCTCAGCAGTAATGGGAAAGTTAGGAAGAGGGGAACATCAAAGGGAAAGCTGACGAGTATAGTCTTGGACATGCTGAGTTTAAGATGTCTGTGGGACATCCAATGTCTAAATACTAAACCCAGGCTAGGAGAAGTTAGAACTGAACAAGAAGATCTGAGTCTTCTGAGTAGGGATGAAAATGAAGACATGGGAGTTGATGACATCAGCTGATGAGAATTGTCTTATCTACCATGTAGGAAATTCTAATTTTCAAAAGAACTAAAAATAAAAGTACTTAGCCCTAAAAATTATCCCAAACGCAAGTTAATATGATTCAGAGGATGCTTTTGGAGTTTACAGAGCTCTAAAATTAGCCTTCTAATGAATTGTATGATCTGCTAAAGGGCTAGCTAACAAATTGCTGGATAAAAGAATAGAAGATATGCCAGTTTTCATACAAATATAAACGTATACAAAACAGTGGTCACATTGATGTTCCAGAAATTGCCCATATTAATGTCTAAAAGGCATGATTCATTGAGTTTTGAGTTCTCTTTAAAAGATAGAAATGTTGTTTGACAAGTAGAAACAAGGAAAACGTTTGATGGGATTTTTCTCTGAAAAAGTTCCAATGCAGAAAAGAAGAGACCAGGGGAGCCCAAATGTCATCGGGAGCATGAGGGAAAGAAGAGAAAGCATGGGTTGGGTAGAAGAAGTAGCTTATACACAAATACCTTTAAACCCTAATTGAGAGCCTGATTTGTTTAGAACCATTTCCCCAAACCTGAAGGAGCAGACTGACAGCAGATGGAAGATTAATTTGGTCGCCATGTTTAGGAGAGGGGAAGAGAGACAGGAGCAACAGAGGCTGGGGATATTTTGTTAGGGGTGAGACCAACACCCAAAGAAGGGACATGATGAAAATAGAATGGAATGGTCAGATTCGAGAGTTAGTGTAGAAAGAAAAATGACATGTTTTCCTGATTGGGTGTGGAGAAATAGGCTAGGAAAGAGGGAAGGAAACTAACATTAAGCATCTCCTTACATGACAGGTGCCATTTAATCCAACAATTGAGCTTGAGGTTCAGTGAGGGGTCCCTGACTAGAGATGATTGCCAGGCAAGGATTTGAAATCTGACTTTGTTCATGGTTAGTCTAGTTTGAACCCTTAACCATTTTTTCAGAGTCTGATAAAAGAGCAAACTTATACAGGGTTGTGGGGGTTTAAATACTCCACACTTCTTAGGTGATAGAAGTGACCTTTGAGCACCAGAATTAGAGGGTGCCTGTGACTCAAGGTAGGCCAATTATATACTGAGAGCAAAGGATAACAAAGCAGCCCGAAGTTGTACTCATATCCATAAGACCTCTAGTGTGTTTGGTAAATTCTCTGCAGAGGATTTTGGGAACAGAATGGGCAAGAAGGGTGCTGAAAAAGAAGGAATGTTTAACTTGCATTCTGAATCTACAGGGGAAACATCCCTATTGATGACATCTCAGACCCAGCAAAGTGTCGAGCAGCCAAGAGTATTAGACCTGTCTAGTCCTTGTTACCATATTATCAGTGTGTCCCACACATGGTAAAAACAGCCGGGCTTTTTCCTTTCTGTTGAAAACTAGTATATGACATATATCAGTAGTTCTCAACCTGTGGGTCGTGACCCCTTTGGGGGTCAAATGATCCTTTCACAGGGGTCACCCAAGACCATCAGAAAACACACATTTCCGATGGTCTTAGGAACCGAGACACAGCTCCGATATCTGTCTCCAGGCAGGTCTGCCCACATGCAGATACGCCCACATATGAGTATTAGGAAGGTTGAGAACCACTGACATATAGTATAACTAAGGGAGAAACAGTCTTCTTATAGCAAATACTACCTTCCATAAGATATTGGAAGACTACTTGCTGCCCTAATGCCAATGGAGTCATCATTTTGAGTTGGCTTAACCCTGTAGCTCATAACCAGTCATCCATCATATAGGAGAGGTTGACCTAAGAGATTTGAAAAGTGACTGTTTAAAAATGAAAACGCCAGTAAAACAGATGATCCCAAGCCTACTTCTAGTCTCTACAGCATAGGGGTTGCACCATGTAATTCCATTTCCTAAATCCCTCAGGAATGACCAATATAGATTTCTTCAATCTGTTTGCTGCTCACATCTTTTTTTTTTTTTGGAGGGGGGAAGGTAGGGCAATTGGGGTTAAGTGACTTTCCCCGGGTCACACGGCTAGTTTTGTGTTAAGTGTCTGAGGCCGGATTTGAACTTGGGTCGGTCTTCCTGACTCCAGGGCCAGTGTTCTATTCACCACACCAACTAGCCGCTCCTGCTGCTACACATCTTAACAAGAGTGGTTTCTGGCCTCTGTTCTTAACGGATTTCCCATTTTGAAAATTAGCAGTGGAATCATCCCTAAATTCCCAAGTAAATTACCTAAACTACCGGTGGTTTGAGGAAACAGAATGCCAAAAGATAATGGCTTACAACCAACCAAAACTTAGTAATTGGTAGGCTATTTCTTTTTCCTCCCCATTCTGACTATTAAATGTCTACTATATATTAAATATGTTGAGTGAAAAACCAAGGCCTTTTACTGTAACCTCCCTCGTTTTCCCTTCTTTACATCCCTTGAAGCCACCCCCATTTTCTCCTTTACTGTAAACAGTCTCTGGTAAAGAGATGACTCTTCCTCACCAAGGCCAACCCTTCTCTACCTACTTTTGATTCATCCCTTCCTGTCTTCTCCAGCAGATTCCCCTCCCTAATCTTCACTCTCTCTCCACCAGATGCCTCCTTCCTAACTACCTACAATCATGCCCAAGTAAACCTTATAAAATCCTCATTAGACACTACCCATGCTCCTCTCACACACCTGCCACCCTAGTTCAGCCCCTTCATGACTTATCCCCTGGCCTACTGGAGTCGCTCCCCATGTCTCATCTTTCCTTTCCCCAGTGTTGCCAAATTGATTTTTTTCCTCAGTTTTAAGTCTGCGTCATTCCCCATCTTCATAAATGCCAGTGGTTCCCTATTACCCCTGAGATCAAATATGAAATCCTTTGTTGGGCATTAAAACACTTCACAATCTGACCCCAACATAAATGTCCTGCCTTCTTACAGATCACTCTCCTTCATACAAACTAGGCTACAGACAAATTGGCCTTCATACTTTGCGTTGTCTGTCCTCAATGCCCAGAAGGTTCCCTAGCCTTACCTGTGCCTCCCTAGTTTCCTTTGGGGCCTGGCTTAAGTACCTCCTCCTACAGCAAGTCTTTCCTGATCCTCCAGGCTATCAGCACCTCCCCCCATATACCTTTTATCAATATTGCATATACTTTAATAATAATATTTACAGAGAGCACTTGAAGCTAGCAAAGCACTCTATGAATATTGCTTCATTTGATCTTCACAACAACCCCGGGGGGTAGGCAGACCCCCATGTTACAGATGAGGAAACTGAGGCAGACAGATTATGTAACTTGCCCAGAGTCTTACGAATCTGAAGCCAGTTTGAACTCAGGTCTTCCTGAGTTCAGGTCCAGTACACCATCTATTGTTGCCCTATGTCACCTCCCCTAGCTATGACTGTGAACTCCTTTAAAGGGAGGAACTTTTTCATTTTTGTCTTTATATCCTCAGAATTTATTACAATACCTGGCCCAGAGCAGATACTTAAATGTTTTCTGATTGATTGATTGGATCTTCTGGGCAGGAACTCTAGGATTTCACCCTAGTTTCCATTAGGCCTTCTAGCATAGAGTTTATCTTCTTAAAACTATTCTGGGGGTTTTTTTAAGTATAAAGAAAGTGTCATACAAATATTTGCTGCCTAACTCTATCTACCATGCCATGTGCCTGCTGAATGCTATGAGGCTTGGAACTGACCACATTTGCAATGTACTCACAACAGCAACAAATGTTTTCAATGTAAAAATTAGTTTATCCTTTCTCTTTTCAATATTTTATGGATGAACAAATAAGTGAGAGAATAATCCCAACAGAATTACAGTTTCAGACTCCATTCCTAGTCTGGCTATAACTGACCTTCACTGTGCCTTCTCTTTTTCCACTGTCTCCTTTGACTTTGGAGTCAATTTTTAATTAAGTAAATTTCTGCCAAGAAAATGTTCATTACTAAGGTTCCACTATCCACCTTCACTACTTATACACACAAATGGTTGATTCTGTGAATCAACACAATCTTGCCTTCAGAAAACACATGGGATCATTTGAATTTAGGAACTAGGGGTGGTTAGCCTAGAAGAGAATATGATAGCTACCTTAATGTGTCTTGGGGCCACCAGGCAAAAGAGAGGTTCGACTTGTTCTCTTTGGCTCCAGAGGATAGAAGTAGGAGCATCTGGGGAGAAGCTAAGAACAAAGGAGGCTCAATGCCAGGAGAAAGTTCCTGATAATTGAAACTTGCCCAGAAGTGGAAATGAGCTGTCTTTAGAGACAGTAAGTTCTCCGTCACTAGTATGAGAGGTTATTGCTGTGCAGATATGGATTGGATAAAATGGCCTCTGAGGTCCCTTCCAAACATGAGACTACTGTGATCTTTCCTTTTTTCTGTCCTTCCTTCCAACAAGGTCTCCCTGTCTTGCCCAGGTTGGAAGTACAGCAGTAGCTCATGGGCCTTGAATTTTTGACCTAACCCATTTCCAACCTGGGCCAATCTGATCTTCCATAGGCAGCCTGAAGATGCTTGGAGGCTCATCATATTGGTGCTAGCTTTAGTAGGGACACCCAAACAGTAGTGGGGGACTCCTGAACTTAAGAGATCCGTCTTCCTAAGCCTCCCCTAAGAGCAAGGATTACAGAGACGCTGCAATTTTTCACATATCATTTCTGTTGGAAGTATGGTTAGGCTAACAGCAACAGATGTCCGTCTATCACTGGGCCAGCAAGTGGAGGAAAGAACAGCTGGGCATACCTCCATAACTGCTGCCATTAATGGTGATAATGGGACCAATATGGCAACTATAAGTCTAAGAGGCAGGAGATGGAGTTGTGAATAGCAAAGCATCATGAGCCCCCATCTCCAACATGAATATTATCATTTTGTCTGGTTTTAAGGTTTACAAGACACTTCTTAACAACAACCCTAGGTAAATATTGTCCCCATTTTATAGATGGCAGAACAGAAGCTCAAAGAACTTAATTATTCGCCCATGCTCATAGAGTTAATATCATAAATAAGGCTCAAATCCCCAAGTCTTCTGGCTCTTTCCGTTATAGCAGACTTCTTACAGCCTGGGGACACTTTGAGCCAGCCTCCTCTTGCCTTCAAAACATTCTAGATGTAAAAGAACCTCATCAGTTTTAAAGACTTCCCTCCACCCCAGAAAGATTTTTATAACTTTTCTCAGTAAACTTCTCCAGTGTTTAATAATTACAGATAATTTCATAGGCATGTTCTGATGTGCATGCCTGAGCTAAATGGTTTCCAGTCTGGCTAGAGAGCATCCTAATGGATGCTTCTACTTCATCTTAACTGAAGTGCATCTACTTCAGATTAACTGAAGAGAGTCGATCAATAAACATTTATTCATTATCTACTATGTGCCCAGCCCTACACTAAGGACTGGGGATAGGAAGAAAGGTAAAAGACAATCTATTGGAGGAGACAACATGCAAAGGACTATGTCCAAACAAGCTATAGGCAGGACAAATTGGAAATAATCAACCGAAGGGAGACTAAAAATGTTTAAGGAATCAGGAAAACAAACTATAGAGGATGACCCAGAAAGGTGAGGACAGTTAGAAAATCCCCTGATATTTTTCTCCTTTTTTTTTTGAGAAATGAAATATTTAAGGACTCAGTCTTTTTAAAGTCAGCCCATTTCACGGAACCACAAAAATTATAAATGAAGAACAAGCCCTAAGTAGAAGTAAAAAACTGGATTTGGGTTTTGTTTTTCTTAAATTGTAGAAACATTTCAACTTAGTGTTTCTAGATACTTTCATGGAAATGTTCCATATAGCTATTTATTTTTTAAACCTGATTATAAGAAAAGAGTGTTAGACTTGGGGCCTGGGAGATACTGGTCTGACATCCATAATGTTGTATGTACCCGGGCAAGTCACGTACTGTCCGAGCTTCGGTTTATTCAACTAAAAAATCAGAATGATGATTCTCGGCCCTTTTGACCTTATACATTTATGAGGAAAGTGCTTTGTGAATTTTAAAGCACCCTGTAAATCAATAGCATATGGCCGTACCTTAAGAAGTAGGCTCATTGATGGTTTGTTTTTCTTTCCAATCATCTCTTCCTTAACATTTTCATGATAATTAAGGAGATAATATTTGTGAAGGACTTTGCAGTCCTTAAAGTGCTATATAAATAGTAATTATTATTATCATTATTGCAGCTAAGTGGTATAGTACAGCATCAGGCCTGGAGTCAGGAAGCTCTGAGTTCAAATCCAGCTTCAGACACTTACTAGCTGTGTAATTCTGGGTAAGTCATTTAACCCTGTTTGCCTCAGTTTCCTCATCTGTAAAAGGAAGGCAAATGGCAAACCACTCCAGTGTCTTTCCCAGAAACACCCCAGATGGGGTGATAGTCGCACACAACCAAAACAATGGAACAACAACAAAAAAGTTTTAAGATCACAGGTTTTTTAAACTGGAAAGGACCTTAAAAATCTTTTAGTCTAATCCCCTATTGATTTATTTAAGTTTGCTTTTCATTCTTCTAAGGTCAACTGAAAATGGACTTTGTAAAACAAACCAATTTATTGCTATTTCATCGAATTGTTGTAAATAACCAGTTCAGTAATTCATGTTTACCCTTGTTAATATAAAACTAGTCACATGGACTAATGGTTCTTTGGCACTAGATGGCAGTGTTGACTGAGTCTATGCCCTGAAATATGAAAAATTCAATTCTCCACAAAATAGCATTTTAGGGTCTAGATACCATCAGCATGGCAGTAAGAAGTATCCCTTAAAACCTCTCCACAGTACCTTTCCGGCTTTGGCTTCAGCTAAGGAAGGCTTGATTGAGTATAATAGAATTGAGCCCCACAAAAATTAGAAAGTTTCTCTTTTGTCCTGCTAATCTAACCCACACCACCCCAGCTCATCTAAAATAGACTTCTATAGTAAGTTCTCTCTGCCAGCTAGGCTTCTTATGCCCTAGATTTTCCACATGGCTGATCCAACCTGGAACGTCTCAAAGGCCATGTAAGCTCCCTATTCTCCCAGGCTGATTGAACTGAACCATAACGTCCTCTCTATCACTAATACCCCTGTGGTTATTACCCAGAGAACCCAAAAGAGGGCCTGGGATTTCAGCTTTTTCTTATTATGTATCCTTGGCAAATTCCCTGATATTCCTTTTTTTGTGAAATGCAATATTTTAGGACTCAATCTTTTTAAAGTCAGCCCATTTCAGGGAACCACAAAAATTACAAATGAAGAACAAGCCCTGAGTAGAAGTACAAACTGTTTACTCAGATATAAAAAATATTTGTGCATAAAATAAGAATAAAACTGTTGAACAATAAAAAAGAAGCAAAAACTGGATTTTGGTTTTGTTTTTCTTAAATTATAGAAACATTTCAACTTAGTGTTTCTAGATATTTTCATGAAAATATTCCATATGGCTATTTGTTTTTCAAACTTGATTATAGAAAAGTGTTAGACTTTTCACCTGGGAGATATTGGTCTGAAATCTATAATGCTCTGTGAACCTGGACAAGTCACGTACTCTCCAGGCTTCAGTTTATTCAACTAAAAAATCAGAATGATGATTCTTGGCCCTTTTGACCTTATATGTTTATGAGGAAAATGCTTTGTGAACTTTAAAGCACCCTGTAAATGTTAGTTGTTATGCTTCTTTCCTCCAAGATGATGGGCATGCTTAACTTTCTCTCACATATGTCACAGTCAACATCTGGAACCAGTAAATGTCAACGTTAATTGGCTAATCTCTTGACCAAAATAGCCAGTTAAAAACCTAAGCTACAAGGGAGAAAGCTCTGTTCTAGCTTCTATCAGTCAACTAATGTTAGCATTTGTCTCATGACTGACCTTGTGATTTGACCAAAGTAGAGACTTCTCAAATATACACTGGACATTAGCCAAGCAGTGTAACTAACGTCAATATTAGCCAGCTTAAGATAATATCCCAAATACAACAAATATTTGGATTGATGATGAAAAAAGTGGGTGGGTTATTGAAAAAACAAACACTAAGGTAGTTCAGAAAGAAAAACAGGAGAGGGCACTGATGAGTCATGATCAGAATAAAAGGTGAGCCAAGAATGGTCCTTCAGCATAGAAATAGGGTTCTCGAGGAAGGGTCATAGAGCTAAGGGCTGAAAGAGATCATCTGGAAAAAGAATTTTTAACCTGGGATCCACGGGTAGACTTCAGGGAGGTCTGTGAACTTATATGGGGGAAAATGACATCTTTGTCTTCATTAATGCCTAATTGGAATTTAGCTTTTCCTTCCATCATGAATGGAGATGACAGATAAGGGGGGCCACAGGCTTCCCCAATTGGTCAGATGGATCCAGGACACATAAAAATGTGAAGAACCCCTGATCTAGAAGAGCTCTTCTATTTCACAAATGAGAAAACTGAGAAAGAGAGAGAGGAAGTGACTGGTCAAAGATTAATGAGAAATAACTAACTTCTTTATTTAGAGCTAGATCTTCTGACTTAAACCAATGTCCTTTTTGCTAGACCCTTTTTACTTGGTGCCTTTTCCATGCCAAGCCAGATACATATTAAACTTTGGATAACCAAAGCAAGCAAAGACTGCTGTCAAAGAAAAAGAAAATCAAAAGTTATGCCATGTCAGTGAAATCAACAGACTTCCAGAAGAAAAGTATGGACATTCCCCTATTCAGTTCTCTTCTCTCTAAAGCTCAGTCATCTAATGTTTGAGAAGGGGGAGTGCAGGACCCCTTTTGTGCTACCCTTCAAACTAACTGATAATCACGATAATGCCTTTAACCCCTGCCTATAATAACCCTATAATTACCAATAAAATGGCACAGAAATTGTCCTTGACCAATGAAATATGGCTTATGCCAAGTTGGGTTGGCTTGAGGCCCAGTCAAACACTAATGACATTCAGTTTGGACACTGCAGGAATATAATGTGTCTTTATACCAAAGGTGGCCTGTAACCATTGTTGCTACATGAAAGTGATATCAGGCCTTTGGTAGGAAGCAGGGAAGAAAATTACTTCAAATTCTCCCAATTCTTTCGTTTTCCCTGAGACATTCTGTAAGAGTGGGCAAAGAATTAAGATCTAAATTTCACTTGTACTGTCCACTTTTGATTACCGTTCCAGTTTATGTGATCTGTATCTCTATAAAATGTCCATACCATTTTTTAATCTATAAAACAAGGCTGATCTAACCAAAGTAATTGGCAATAGACTGCCAAAAATGTGTTTCCCCATAACTTAAAATGCCTTCATTTATTATACTGGAGACAGTGCTAATTGGTTAGAGAGACATAGGACCAGAGAACTAGAAGAGATCCCAGAAATCATTCTGGTCCAAGGCAACAAGAACACCCACTATGATGTATCTAACAGGTGGTCATCTAGGCTTTTCTTGACAATCTTCAGGGGAGAAGCCAACTATCTTCTAATACTACTTCTAATATTGTCTGCGAAGAGTGATAGTTTTATTTCCTAAAAGCCTGTTCTAATTCCTTCAATTTCTTTTTTTCCCTCATTGCTATAGCTAGAATTTCTAGTACAATACTGAATAATCGTAGTGATAATCGGCATCCTTGTTTCACCACTGATCTTATTGATCTTCTAATACTGCCCATTCTATTTTTGAATAGCTTTAATTATTAGGAAGTGTTTTATTTATGTCAAGCTGCAACATTGACCCATCGTCCATCCAAGTACTGACCTCTGAGGCTAGGTAGAACAAGTCTGATCTCTCTTCTAAACAACAACCCTTCAAATAATTGATAAAAGCTTTCATGTACCTCTTAGATGTTCTCCAAGCTAAACACCCCCAGTTCCCTTTGACTCATCCTCATATAGCAAGAATTCAGAGGCCTCAATATTTTTGATCACCCTTCTCTGGATGCACTCTACTTATCAAAACCCTGCCCCAAATTGCACCATTCAGAAATGAACAGTATTTCTAATATGACAAAGAAGACTATCTCTTCCCTAGTGCTGAGCATTTTGTATCTCTTAATGTGTCTTAACATCAAATTAGCTTTTTGACTGCCATATCACGCTGCTGACTCATATTGAATTTGATGTCCACTAAAATCCTTACGTGTTTCTCAAACAAATTGTGATCTGCCAACCCTTAGCTTTGGATCACTCCTACCCGTTGAGAATGCAAGAAATGTGATATCAATTATGCATGTGAAATCAAGAAAAACATATTTCCATATTAGTCATGTTTGGGGTAAGACAAGAAAAATAAAGTTTTTTTTAAAAGTATGCTTTGAGGTGTATTCAGACTCCACTTATCTCTCTGGAGGTGGATAGCATTTTTTCATCCTAAGTCCTTCAGAATTGTCTTGGATGATTTATTGATCAGAGTAGCTGAATGTTTCACAATTGACTATAGTTAACAATATTGCTCTTACTATGTAACAATGCTTTTCTGGTTCTACCCATTTCACTTTGCATCAGTTTATATAAGTTTTCTCAGATTTTTCTGAAACTATCCTGCTCATCATTATAACATAATAATATTCCATCATAGTCATATACCACAACTTGTTCAGCCATTCCCCAGATGATGAGCATCACATCATTTTCTGATTCTTTGCCACCACAAAAGAGCTATTATATTAATGTTTGTTTTTTGCAAATCAGTCTTTTTCCTTTTTCTTTGATCTCTTTGCATTTATCAAACATTAGATTACTATGGTCATTACCACTGCGCATTGTGTACCCAATCTATTCCACTGATCCACCACTCTATGTCTTAACCAATACCAGATTGTTTTCATGATTACACTTTGTAATAAAGTTTGGAATCTAGCACTGCTAGGTTACCTTCCTTTATATTTTTAATTGATTTCTGTGATATCCTTGACATTTTATTCTTCCAGATGTATTTTATTATTTTTTCAACCTCTATAAAATACTTTTTGGTAGTTTGTTTGGTATGGTGCTGAATAGGTAAATTTAGATGGAATTATCCTTTTTATTATATTGACTTGGCTTACCCATGAACAATTAATATTTTTCCAGTTGTTTAGATATGCATTTGTGTGACGTGTTTTGTAATTGTATTCGTATAGTCCCTAGATTTGCTTTGGCAGGTAAACTCCCAAATATAAACTCCCAAAAGCCTGCAGTTATTTTGATTGGAGTTTCTCTTTCTAGCTCTTCCTGCTGGACTCTGTTGGTAATATGTAGAAATGCTGATAATTTATGTAGGTTTATTTTATATACTGCAACTCTACTAAAGTTGTTAATTGTTTCAGCTACTTTTTTAGTTGATTCTGTAGGATTCTCTAAGTATACGTCATATTGTCTGCGAAGAGTGATAGTTTTATTTCCTAAAAGCCTGTTCTAATTCCTTCAATTTCTTTTTTTCCCTCATTGCTATAGCTAGAATTTCTAGTACAATACTGAATAATCGTAGTGATAATCGGCATCCTTGTTTCACCACTGATCTTATTGAGAAAGTTTCTACCTTATCTCCATTACAGATAAGGCTTGCTGATGGTTTTAGATAGATAATACTTATCATTTTAAGGAACACTCAATTTATTCCTTTACTTTCTAGAGTTTTTAATAGGAATGTTGTATTTTGTAAAAATAAAAATAAAAAACTTTTTCTGCATTTATTGGTAATCATATGATTTTTGTTCTTTTTGTTATTTATACAATCAGTTATGCTGATTGAAATCCACCTGGTCATAGTATATGATCTTTGTGATATGCTACTGCAGTCAGAAAAGAAAAATGACAACTCTTGGAGGGGATTTTGGAAAATTTAGGCACCAAAGCACTTCTGATGAAGTTGTGAACTGATTCAACCATTCTGGAGAGCAATTTGGAACTAGGACTGAAGGGCTATAAGACCTTACATGTCCTTTGAACCAACAATACCAACACTAGGTCTATATCCCAAAGAGATTTTAAAATTGAAAAGGACCTATATGTATAAAAATATTTATAGCAGCTCTTTTTGTGGTAGCAACAGATCGGAAACTGAGGGGATGCCCATCAATTGGGGAATGGCTGAACTAGTTACGGTATATGATTGTGATGAAATACTGTAAGAACTATGCTATAAAGAATGATGAGCGAGATGCCCAGAAAAACCAAGAAAGACTTACATGAACTGATGCAAGTAAAACAGTAACAGCAAAATTATACATTGACCAACTGTAAATTACTTAGCTGTTCTCAGCAATACAAAATGATTCAAGCCAACTCCCAAGGACTTATGAAAAATGCTGTCCACATTCGGAGAGAGAACTGATGGAGTCTGAATGCAGGTTGAAGCATATTTTTTAAAATTTTATTCATTTTTCTTGTTTGTTTTTTTTGCCCTGTGTTTTCTTTCACAACATGACTAATATGGAAATGTGTTTTGCATGACTGCACTTGTATAACCTATATAAAATTGCTTGCCTTCTCAATGAGTGGGCTGGAGAAGGAGGGAGAGAATTTGGAACTCAAAGTTTTTAAAAACAAATGTTAAAAATTGTTTTTGTATGTAATTGGGGAAAAATACAGTATTAGATTTATTGCTGTTATCTCCTTGCTAAGTATTTTATTTTAAATTTCTGCATCAATATTCATTAGGGATATTTACAAGCACCCTGATTCCATTTCATCCATCTTCTCTCCTTCTGTTATCCCCTCTCCCTAATCTTCAATCTCTACCTTTCCACCAACTGTTTTAAGTGCTGCCTACAAACACAATCATGTCTCCTCTATCATTAAAAAAAGAACTTTCACTTGATCTGACCAACCCAATTATCTATTATCCTTTACCTCTGCTTCCTTTGTGGCTAAAGATGACTGTCTCTCTGTCTGTCTCTGTCTGTCTGTCTGTCTCTGTCTCTGTCTGTCTGTCTCTGTCTGTCTCTCTGTCTCTGTCTCTCTCTCTTGTCCTTCTATCTCTTTCCCTCCCTCCCTCCAGTTTGGCTTATGATCTCATCATTCAGCCAAAACTACTCTCTCCAAAGTTACTAGCAACCTCTTAATTGTCACATCTAATGGCCTTTTCTCAGTCTTCATCCTTCTTAACTCTTCTCTAGCTACTGATACCATCAATTAACCTCTTCTCCTAGACACTCCCTAGGTTTTTGTGACACTGTTCTCTTCTAGTTCTCCTCCTACCTGATTGCTCTATCTCAGTCTCCCTTTCTTGATCTTCAACCAAATCATGCCAGCTAACCAGGGTGTTCCACTGAGCTCTGCCCTGGGCCCTCTTCTCCCTCTAAAATATTTCCCTTGGTGATCTCATCGGCCACCGTAGGCGCAATTATAACCTCTGTGCCAATGATTCTCACATCTCCTTATCCTGCTTAACTTCCCTCCTACCCTTCAGATTCATATTTCCAACTGCCTATTAATGATCTCAAACTATCCTTAAATTAACATTTCCCAAAAAAGAATGGATTATCTTTCCCCCAAAGCCCTCTGCTCTTCCTCTTTTTCTCATTAATGTGGAGACTTCAACAGCCTCCCAATCACCCAGGATTGCAACCTAGTATTGTCCTTGAAGTCTCACTCAATACCCCCCCCATATCCAATTTGTGGCCAAATCCCATCAGTTCTGCCTTCATATCATCTTTTGTATGTGACTTCTTCTCTCCTATGATACTGCCACCATCCTGTCGCTGGCCTGTATCACCTCATTCCCAGACTATTGCAGTAGTCTACTGGTTGGTCTCCCTTGCTCCAGTCTCTCCCCACTCCATTCTACCCTCCACTCGGCAGTCGAGTTAATCTTTCAAAAGCATAGTTCCTACCATGTCATCCTTTTATTAAATAAACTCCAGGGCCAAAGAGAAAGTTCTCTGGCATTCAAGGCCCTTTATAAACTGACCCCTTCCTTGCTATTCCTTATAGAAGACACTCCAGGTCCTGATTGCATTCTTATTGGTTGCCCCCCAGACCTGGAATGCCTTTTCTCCTCAGCTCCATCTCCTGGCTTCCCAGCTTCCTTCAAGTCCCAGATAAAGTTCTACCTTCTGCAAGAAGTCTTTCTCAATTCACCCTAATGCTAACATCCTCCCCGATGATTTTATTTCCCTGTATCTATCTTTTTTACAAATTGTTTTTGCACTCTGGCTATGACCTCCTTGAGAGCAGGAGTTGTATTTTATTATTCTGTGTCTATAATACCCACAGTTCCTGGTACATAATAGGTACTTAAATATGTGTTAACTTATTTAACTAGCTACACAGTCCCCATGTTGTATTTATAAGGTTGATTTTTTTTTACCCCAAGTGTAAACCTTTGCATCTATCCTTACAATTTTCATATTCTTAGATTTAGTCCAACTTTTTGTCCTCCTAAGAACTTTTTGAACCTAACACTCAATCCAGTGCATCTGTTCTCCCTCCTAACTTTGTCTAATGATAAATATGCATTTATCCCAAACACTGATAAAATGTTAAATTACATGGAGCCAAGGGTAGATAGATGGTTGGGGTACTACATTAGAGATCTTCTTCCAAGTTGGTACTCACCTATTAATAATTTCTCTTTTGTTCTGGTTATTAAACCAATTTCAAAGAAACCTATAGACTATCTTCTGGCCCACATCTCTACATAAGAAAAGCAAGAATGACCTCACCAAATGCTTTACTAAAGTAAAGGTGAACTATATCTGGATCACCATCATGGGTCTAGAAGTGGAAGGGACCTCAGAGGCTGTCTGTCTAGTCCAGGCCTCTTACTTTATAGATGACTTGTCCAAAGTCAAACAAGTAGTATAGGTCAGACCAGAAGCAAGATCTGAACCCAGGTCCTTTGACTCTAGTGAGATCTCTCTTTCCATTGTCCCACTCTCTCTTCCATTTCCTTGATTTAACTGTTGAATGGCCCTTCCAAAAAATGAAATTATGTTGGTCTGGCATGATTTGCTCTGGATGAAGCCATAACGGCTCTTTGTGATCATTGCTTCCTTTTTTTAGATATCAACTATCTTTTGGATATGCTGTATTTGAGACAGATTTGTACTTCTTTAGTCTTATAGTACTTCTCCCATTTTCCATAATCTTTCGAAGATCACCTTCTGTGACTCGTCAGTCTCATCCACCAATACTTTTAGTATTCTAGCATGTATTTTGTCTTAGCATGATGGCCTGAATTCATGAAGGGCAGCTAGGTGACCTCTTATCTCCCTACTTACCTTGCATTTCAACTCTTTATGATTCTCTCATCTGTCTTTTCCAGTTTATTTTCCTTTCCAGAAGAGGGAAGGGGAAACAAAATAAAGGTTCCCTTTTCTCTGGCATCCATCACCATCATCCTTGCCAATCAAAGCTGGGAGCCTAATGCTTCTTTGGTCCTCTTTTCCCCAACATTGCTTAGACATTGCCTTTTATTGTCTTTGATTTTCCTCTTGAGCCCAGGTTAGTCTGAGCTTCTGTTCTGGGTTTGAGTAATTTCTGGGAAATTCCTTCCTCTTAGTTTCTGGACAAATAGGTTTAGCTAAGCAAAAGAATTGTACTTTTGAATGGTGCTTCATATGCTGAGGTAATTTACATTTGTGTGATGGGCCAAACAAGACATGACTGGAAGCCAGAAAGGATTATCCAATACACTTCCCAACCCTATTCTTACAGGACCATGACACACTTTCATATTCTTCCTCTGTTACCCGCTCCTGCTTCTATCTTTTGTTTTGTTTCTTTTAAAAAATCTACATTGGTCATTGAGTTCCCTGTGTTATCTAAATTGGTCTCATTATACAACTTTGCCTTTTCTTCATTATGTATTTTCCTCTATGTCTTCATAATTTCATCCTTGAGAGCTTCCCATTCTACTTGGACTACCTTGTAGCATTTTAGTCCATGTAATACTACTCTATGAACCCTCGAAATCTGCTTTCCCCGAATTCATGGAGCATGTCAACCAACATATACTGTTTTCCTCTTCTTCTTTACTACAAATTCTAAGATGGAACGCTATTTTTTTTTTTGGAGGGCAATTAGGGTTAAGCAATTTGCCCAAGGTCACACAGCTTGTACTCGTTAAGTGTCTGAGGCTGGATTTGAACTCAGGTCCTCCTCACTCTAGGGCCAGTGCTCTATTCACTGTGCCACCTAGCTACCCAGAGTGCTCATTTCTACTCATGGAATTTCCTCCATCATTTCTCCCCAAAGACTTTGTTCTTTCTTTGTGAGGGCATCCATAATAGCAATTGCTACTGTTGCTTTCTCCACTTTCTTCAAGAAAAAAACATAGGTTCATAGGACCATAGATTTAGAGCTCGACGATAGAACAGAGGCCATGTGATCCAACCTTCTTACTTTACAGAAGAGGAAACCTGAGGCCTAGGAAAGGGGCAGTATTTGAACCCAGGTTCTGTAATTCCAAATCTAGCACACTTTCTACTGTCCTATCAGCCACTCAGTTGTTCAATTACCCTCATATCTCTAAGTTGCAATATAGTATTTTAAATCTTTCAAGGAACATATTCACAGCAACAGTATTGGTTTTGGTGGCATTTTTCCCCCTCTCCACATCTTTTTCAAGGGTCAAGTTTAAATTGATGATTTACATTCTGCTCTGGGACCTTGAATCTAATTTCTGTCTTGAGGCAAAGCTATGCCTAAATTATCTTTAGTGAGATACCTAACTTACCCAAACTGTTCCAGCTGTGGAGTTACCATTTTGCCATCCTATCTTTAGGGAAAAGGACTACACACTTTCTGCTGGTCTCATTCTGGGATCCACTGATCCTCTGTGTGTAACTGGTAAGCATAGCTCCAGGAAAATGTGAAGGCTATTCTACATTGAGTATCACGTCAGATATGACCTTTCTCAAAATGGTTCTTATTAATCCACGTAAGCCAATGCCTCATTTTATCCTTTCACCCAGAGGATAAACACGACAGCTCAGCTGAAAGCCCTGCATGAAGAACCCATGCTTTCTGGGCCAAACTCCTGAATGGGCATGCTTTTATTGGCAGGCACAGATCCATGGGTTTGACTCTGGACAATCTGTATGTGACAAGACTTTTCCAAAGTCTTTGAGGCACTGTGCTAAGGAGCCCCCTTGCAAGTGGGTGTTCAGTTTTTTTTAACTACACCTGGACAGTCCAAGAACTGACACCTCTGCTGGACTGGCAAAAGAAAGAAACTGCTGTCAGCACCTTCCAGTCAAGTACGGCCCCATTGCTAGGAGGAAGATATAAAGAAGTTAACCACTGGAAAGGCTGACAATTAGTCATGCCTGTCTCCTTCCCAACTCAGGCATGGGGACTTGTGGGCCTCAGCTGACTGCCTCAGGTCTTCTGCACTGGTGGACACTGGCTCTGTAATAGATTGTAGGTGGAAGCAAGTTTTTGAAAATGTCGTGGTTCGTGAAGACGTTAAAAGAGGCTCCATAGATAGCCTTTTATGTTTTGTTGTAGCCTGGAGAAGAGCTTTCCTGGATTTAATAGGCGTCCTTGCTTACTTCAGAACACAGACTTGAGGAGTCTGGTAGCAGTTACCCAGTAACGGCACAACTCCCTGTAAGATAAACAGCCCATTGCCGTAACACAGGAAGAAAGAGCAGAACTAGAGTTTTTTCTAGACATCATAAACAGCAGCAACATCACAGGACCACAACCAACTAAGAAAATTAAGGTTGAACCATCTTCCTTAACAGCCAAAACCCCCAAAACAAAACAAAAAAGCCTGCAACAATTCAAACTCAGTTGGTTATGGGATTTGCAGTGTCACTGAAAAGTGGCTTCCCCAAGCTCTCACTGCTCCGGGATTAACTGTCTGAAGTAAACCAGGCTAATAATGCACGTGGCTATGCTTGGGATTATACTGAGTCCTGTGCAAAATACTGGGTATTGTTACTGCAATGTTATACCCTGCAGTAACTCTGCCACATGG
This sequence comes from Pseudocheirus occidentalis, assembly GCA_028646575.1. NCBI lineage: Eukaryota > Metazoa > Chordata > Mammalia > Diprotodontia > Pseudocheiridae > Pseudocheirus > Pseudocheirus occidentalis. The sequence continues at coordinate 285,118,624 of CM053595.1, read as the reverse complement.
TGGGAGATGGTGAGCAATGATGTCTTCCACCGGTGTCCTCAAGGTGTTGAGAGGTGGAGAGAGACCCTGGGCATACTGGATGGAACCACACCACGCAGTGCCTTTGGGAAAAAGACATGCGCTCAAACGTAACCTCAGACACTTACTGGCTACGTGATTCTGGGCATCACTGAATCATTCTCTGCCTGACTTTCTTCATCTGCCAAATGGGGATTATAATGGCACCTACTTTCCAGATTTGTTGTGAGGATAAAATATTCATAAAGCACTTCGCAAATCTTAAGGCATTATATAAATTGTAGCTATCTTTTCTAGTCAACACTCCTCACGACAACCTAATGAGGCAGGTAGTCAAGAGCCAAACCAGCTGTCATTGGATTAGCATGGGTACTTGGTGACTTGAACAGATGTCTTAGAGGCCTGCCTGTCGGTTAGCCATCTTTACAATGCTGGTGTTGAGTGATCCAGTGACACTAGCCTTGCTGTTTCATGAACGGCACTCCATCGCAGCTCCAGAAATGTATCTCTGGCCATCCCCTACACCCAGAAACCTCATATGCTAATTCCCTTTGGCTGCTATGGTTGACTGAATATGCTTCCTCAGCTCACTTTGTCCCCACCACTCAACTAGAAAAGGCCATAGCTCAGAAAGAGCATCTTAGGAGAAAGGGATCTTCTCCATCAAACACCCCAGCCTGCCAAACCTTCAATGGCCTGACATTCATGCCACTGGTCTTTGAAACCCTAGCTGGAATTTTCAGAAAAAGGCTTAAAGTCTGGTGTGGAGTGCACTGAGCCATTACCCTCACTGAAACATTCTAGTTTCAAGGCCTACCTTGCCCACCCCAATCTTGGCACGCATATTCCTCCTTTCAAACAAAGAAATCTTGGTATGTATGGTGATACGAGCCCAGAAACGTCTGAAGGGATGCAGGAGGGGAGCTGAACATGAGGTTTGACAGCCCCAAAAGCCCAAGAAAGTGACTTGGGCATTCCCAGAACAGCAGAGTGAGCGGATGACCCACCCTCTTCCCAGAAGGGGCAGCACATGATTCCATTGACTTCTACACCAACACCACCTGCAGCTGCTGATTGTTTATTGCACAAGAGATCAGCATCACTGAGGCAGAAGGGATATTACAAAATGAGCTGGTGACCAGCCCGCTGCTACAGAAGTAGTTTTTTTTTTTACAGACACTTCATTTATGTACACATATGTACACACATACAAGCACACGTGCACGCACGCACACACACACACACACACACACACACACACACACACACACACACACACAGTACTGACTCCTCATAGCTGAGGCAGGAAGCCCCAGCAGCGGCAGCCTGCATGATCAAAGGGGTCGCACAGTACGACACAGCAAAAAAGTGAGGAAATGAGGGCTAGTCTCCCCACCCCGAGCTAGCGTCATTCCAAGGAGGACACAGAGCTGCCAGGTTCAGGTCCCCATGAAGTGGAACTGGCCAGGAAGCAGCTGCCAAAGAACCCTACATTAAAGCTAGAACCCTATGGCACGGGTTGGGTCAGGTGAGGAGATGGAGGAGACATTTGGGGACTCCTTGGGTAAAGCACACCTGCTGGAATCAAGAAGGCCAAAGGGGAAAGGCAAACAGGGGGCCCAGAGGCTGGGGGGAAAGGTGCCGCTTCCCACCTTCCTTTCCAGCAGGCTGATGGAGCTTCATTCAGCAGGTGCAGAAAGAAGATGGCCCTTGCCATCCAACTCTGATATTTCCATCTCGTTCCAAAACAGGAGGTTATGGGGTACCCTGAAAAGCACCTGTCTGGGGTGAGGAAAGGGACCCTCTCCCTGGGAACCAAGAGCCTGTAAGTCAAGGTTTGCCTGCTGAAGCCCCTGCTCTGGTAGACACAAGGCCCCTGGGGGAGGAGGCTAAAGTAGCCGGTGGCCAGCTGTCTTGCCAAGCTGGGCCCTGTTCCAGGGAAGCTTTCAGAGAACTCGTTTCTGCACTGTATGCCTGACTTTAGGAAAATGGCCCTCACAAGCCTAGGCAGTCCTCTTAAGGCCAGACCTAGGCTTGGAGGACCTTGGACTGTGTCCCTGAGAGGGAAGAGAGGAAAACTAAAGCCCTTGGGGCCTGGTTCCCCCAAAGTCCCAGCCCAACCCAGAACTAGGGCTCTGTGGAGCAACAGCAGCATCACACCAAAAGGAACAAACAAAAACCCATGATCTGCTAATCAGGAATGACAACTGTCATGGCCTCACCCCCTCCTCTATCCCAGGAACCTGAAGCACTGAGCCCCTGCTGGGCTCATACAGAGGAGGTGGCACAGGCTCAGCCTGGCCCTCAGGCTGTACCCCAAATCCCTCACTCTCACATTCAATTTAAATGAATCACTAAAAAAATTTTAAACTTCTATTTCAAACACCAAAACTTCTCCTATTGGGAAAGGCAAGGGAAACCTCCCCCAAGAAGCTCATTTAACCTGTATCTCTCATTACCCCTTCTTCTGGGCATTTGCTTGGTCCAATGAGAATAGGGGTTGCTTCCCCTCAACTCACAAATGTGATTCTCCAGCACTGGGGAAGGTGGGAACACCTTCACTAAGGAGGTTCTGGCCCTCTAGTCTCTAATACAGGGCACTCACACACGTGCACACGCACACACGCATACACACTGTGAGAAGAGGGGCAATGGGTAATCCCAGGCTCATTCCAAGGCCTCCCACCAGCTGGCTGCCAAGAATGGGGGACAGGAGCTTATGGGCACTAGGGCCTGGGAAAATCTGCCAATGCTAGGAGAGGTAGAGACCTCTACCACACCACCTGCTGGGGACCTCCTGAGAGCCAAATGTCCTGCTGCCACATGGACAGGACTTAGTGATTGCCCAGCCTAACACGACACAGAATTCAAGAAGGGGCTGCTCTTCATCACTCTTGTCCGAAACCCTCTGTCTCCTCAATGGCGTACAGTAGCTTCTCTTTCAGCTGTTCGTAACTCTTGTAGGGGGGAAGATCCAGACGGTTGAAGCTGGCAAGAAAGAAGGAACAATGCTACCAGTGAAAATCCAGGGGCCTCGGACTCTCCCTCTGTGGAGCTGCCCACCCAAAGCAGAGAATCAGAAAAGTGGGTCAGACTGGCCGCATGCCTAAGCACTTTGGGCATGTTTTTCTTGGCTAGTCCACGCCCCACTGCTTGCTTTAAGAAATGTCAGGCACAGACCAGGGGCTCCCAAGCAAGTGCACACACACAAACCCCCATCTTACTGGAGTGTTCTGTTCCTTAGGCCAACACCTCCCCAAAGGAGCAGCTTACCAGGTGTGACTCCGAGGCAGCCAGGTTTCCTTGCCAACTTTATCAATGCAGAACTTCTGGGGTCCATTGCTGCCTAATGGCCATGATAAAAAACACAGAATTTGGTGAAGTAGAAAACTGCCCCAAGGCTCTACCAGCCCACCCCATTTATGCCAGTTCCAGTATTTATAAGCTACAGAGGCTATGACCATCCCTAGCAAACGTTCCACCTGAGCCTATGGAACCCTGGGATTCCACAGCTTCTGACTGTATTTGATCTCAGCCTACTGGATGTCTCTTCTCCGGACCACCTTGGACCTCCCCTCTCCTTGTACGGTCCCCACATTGCAGGAGGAAAAACACCAACCAATGAGCTCTGCAAATCCTCCCACAGGCAGGCGACAGGTGCCGGTGACAAACTGCAGCAGGCGGATCCTTTTCTCATTGTCCATCTCCTTTACCACCTGAAACCCAAAGATTGGAGCCCCAGTCAGACAAGATGCTGGTCCCTAGACACTGCTGATCAACAATCTGATGACTCAGCTGAAGTACAGAGAGAGTAGTCCTGGTCTCTGTCCTGGGCTATGACAATTTCCCCAGGACTTTCTCAGTGAGTTGTGATCCCAGAGCCATATGAGACAGTGTTGGACACCCCGACCCAACCATCTCCCAAAAAATGGGACTGCCAAACGTTAGCAGCAAGTCACAAGGTAGCGTTGGGCCCCGGGGACCTTTCAGTCAGTCGACAGGTCAGTCTTTTAGTATCATCTCATTCCAGCAGCAATCAGCCTGGGAAGCAAACTTGGGCCTGGAGCTCCCTAATCCTGGTTAGCCTTGGATCTTTAAAGGAAGAAGCACTCAACTCATGAAGACTAGGTCTGAAAGTCCATACCATTTCTCTGCATGCCTCACTGGTAAGACACTGACTGGCAAATTCTTCATTTCCAGTCTCTACTCCTTGTCTGAAGCTCTGCCTCTTACACACCAGTGATTAGAGCTGGCAGGAAGGTGACCACTAACTTTCACTTATCACCCTAGATTTCCCATACCAGAGCTTTTCCAGGCCAGGAGAGCCCTATTCTTTCTTTTCAAGGAACCACATTTGAAAATCTGAGGACAAACAGCCAAAGACAGTACGTGTGTATATGTATATGGGTGAGTGTTTCTGTACAAGCCACCAACATGTGGGCTAAGAGGTGGGGGAGGGGTGGGAAAGGGGCTTTGAGCTGCCTCCCACTTAGGTGAATCTCTGGGCTCATGCCCTATGTCTATATCACCCATTCCTTTTCCCTAGAAGGAGCAAGGGCCTATCCCACAGACTCACCTGCCAGAACCACTGGATGGGTCTGCTGTTCTTGGTATAGTGACGATAGATGGTGTTCTTCTGCCAGTCGGCCATGTCAATCTCCTGCATGCCACACAGCATCAGCTAGGATTCAAATGATGAGACCCATCAGCACCAGGACCAGTTCCCATTCCCCTCCAGGGGCCAATACCCAACCCAGGAGGGCAGTGGTAGAGGGTTGAGGCAGGTGCAGACACAGGCCCCAACAGGAGAAAGATGTGTTAGATCTGTATAGGTATCTGTATTTATTAATTTCCCAATTAACTGAGGTTTACTCCTTTTAAGGACCAAAGCTTTAATTTTAACCATCTGATATGGAAATCCTTCTAAAATTAATTGAATACCTCCATGCTTTCTTAAACAAAGTGTTCTTTGTGATGGGAAGGCACCTCTTCTTGCTGACTCTGGGCAAACATCACGACTATCAATTACTGTACTATCCTGCCCTCAGAGACAGGTGTCCGCCCTAGTCCAAAGTACCTCAAATTTTCATGAATTTCATTTCAAGGGTTTGATACTTTTCAAATTCTCATGCATTTTAATAGCTTTTTTGCCTTTGACTTGACAAGAGGCTGTCAGTTGTAATTTGTTGCTGCTGTCACTATGCCAGGCCCACGCCTCCCTCCTCCCTGAAATTTCCAATTTTTTATTCTGATGCTTCTGGACTGGAAAATCAAATAACAAGTCAAATCTGTTTAGCTATGTAAAAAAGAAAAGAAAACAGGCACTGAGGTTCTAAAAGTCCTCTCATGAACATAGTAAACATGGTTTATTTAGCGTAGGGGGGTTCTAACGTGTGTTCTGGCTATTCAGAAGCCTCCTCTGCTAACTTTCTGGAGATTAATCTAAATCCTAAATGGCCAATGGTGCTACAGATGCAGCCTGTGGGTACGAAAGGGCCACTCTCCCAACAGGATACTTCCCTATTAACAAAAGAGGAAGTCTCTTACAAATAAGTAGCCCAGGAAAGGCAACCAGCTACATCTACCTGATTCTGCAAGCCCCTGAGCATGTTACCTTGGGGCCTTGCCTGAAAGTCTCAACTGTGAAGTCCAAGGAGCCCAGTTATCTAATCTAACCCCTTCTTTTTATAGGTGAGTAAACTGAGGCCACAGAGATTCAATAATGACGAGTCTCAGACACCCTGATCTGAGGTGTGGCAGAAGTGGGACTCAGCCTCAGCTGCTTGAGTTCTCAACCCTCTGTTCTTTTCCAAAGCACTATGTGACCTAGATTATCAAGAGACAAGATTTCTCCAGAAGCAAGTTCTGACCTCTCAGCTCCTTAAAAGGAAGCAACTGGGAGTAGAGGCTCTGGGGTCATCCAGAAACTGAGAAGCACAGGAACCCCGAGGATCTCACCTCTAGTTCCTTCTCATCGAAATAGCGGAGCCATTCCAATGGAGCTACTTCATTGAAGCCATCCAGGAAAGCTTTGGTCTGTTCTTCTACTCCTCGCGTGAATCTCCAATCTGTCAGCAACCTAAAATTAAAGACTGGCCCATCAGCCCCAAGTAAGCGGAGTCTCTAACCCTCTTTGTCAGGTTCACTGCCATCCCTGGAGCCATTTTACACATATCGACCCATACAGGCCAGGGAACAAGCCTGGATTCAACCCTGTGTTCCAGAGACATGACTTTTAATCATTCATTTATTCAAATATTTACTGAATGCCTGCTCTGTGTAAGGTGCTGTAGACGCGGAGGTACAAAGACAAATAAGACACGATCCCCATGCTCAAAAAGCTTAAATCTCAGAGGAGATATAAGACAGATACATAAATGTGATAGTGTCATGTTATAAGGATATAGGACAGAGAAAAATGAGGCATGAGAAGATGTCTCCCTTCATTGCTTCGCAGAGGTGAGAAATCCACACATAGGACACTATATGTTGTCAGATTTTTTTTTTTACTGATTAGCTTTGTTGTTGATTTTGTGATTTTCTCTTTTTCTTATGATAAAAAAAAAGAATTTTGTTATAAAGGGAGACTCTGAGAAGGAGGCACAGAAAGCATACAGAAGGACATTCTAGCCATGTAAAAAACACCTATTAATAAAAATTTATTAAAAAAAAAAGTTAACTGCTCAGTGAAATCATGACCAAGAATCAGACAAACTGAAATTAAATGGAAGAGAAAGAATTTAATCTTAGCCTTCAGGGATAGGTAGGTAAGATTTTGAGAGGCAGAGATGATGGGGGAGACTATCCCAGGCAAGAAGGCTAGGAGAATGTATTAACTGGCATAGAGTATGTGAAGGAGAGTACCATTATGAACCAAGGCTACAAAGATGAAGCTAAGAAGTCTACGTTTTACTCAATTTTTTGTGAAAGGAAAGTGATATGACTAAAGACGTGAATTAGGAAGATTAATCTGGCTGTGTGTAGTATTTAGGAGAAAAACTAGAGACAGAAAGGCTAGCTAAGAGACCTAACAAAGAACTAAACAACAGGGGTCAAGTAGTGGCCATGAAAGGGGAAGATCCTACAGAACTTAGTGAAGTACTGGTAAAACAGAAAAAGCAAGAAAAAGGCAGTAACTGAAAATAAATACAAGGTTTCAAGCTTGAGAGCCTGGGAGGGAGGAGTCGGTTAGAGTTGGGAGATGAGGAGTTCAGTTTGTAAATGCCAAGTTTAAGGAATTCCAGAAGAACATTGGAGGAAGATGTCCAATAGATAGTTGGAATTACAAGCCCAGAATCTGAAAGAAATCAAAGCTGGAACTAGATCTGGACACTATCCACAGGGGAACTAGGGGGTTCAGTGGATAGAGTGCTGTGCCTGGAAATCAGGAAGACCTGAGTTCAAATCCAGAATCCAGCCTCAGATGCTTACTAGCTGTGTGACCCTGGGCAAGTCAATGTAACCCTGTTTGCTTCAGTTTCCTCATCCATAAAGTGAGCTAAAGAAGGAAATGACAGGATCTTTGGCCACTAAAACCCCAAATGGGGTCACTAAGAGTCAGACACAAATGAACAATAACAAATACCATCCATATGATGACAAAATAGCTAAAACCATGAGAATGGAAGACACTGTCAAGGCAGAAGAGTGATAGAATAATTATTTTATAATTAAAACTTATAACTATATTTTTTAAAGACTCCCTCTTTGGAAGTCTTTAAAAACTAAAACAGAGCCAGAAAAAGATAGAAAAAAAGAGAGGCAAAGGCAAAGACAGTTAAAGGTAGTTCTGAATAATAACCATATATACGGCTATATTTAGTAAGTAGGACAAGAAAAGTAAAGGACCTTCTTTTGTCACAGAAGCCCAAGAAAGAAAAAGGGTCAAGAAATTTGGACAATAAGGAGGTGAGGAGTAAATTGGGGTGAGATTGCGATCAGTGACTACTAGCTTGGCAGTGGAAATACGATAGCTTAGAGAGGCAGCAATCTCTTTGTAGACATGTTTGGAGGGAGGGAGAAGAGGAGGAGGAAGAGCCAGTAGAACCGACTGGAAACCCAAATATTTATTAAGCTAATATGAGAAGTAGAATAAAACCGTACTGTGCTTGTCAGGGGTTCTAACGTGTGTGGGAAGAGTTCAGAGCGCTTGTGCTGGACACTGCCTTTCCCATAAAACAGGAGGCAAGATCACTGCCTACAAATGGAGTGAGTGAGGTGGGACTGGGGGGGTGTGAGAAAAATGGAAGGAGCCCTGCCTGTGTATCAGCTAAGTGCCACACAGTAAGGGGGCTCCGTGTTATAAATGGGCAATGGTTCCAACCAAAAGTTTCAGGCCTTCTTCTGTCTACAAGTGTCAGTGTCAGTTCAGGGGATCCCCTCCTCCCATCGAATATGTGTAAAACGAGGCAGTAATGAATTCCTGCTTCCCTCTTGGCCTCATGGGGAGGAAAGCACCTTACAATGCTGAGGGCGTCGTGGAAATGGGAGTGCTGATACAAAGGCCAGTCTCTTAACAGTTTCAACAAAGCACAAAAAAGGACCCCGAGACCACTCCCCACCTACTCTGTTTTTCCTGCGCTGTCTCTCTCGCTGGGAGGTGAGCTCCTTGAGGGCAGGGAAAGTGCTTTTGCCTTTCTCTGCCTCCCCAGTGCTCAGCAGAGTGCCTGGTATGCAGTAGGCACTTAATAAATGCTTGTTTACTGACTGCCTGGTGCATTAGTTCTCCTCGCCATACTAGTCAGGTGGCATGACTATCACTCAGTTCACACACTCCAAAAATGAGTGTGAGGAGAGGAGTGAGGCAGACAGACCACTGGACTCAGGGTTGAAAGACCCTGCTCTGAATCTCTGCCCACACTTACTTGGATGTGTCCTGCCATCTCTTGCCTCAGCACCTTTGCCTATGAGATGGGGATCACTCGCCCTACCCATGTCAGGGTGATAAACACCTCAAGGGGAGGTACTGTGAGTCACTGGGGAGCCTTTGCCATTCAAGGCCTAGTCTGTGGCTGGCACCCCAGGCCACAGGCATGAGGCAAACACACCATCCTGCTTTGTGGACCAGCGAGCAACTAGGCTGTGGCTTCCTGTGCCCACCTCAAACCTGGGCTCCTTCATGTCAATGCACAAATGCTAACCCTAGGCAGGGTAAAGGAATGAAGGGCCCCAGCCCCCAGCCCCTACAGCTGCCCTGAGGCAGGCCCAGCACATCTCTCCTCTGGTCTCTGCCCCACTGGCCCCACAGCAGCTCAGGCCACAGGGCCACACTCCCCTCCCCCTCGCTCCATCCTCTGAGAATTACATGATGTATTCTTCTTTGTTCTCCTCAGTGACACGGATGCTCTCGCCACCTTCCTTCAGTTCATGGGTTGTCACCTTCCCCAGGATCTCCATGTCCTGGATGAAGTAGAGCTCTAGTCCACATTCCTCCAGGTTGTTTTCTCTGGGTGGGGAAGGGAAAAGAAAAGAAAAAAAAGATTTACATCCTAGGGGGTGACATCCTTGACCCGCTCCCTCGTCCTCACTTCAGGTCCAAGGCCAAGGCCCCTCTGATCACTGACCGCAGGGCATCAGCCAGAAGCTGGAGCCAGTCACCTGATTCTAAGCTTTGACCCAATCGTGCAACCTCAAGTCCACAAGACACAAAGGCCATGATGTTTTCATTCTAACCAGTCTGAGTTCTAGTTCCATGGGAAGAAGCAAACACTCAGATGCCAGGGCTGAGTCCTGGGAACACCAGGCACCCTCCTGCCCACACAAAGGCCAGACCTTGCTGACAATGAAAAGCACTCACTTGATCCAGACGATGGAGTTGTAGAATTCAGGATCAATGGACTCCAGGTCCTTCAGTGTTGGTCTCTTGTTTAGCATCCGCTTGTAGAAGGGGAGGGTAAAGCCAGTGTCAATAAACTTCCCATGATAGAGTGCCTGAGAAAGAAAGTGACAGGCAAAGTCATCTCAGCTGCTGGGCATTTCCTGAGCATTTGTGACAAAGCAGTACAGCACAAGCAAGCTCTACCGAGCCAGAGCCTGACCTCTACAGGGACCTGAGGGTGCTGGACACTGTAGAGGGCCGAGGAGAGGGGCCTGGAAGAGAGGAAAGCCCTTTCCTCCAAACCAATGGCCGTCCATGGCCCCACCTCTGACACTCCATGATGAAAGAATTACTGCTGGAGTCATATATGGGCCTGAGGACCCCAAGATACGTTCCACTGACCACTGCTGTCATTCCTGGGCAGTGCCCACAGAGGAGAGCTGGGTGGATGGCTTCCCCTTGGCTTAGCAGGCAGCTGCCCCTGGGCTTATTGAGAGCACTTGTCTAAACAGCTCCAGGGGGCTGCCTGACTCACGGGCTACAAGATCTGGAGGCAGAGGCAGCCAAAAATAATGCAGACACTGGAGAGAGCTGGCGGGCCAGTCGTGAGTAATAGTCTGGGGTTTTACTGGTCTGTCCTGTCGGCTCTCAGGGCAGGCAGCCTTTGGGAGACCTAGAAGGAATGTACCCACTTCCTGAGCCCAGCACCTTAGCCAAAAACTTCTAGACAAGGGGGAAGGGCAACTCTGAGGCACAGGCACTGAGGTCCCTGGAGTCCTCCAGGAGACGAAGGAGAAGAAAGAACTGGGGCACTGGGGGAAGCGGCTAAGTGACATCCAAGTAAGAACATGTCATTTTCCTCAGCCTATCTTTGGTCTCCTACTTTACACCACAATACAGTTCTTTGTCACCACAACTGCCCTTCCGTGACCAGATGAGCTCCTGGTCTGTGCTGTCCATCACACGGCTGCCATCCTTTGGACACACCCTTACCCTCACTTGGTATGCATTCTGAACCTTCCTGCCTGTACTTCTAACACCATCTGGTCACAGACAGTCCCCCAGAAAACTCTAACAAGTGGCTCCAATGTAATCCAATCGACAGATTTGTGGCTAGGCCACTACCTCCTATTCTCTCTCCAGTCTGCTACTTAGCGATACTGAGGTGCCTTAAACTGCCACCTGTTTCTGAAGGGCCAGGGGCCCTCGAATTCCTGCTTCCTGTGTTCCGACAGCATTCTCTAAAGCTCTCAAGTCACGAGTTAGAAGCAATCGATTAACCAACAGGCCTTTATTATGTGCCAGTCATTATGCAATGAGTCGCTGAGGACACAGAAGCAAAAAGTTCCTGCCCTCAGAGAGCTTGTAATCTGTAGGCACGCAGCTCGCTGACAATGGACACGCATCAAGGATGTTCAGCGGAGAAACGCAGCGCGCTACCCAGAGGCTAAAGGACTGTCCCTCGCTGGGTGGCACTGCCATCGCCCTGCCACTAGTTCCTCAGGAGGGAAGAACTAGGCTGGGCCTTTTGGTTTCTGGTGGGGATCCTGCACCTGTGCTATGGAAGACAGCCTGTCCTCCCGATCCAGCTACCCCACATCTAACACAGCAGGCATGCGGAGCACACCCCTGGGTGGGGGGGAGAAACAAGAGTTACAGGAATCCCCAGGACTTCCTTTCTGAATAAAGTGGAGGTTTTTAGGTCAGTTGCTAGGAAAGGAACCCGGTACTAGTACTAGACACATCTTTCATCACGTCCATTTTAGGACAGAGTTCAAGAGCTAAAAGCTTGTAAATCCTTAGAGCAGTGGTTCTCAACCTTCCTGATGCTGCGACCCTTTAATACTCATATGTGGGCGTATCTGCCTGTGGACGCACCTGCCTGGAGACAGATAGAGGAGCGAAATATGTGTTTTCCTATGGTCTTAGGCGACCCCCATGACCCCTGTGAAAGGGTCCTTCGACCCCAATGGGGTCGCAACCCACAGGTTGAGAATTACTGTCCTACAGGATGGGGATGAAGCTCCAAGAAAGAATAAGCTGCCAGCCAGGGCCCTCGCTCTCATTCAGAGAGTGCTCCCCCTCCAGTGACAAGACCTAGCATGATTACTACACTCCTTTCACCCGGGCACTCCCTCCAAGGAGAGGACAGCCCCGCCTGGGCCTGCTCCTCGGGCAGGAGGCAAGGCTGGCCACCCGGGGCCCAGACGACAGTCCTCAGACCCCTTACCATGGCTATGAACCTGCCGATGAAGCGGAAGTAGGTGAGGTGGTCGGGGTTGATGGAGGAGGCCGGGTTGATCTGCAGACAGTAGTTGTTCTTCCCGGCATATTCAAATAAACAATACATGGGGTTGAGCACCTCGTGAGACAGAAGGAAGAACCATTCTCTGTGAGAGAAGAGAAAAGACAGAGCCAAGGATAAAGGGAGCCTATCCTGGAGACGCCAGACTGCACTTATATGCTTCTGCTACAGCCTCGGGAGCCAGGAATCCTAGGAACAAGGCCGCAGTGGTCCTCCTGGGGGTCATATGAGGGGGAGCAGGTGATCAGCCTCACACGGCAGCAGAGCTGAGGGAGGTGGGCATGAGCAGAGACTTCCTCGGGAGTCTGAGGACAGCTCAGTATAACCAGATCTCATGAGCCCTTAGCCAAGGACAGACGCATAAGAATAACAGTAAAAACACCAACACCAACACAACAACTGGCATTAATCTAGCACGTTAACGTTGGCAAAGCGCTTTACAAATACTCATGGCTCTTGCCCCTGCCTTCAATGGTCCTCATCCAGAGAGCTCAAGTGCCAGGCCTGTGCCCTAGACCACAGGAGGAGGGGCACCTCAACAGCAACGCTGGAAGGCAGACCAGACAACGAGTGGATGTATGTGCTGTTCCCCTGAAAAGGTGTCCTCACCTTGCTATGATTTCTGGATAATGCACACTGCCTTCAATTATCAAGCTAATTTTCCATTATGCATTATAGAGAATGGGCCAAACTGTGGGTGTCCCCCTCCTCTGGGCCCAAGGAACGTGTCCTGCACCACCTCCCCGCCATGATGCCCTGTCTCATCCTCTTGGGCATGCACCTGGACCAATACCCCACTCCGTGACTCTCCTTGCTCCTTGGGTACCCGGCTCGTGCCAGACTCTCTGAGCCCTCGGCACTGGAGCTAAACCCAAAAGGAGCCATGATAAGTAAGCCAGGTTCCTTCAGTCCCTCCTCCCTGGCTTCTTGGCTGTTTGTGGCCAGAGAGACGAGGATTCCTCCGATGCAGAGAGCACCCCAGTATCCTGTCCGTGGTTCTACCCTGTGGTAGAACAGCATGACGTAACCTACCATAGGGTAAAACCACTGGCAGGACACAGAGAGACACACACACACAAAGGGCAGGAGCCACACTGGAAGCCCACAAACCAAAGCCTGGAGGAGGAGGTGGAGGAGGGTCACCACGGAGAAGGAACAATAAATCTAGAGTGGGACAAACACAAGAGCGGCCAGAAGAGGACATGGTGGGCCAGAGCCAAGCAAAGAGAAGCCCCTGAGCAGCAGAGGACACGTCCCAGAGGCTGGCTCACATCCTGGCAGACAAATCTCCTTTTTCTGCCCATGGGTTCACTTAAGGTCTCTGTCTACTGGATTAGATGTATCAAGGAGGAGAAAGGGCAGTAATTTGGGGGTTCCAGTGATGGAGTCACCCACTCACTCTCTCCCTTCGTCACCTCTTTTCTGCACACCACTGTCCTACAAACTGTGACCCAGATTATACAACAGGCACTGAGGATACACCTCAAGGTGATCGCTGCCTTATCTGATCCAGGAACTAAGGGGAATGCCTACAGACCTGGGGGAGTGGAAGTGACATGCACAACCTCAGCCTTGAGTGAATTTAAAGTATCAGAGTATAAAATGTATTTCACCATCTTAAAAATAGGAAACAATCTCTGGTTTCTTTTCAGGTGCACACTTCATGCTAATTCAAAAGGATCCTGGGGAGGCAAAAGGTGATTTAACGCTGAACCCAGGGGAGAGAAAGGAATTCACCTGAGTTGATACTACCTGAAGCCCGTCTGATTATGGGTCTTGTTCCCCAAGGAGGGATAGAAAAAAAGAAAAGGAACAGGTATCTGGTGAGAGCACTCAAGCCTCCATCACTAGGCTCACCTGGCAATGCCACCATAGTCCAGGCCCTCCTCACCACGCATGATGATGTACAGCCGGCGACGTAGATCATATGGCTTCATGTTCATGATCTGAGAAGAAGAGAATACAGACCACCCCCCACAAAAAAGTGTTAGTCCCCGGTTCCGAAATCACAGCAAAGACCAGAATCAGTGAAGAATCTGAGGATGTCCTTTCCCAAGCCCTTGGTTTGAACAGAACAAGCATCTTTCTAAAAATGCTGTCATCTGGACTCCTCCATGTTCTAATTGAGCAGCCAACAGAGAGAAGGCCATGTGTGTGGCTTCTCCATGCCCTTGATCTCAGGCTGAAGGGCAGAATTCTGGTTCCTTGCTGCTCCCTTACCTGCTGAAAAGAATCCTCAAAAAGCGTCTGCCTGGACACACTGATCTTCACGTGGCTGGGCAGGGCATTTGACTGGAAAGAGAAAACAATCCCTTAGCAGGGAATCAAATGATCTTCACTTACTCTATACCCTGCTCCACCCTTACAATCATTCCAACCCAGGGGTCCTGGGCAGAATCAGCCTTGGCCCAGAAAGCCAACCTGAGCCCAGCCAGCAATGAACGTCCAGCTTTCTGAACCACACCCACCACAAAAGTCAACTGGAGACAATCTGTCTACTCAGAACTAGACAGCTTAGCTTTCCTCCAACCCCCAAGACTACAGGACAGCTCCTCATCCACTTCAGGCTAAAAGTAACGAAAAGCAATCCTGATTAATATGGCTGGGGTGGCCCCAAATGGGGAAGGCATAACCAACACTGAAACTCACATGGCAGAGAAAACGGAATTGGTGATACTTCCAGCGGAAACTTCGATCGTAGGCTCCAGGAGAACCGCCTTGTTTGTTTCTATGAAACACAAACAGTTCTCACAGTTCATGACATTTCCCAAGCAATTTACCTTTCTGTGTTGTTTAAAGTGTTTTATTTTGGGAAAGTTGGTTAGTGTGACAATGGAGAAACTAAGACAAGGAGAATGTGACTTTCATTAAACTATTAAGACGAGTCCGTACTTCAACTACTTCAACAACCAGGCCTTCCATGTTATGAACGCTCTCCCCACAATCCCTCCTTGCTAGATGGTTGCCTATGTTGCCGTGCTCTTCCCCACTCCCACTTAATCTGCTAAGCAGCCTCTCTGCTGAGCTACAACAGGTCCGTGACAATAAACACACACTCTCCATCCGCGGTCCAACCCTAAAGACTTTCTAGCATGGGAGGACCCACCAGGGCTTGTGCTCTGCCAAGACAGCTGCAGAGAAGCCAGGGTTGCCACCAGGCTATGATGAAGCATAGAGATGGCCTTCAGTGGAGGATGGAGATAAACCTGGCACAGAAATTAAGATTTCCTGCTTCCCAGAACCCACACCAGGCAGTTCAGATCAGGTTCAGTTTGGAGAAATACCAGAAACTGTTACTGTAAACCATATGAAAATGAGCTGAATTCCACCACCGTCAGGCTGGCTGATTCAAGTCCATCAAATACATAGTAAACATCTCCTATATAGGTGATCTGAGTGTTTTTCAGAAAAGATAATGAACTTTGGACAAATCTATCTGTGCTATTCCTACTTTCTGATACAGAATGACGGGACTGAGATGTACCTGGGAAAGACGGCTTGTCCCTGCCCCTGCCTCCAGGGATCCCCGGCATCTCAGAAAGATGTCCTCCTGGGTATTTTAAAATAGGGATTTTTAACCTGAGAAGGGGTCCACAGGCTTCACCAGATTGTCAATGGGGTCCAAGACACAAAAAAAGGTGAAGAACTCTGTTTTAAAGAAACTCCAAAGATCCAGAATGAGTTACTGGACCACTATAAACGTGGACCTTTCTTTCCAGGTACCTTTTCTCTACCATTCCTTTGGCCATACTGGGGATCCAAGCTACAGCTTCAAACCTAGCCACCAGGGGGTGCTACAGAGCAGCACAAGCCCATGATGGCCTATTACCCAAACTCACAGGAGGAAGCGTCTTCTCCAAAGTTTCCCTGTACTGAGTCAGGCTAAAAGAGCATACCGCAGCCCTCAGGGCAATGTGAGGAACTTACCCTGATTCAAATCCGGG
Organism: Pseudocheirus occidentalis; assembly: GCA_028646575.1. Taxonomy (NCBI): domain Eukaryota; kingdom Metazoa; phylum Chordata; class Mammalia; order Diprotodontia; family Pseudocheiridae; genus Pseudocheirus; species Pseudocheirus occidentalis. The sequence continues at coordinate 285,102,540 of CM053595.1, read as the reverse complement.
ACGCGGGTCCTTAAAAGTTGTGGTGCGCGTGTTGTGGTCCACGAAATAGCGCACCCCCTCACTGGTGTATTTCATTTCCCAGCCAGGGGGCAGGGCAGGCTCCTGGATCATCCTGCGGAGGCCAAAAGACATGTGTCATCATGGGCAAGAGACAGAGGGACCACATCACTTCTCTGCAGGGTCCTACCTGTGTTGCAGCCAGGACCTGCAGGGGCCTTTATTTAGCACAGCCCAGACCTGGGCCTAACTATGGCCAGGCTCCAAAGATCATCTCTGGCACAGAGAGGCAGAGAAGACTATCTCCCCAAGACCAAGAGAGACTGCACCGACACGGGGGAGAATATCCAATATTGAGGCACCCTCGCCACCTTCAAAGGGGAAGACAACACTCGGCCATCTGGGTTCTCACGGGACCCGCCCGACTGTGCTGGAAGGCAGCAGGGCAGGTTCACAAGCGGCTTTCTAGAAGCTACTGGTGCAAATGCTGTTCTGAGAGGTCTTGGAACAAAAGTGCCCAGCCAAAGGAACGGTTCTACTCTCCCTTGGTGATAGATGCAGTGCTGGCCCAGATCCCAAACTCCCATCCATACATACCCTTGGGTACGAGGGTCCTCCCACTGAGTAGTGCGTGTATTATGATTAACATAATACACCCGTCCATTGTCCTGTCTCTTTTCTGGAAAAAGGGGAAAAGACAAAGTAAGGAGCTAATCTGAATACTTCTTGGCATCTTTCTTTTCCTTTGAACTCATGCAGATGTTCCTGGCCTTAAATCTTTTTAAAGGTTCACCTGATGACAAGTCGGTCCTAGCAAGAAGAGAAGGAGCCTATTTCGTCTCTGGGGTGAACATTGTCTCCTCTCCCAGCTGGGCACCAAATACAACCATGGCCTTGTCCCTACACTCAGTGCTTAGCACACAGCAGGTGCTCACTAAGCGCTGACTGAGTGGGTCTCTCTGACTTTCCATCCACAAGGGACACCTGGAGGGGCCAGTCCTAGAAGCACCTTCTGCAGTTCTGTGGGCATCTGTGTTCTTCTGTTTGCTCCACCTCATCCAATTTTGCACAGGAGCACCCATTCATTGCCCCAACACTGACTTAGATGCTGAAATCTATTAAACAGGGTCCTATGTTTTAAAAGTCCCCTAATTTTATAGGTAAGTAGAGACTGAGGCTCAGAGCAGAGCTAGAATTCCAATCCAGTTCCTCTGACATAAGACCTCAGTGCTCCTTCCTCTAGACCAGGGCCTCCTTTCTTACATGCTCATACCTCCCCTTTAATGGGATCTAGATTCTTCATGCAAACCCCTACACCCCAATGAGATTCATAACTTTTGTTCTGGTCCAATTGTAGGTCTACGCAGCTATGTGAAGAGTGCCCCTCTGGACCATACACCCAAAGACAGACATTTGGAGTGACCAGTATGACTCTTTTGGCTTACTCTTTAGGCTCCAGTGACCCTTTGCTGAAGTCTATCTTAAGCCCAGGCCTGGCTGCTGTCCTGCCTCTTATATTGATGGAAATTTGTTCAATGACCAAACCTTCTGGAGAGGGAATATACCTTTTGGGGTCAAATGGATTTCATTTGGAGGTGAAAAACACTTGAGAACGGGTCTGTCAGAATTGGTTTGGGTTTCTCTGGCCCAAGAGAACTCTAGCTAGTGACTCTCCAACCCTTATCAAGGTTCAAAAGAATTCCTAAAGGGGCCAAGCTCTGAAGCCCACAGGAAACCAAGAGCTTCTATAGAGTCAGAGTCTTGAAGCCAAGAATCATTATTAGGAAGCACTTTCAGCTTTCTCATCAAAAAATAAAGTGAACTCAACCCACAGAACTCAGAAAGCACCAATAGTAAATATCACCATTACTCCTACTAAAAGGGATGAACCACTTTCTCGTTTGCAATGCCAAGGGATAAAAATCATCAGTCAGACCCAGAAGCAAAAGCAAGCTCACACAGGAGTCAAACTGGAAAACTCCAGCCATGTGCGGCTCTCTTTCTAAGGCCTGGCTCCAGAACCCCTGGGCATCTGTTTGAGCACTTTTTCTCCCAATCACTCTAAACCTTTCCAGTAACCCTGGAACTTGAAAAGCTAGAAGGAGCTTTCTGGAAGTTCATCCAATCCCACCCCCTCATTTTACAGATGAGGAAAAGGAGGCCCATGGAGGGAAAAACCCAAGAACGGGGCTCGAACCCAGGTCTTTCTGACTATAAATTTGATGCTGTTCACCCTGACAGTCAAACCTTTTTCTATTACTTTCTTCTCTCATCTGTACAGGTGGAGAGAAAGGAAACGAGGCCAGGAGCCATGAAGTAGCTACAGCTGCCTCAGAACAGCCCATGCAGCCCTGGGACCTTCCTTCTCCAGAGGCTTCTGTGGGCAAGAGCAGACCCCTCCCAGCAGAGAACGAGAGCCTTCACGTCTGACTCCCTGGGCATGAAGCCAAGCTAACCACTGGGACTCAGGATCTGTCCAGCCTGTCTCAAGCCGATACAACTGAGCCTGCTGGTGATGGCTGAGCATGTTGTTGTCGGCTCACTGAAGCAGCTCCATCTCTACAGAACAACAGGGTTCCAGATGTGGAAGGGGCATCTGAAATCATGCCGCATCTAAGAAAAATGACGGATGGTGGAGATGGGGGGGGGGGGGTGGAGTTGGGGAGGTGTCTAGAATAGGGGTGGAGGAGAAAATCATTTGCCCAAAGAGAAACAACTAGTTAATGGTGGTGCTGGGACCAGAACTGGGGTCTTCTGACCCACCTTCTCCAGGGCTCTTTCCACAAGACCATTCTGCCAAGAGAAGAAAAATGTGTCTCTTTTGGAGTGTCTAAATCAGTGGTGGGGAACCTGGCCTTAAAGTCTTTTAAATGGCTGCAGTGTTGGGCCAGTGACACCTAAGAAAAAGGAACGCCCCCACCCCACCCCAGGTATCCTGACAGCCTTCTGGGAGCCAGGACAGACAAATGGGATCATTTCTCATTTTGTTTGGCTGCTTGGTCCTATTTCTTTTTAAATATCCCCAGTAAAGTGGCTACTGCCATGGGCTCGGGCAGACCAGCAAACAGTCCAAAAGAACTTGCGGTGAAGAAATGTTTCCTGATGCTTAAGCCAAAAAAATTCTTTTTCTCAATTTTGTCCTATTATAGCCTTCTTGTCCTTTCTGAACAACTTTGCCTCTTCCCTTGGATTTTACATCCTGTAAACAGTTTTTAACCTGGCCCTCTGGCCTGCTCCCACCCCAATTTAGCTCCATGCTGAGCCCTGGAAAAACCTTCTCCTCTCATCTGCTTACTTCTTGTAAAACCCCAAGTGGTTTTTCTTTATTGACAGCTCGACAGTGGGAGGAATTCAGAAATAAACAGCCTCAAAATGTGCTACTCCTCCCTAGGGCCAAAGGAACAACTACTGTTCCGGCTTGGAGCAATGGGTCACAATGCTCCAAATTCTGCTTGCTCTTTTCTACCAAATTAGATTACAAAATCATTTTAATTTGATGCACATTCTGACTTCTTGGAAGCAACTTTAATGGAAAGCAAAGGAGTCAGATGACCTGACCTGGGTTCTAGCCCTGCCCCTTCCCAAGTCAGCAGTATGACTCAGGATAAGTCATTTCTCCTACCCCAGCTGTGGTCTCTTCATCTGTAAAATGGGTAGAATAATACTTGCGATACCTACCTCAAAGGTTGAGTATGAGGAAAGCACTTTGTAAACCTTCACATCCTACTTTACCATGAGTTATCAATACCATTATTACCATTTACTGCCAAGAATAAAATCATAAGAAGGGATGGTGCTGGATCACCTTGGATTCTATAAGTTCACCCTTTCATCTTTCCAAATTTCTGTAGCTTGTCAATATGTGAAATCCTGATAATTTTTTCTATTAATACACTTAGCCTGGAAAATTACCTGAGTAAGTAACTCCCCAGGAGCAAATAAGGCATATGTGGAACTCATTTGTGCTGCCAAAGGGAAAACAGGTTAAGGAAGCCCATTCGGAGCCCTTAATTACAAGTGGGATTCGCAATGATCTCCTCGTGGTCTAAAAGACTGGATGCTTCTTGCTAGAGTGACCAGTAAGGAGCAGTTTCTGGGCTGAAGAATCCAGCTCAGCAGATGCCTTTTTCCAGGCAGAGACTTCCTCACCATTTTTTTCCCTTCCAAGTCTCCCTGTCTCTGTCCTCCCTAGTATCTGCCTTTACTCCCAATTTAATGCCATCACTCCCTTCTGCAAGACTCTGATGGCAAGTAAAACCAGTACTCAGCCCTTACAGCTGTACCTGACCACTACCAACTCATCAGTGTCTCTTTAGGGGCCTTCCTGGTCTCAAGCATTTGTGACAACTCCATTCATTAATTAGGAGAGCTTTTTTATGAAGTCCACTAGAAAGATACACTCCAACCCAAAAAGCTGAAGAACTCTAAGCTTAGCAGCACAGCTAACAACCACTCTGGGGCATGCTGGGAGAGGAAATCACCATGAAGCACCTCTCCACTACATTGGTGATAGTGGTAGTCTTACTAGTCACCAGACCTAGTCTGGGCTCATGCTCCTAGCATACAACCTAATCACTATACAAAGCCCATCTGTAATCAAGCCCTCAGTCTCTCTAAGGTGGCAGATGTATTTTCTCCTCATACCCCACCAGCTATTTGCAACATTCATAACTTTTATGGCATGCCTAGAGAAACAGAGAAAGGCAACTGCCAGATAGCAATGGAAAAGCAGAGAAGATGTCAGGGTAAATAAGACAGCAGCGACTTCCCAGAAGGTACCCCACATTAGAGTGCTCCATTTCCTCCATTTAGCATCTTCCCCAGCTGCATCACAACCAAATGAGTTAGGTTGGCAACAAAAAAAGGAAGAGTTATCATTGATAGTTATAACAAGGCTTAAGTCTCCAACCTCTAGGCTTCCATGAGGACCCATTAAAGTGTTCAAAACCAGCCTCAAAGTCACAGACCAAAAACAAGCGCCCTTTATCATAAAATTCACAGATAATTTCAACATTTCTTAACTTGGCTACCTGAGCAAAACTCTAGAAAGATAGGTCCAAGAATCCTTTGAAAATCAGGAGGACCAAGACTTTCCACTGGCTCATGCTACTTTAACTAAGGCTAATGAGAGCTGAGGAAGAGAGGATGCTTCTGCTTTACTTTCTCAACCTTATGAAACTTTTGCCCACAATTTCTCCAAAAGATAAAGTAAGGCTTTAGAAGGGCACCCCCAGTGTCAGGGAAAGAGAGCTGTGAGAAGCCTGGGCATGAAGACCAAGAACTGAGAAAAAGCCAAGGGCTCTGCAGAAGGAGACAAGAATGGCAAGCCTGGGGAACAACGGTCTGGGTTCAGGGACAGGAGCAACACAATGTACTACTTACCCCAGCCAGGAGGGAGAGGGCCAAGTGGATCATGGTCGGATGAGGCTCCAGAAGACTAAATACAACAGACACAGCAAAAAAATAACACACACATATAAAACAAGAGGTTAAGAAATGACAATTAAAGGAAGCAAACATCAACTGACTCTTAAATTCTTCATCATCAGGCGTCCCCCCTCCCCATTCTAGACTTTCCTCTGGTACTTATGGACCAGAAAGGGGAAATGTGAAGTGGTATCTGCTCCATCAAGAACTTAAAAATAAAAAAGTTCACCAACCCAGCACCTCAAAGGTACAAATAGGGAGCTGAAAGGAGACAGTAAGGTGAAGAACAAGATGTGTGGATGAACGTGGGTCAGGCAGAGCAGCTAAGGTAGGGGAAAGGGGCCGAAGGACGGCAGGAAAATTCAGGAGCAGGACTTCCCGGGAAGTTCAGACATGTGTGTCTGCTCTGCTCTTGCTGGCCAAGACGACTGAAATCACCACCACCTCCAACTTTCTCCAAGAACCACACACAAGAGGGGAAAAAATATCGCAGGCCTTTCCAATGAAATCATTCCCACAAGCCCTGCCCACGCCCAGAGCTTCCTGGCTGTAGACGGCCCCCTCCCCTCCTCATCTCCCTTCCCCCCTTTCTCAACAGGCTGTGAGAGTAAGCAGTAGTGTGCAATATTAACTCAAACTGAAGGGACATTCATGCCCTCACAGACAGGCGTCTCCCCCAAGTCCCTTCACCTCCCCCCGGAATGTTCTTATGGCCTTTCACAAAGCACCTTTATTCCTTCTCCTGCCAGGAGCCAGCTCTTCACCCGGCCTGAACCTGGGGATGCTCAGAGCTATGGATCAGCCTCACCAGAAGTTTGGGGAGGGGGGAGAGAAAGGGAAGGAGAGAAGCAGAGAGTGGGAAGGCAAAAGAAAGTATGTGTTGGGGGAGAACTGGCTCAAGGGCTAGAGTGTCACTGTTTATACTTGAACTCCCCTTCCCCAGCTCTGCTGGGAGCTCCCCAGGGAATGGCAATGCCAGACTGAATGTTCACATACCCCTGGAGGGGGGTGTTGAGAGGGTCGGGGAAAGGGGGATGCTGTCAAACACTTTTCATAGTTAAATGAAAAAAGCATTGTTGCTAAAAAAAGGACTTTTTATTTAACCCACTAAAATTTAATAGTTGTTTTAGGGGATCACATTCCAAATGCAGGCTTCAGGATGCTTTATTTGCCTAGCTTGGGGAAAAGGGGGCCATGGATCAGGAAGGGAATTATATGAATGGAGCTCAGTCTGAGCTTGTGAAAACATTGATCTAAATTGCCACCCATCCCACCCTCATAACCCTCCCCAAGAAGACAAAGGAACATTTTTTTCCAAGGGGACAACACAGCCCAGTCCTCAATGCAAGAGTTTTAACAAAGAGGTTTAGTTTAGAACCCAAGGATGGCTTAAGGGGCTCCATAGCCTTCCTTCAGCCAAGTGCCACCTAGGAGCTCAACATGAAATTGCAAAGGGGAAGAGAGATGAAGGCTCAAGTCCCTGATGAGGTACAAAGGAAAAAGTCAAATAAAAGCAAAATAATTAAAAATGGCGTGCCTTCCATATTAAATCAAGCCCCCAAAGCTGCTCTCCTTAAGAGCACTTTAACTGGGTAGGAAAGGCAGAAACTTGTTTCCGTAGACACTTGCCTATCATTCCCCACCCATGACATGCATAAAATCTCAGACTACACGCAAGAGTCTCTGCTTTTCATTACCAGAAAAAGCACCCAAACGTACCATCTAGCACTGAATTCAGATGTCATGAGATGATACCCCATGTAAGACTGAGTTGAAATTCCAACCACCATAAACATATTTAGGCAAATGAAGGAAAGAAACTGGAACCAGACGGAGAAACTGAATGCAGCTCTTTTCCAAAGGATGGCAGAATGCACTAAGTGGAAAGATGCAGAAATGCCTTTGGAGATGAGCTGCATGAAAGACAATTCTTAGAAAGGGGAGGTGATGAGAAAGGATAGATTTATTGGCCTAGGTCCTTCTTAGGCGCCAAAGCTTCAAAAAATACATGAGCACTCTTTAAAGTGATTTTTTTAAAAGTCCTTCCTATCCACCAAGTCTCTTCCTATCAGATCCTCCAAACCTGTAAGAAAGAGAAGAAGAAAAGAAGAAGGAAGGAAGCATGAAAAAGAAAGAGAGTAACATAATGAAGAATACAGTAAACAAATGAGCCAGGAAGAATGGAGATACTAACACTTAAGGAAAGGAGTATTTTTCTTGGACAGTTACAATTTTCTAAGTGCTTCACTCTGCTCTACAGAGTTCTTGTTTTAAAGAACTCAATGAAGAAAAAAAAAATGGAATATGGATAGTGAACAGAACCAGATCAGAAACGACCAACATAAATCCTTGCTCAGTAAGACCTATTCCCCACCAAAAAACACACTTTAAATAAAAACAGCATTTATATAAAGCTCTGAAGGTTTATTTTTTAAGTTAAATTTTATTTTGTTCTGAAAGACCAATCTTGTCTCCCTGCCATTTTCCTTTCCTTCTTCCCAAGCCTGCATTTGAGAAGGTAAGAAAAACGAAACCCATGTTACAAACACATACAGTAAAGCACAACAAAATTTCTCACTGGTCATATCTGAAAAAAGATATGCCCCAATCTGTACTTTGACTGCATCCCCTCTCTGTCAGGAGGCAGGCAGCCTGGCTCCACCACAAGTCCTCAGGAATCATGGCTGTCATTGTGTTCATCATAAGTCCCAAGTTTTCATATATAGATGCATATACATCTACACACACATAATACAAATATTATATATGTGTGTGTGTACATACATATACACACACATACAATCATACACATATATGCAAAAATTCCTATTATTATACATATACACACCTATGTGCATCTACTTTTTCCTTTTAATTAATCAAGAATCTCTCACTTTCCCTCTCAACTCCCATTCCCTCTCACTGAAAGTGCAAGAAAAACAAAACCTACGACACACATGTATAGTCGATCAAAACAAATTCCCACCCTTGCCACGCCAAAATAAAAATCTACCACCTTCTACACTTTGAATCTTTTACCTCTCTATCAGGAAGTAAGTGGCCTGTCTCACGTTCCAGCTCCCTGGAATTATGATGGGTTATTACACTGATAAGAATTCTGCACTACTGTGCTGTATATACTGTAACTTGTTCAGACATTCTGCGATTTATGGGTACTCTCTCAGATTTCCATCCTTTGCTAAAAAAAAAATCTATAAATATTTTTGTACATCCTTAGAATTTGTTTTACATAAGACTAATGCTCCTTTAATCCATCCTCTCTCTCACCTACTCACTGGAAAGGCAAGAAAAAGTCCATTACAAACGTGTAGTTATGCAAAACTAGCCACATCCAAAAAATAGGAGAGAAGGAAGGAAGGAAGGAAGAAAATATGCTTTCACTTTGTATTCAGAATCCTTCAGTTCTCTATCTGGGTTGGAGGTGGATAACATTTTTTGTTAGGAGTCCTTTGGAACCGTGGTTGGTCATTGCATTGAACAGTATTCCTAAGTCTTTCAAAGGTATTCATCTTTACCATATATTTGTTATTGTATAAATTGTTCTCCTGACTCTGTCTGCTTCACTCTGCATCAGCTCATGCAAGTCTTCCCAGATTTCTCTGAAACCATCCCCTCTTAATTTCTTATAGCACAACAGTCATATTCATGTACCACAACTTGTTCAACCATTCCCCATCTGAGGGGCATTCCCTCAGTTGCCAATTCTTTGCCACTACAAAAAGAGCTACTATTAGTATTTCTGTACATATAAGGCCTTTTTCTTCTTTCTCTGATCTTTTTGAGGGACAGACCTAGTAGTGGTTCTGCTGGGGTAAAGGGTACTCATACTTTAATAGCTTTTTGGGCATAGCCCAATACTGCTGTTCAGAACAGATGGACTAGTTCACAGCATCACCACAACACATTATCATAGGCCTGTTCTCCCACAACCTATCTAGCAAAATAGAATTCTTAACAATCAGAACCACTCCAGGGTAGAAGGACACCATCTACTCAAAAACTCCCTGACAAAAAGTGATAAAGTAGTATGGCAGAAACTAGATATAGAACAATATCTTAATAAGCCATTTATCATGAAAAATTCCAAACAGATACATGACCTGAATATAAAAGGTCATATCAAGAAAAAAATAGAGTCTAATGCAACGGTTCTCAACCATCCTAATGCGGCGACCCTTTTATACTCATATGTGGGTATATCTGCATGTGGGTGGACCCGCCTGGAGACAGAAGAGCAGTGTCTGGGTTCCCAGAGGGGTCCTGGCCCACAGGTTGAGAACAGCTGGTCTAATGAAAGGAGAGTCCTCTCATAACTATTGTTTAGGGCAATGGTTCTCAACCTTCCTAATGCCACGACCCTTTAATACAGTTTCTCATGTTGTGGTGACCCCCCAACCATAAAATTATTTTCGATGCTACTTCATAACTGTAATTTTGCTACTGTTACTAATAATAATGTAAATATCTGATATGCAGGATGTATTTTCATTGTTACAAACTGAACATAACCCACAGGTTGAGAACTGCGGGTTTAAGGGGAGAATTCTTACCTAAACAAAGTATAGAGATGATCATAAAAAATAAAACTGCACGTTTCAATCACAGAGATGTTTTTCTGTAGTATAGGAATTTGAGAGAGTGCCCATAAATTGGGGAATGTCTGAACAAGTTACAGTATATACAGCAGAGTAGTTTTTATAATGAAAAGTGAAAGGTTTTTGCATAAGCAAAATAAATGCAGTTAGAATCATAAGGGAAACAACTAAGAAAATATGAAAGAATTGATTCAAATATGTAACAAGAACCAGTTCCCAATATTTGTGTTCAGAGAATAATACTAACCAGCAGTCCTCAAATAAACAAGTGCAAGTTTATCAAAAGCCATGTGAAAAATGCTCCAAATCACTAATAAGAGAATCGCACTATAAAACTCAGGTTCTATCTCATGCACATCAGATTCATAAATATAACAAAAAATAAAAATAGTGATTGTTGGAAAAGTTGGATGAGGACAGCTGTGAACTATCTCAATGTTCACAGTATTTGTGAAGAGTATTTGTACCTAAACCCAAGGTCATAAAACTGTCCATGCCCTTTGAGTCTGCAGCACTGCTATCAGGGAACCCAAGGAGGTCAAGGACAGAAGGAAAACACTCCCATGCATAAGGATATTTACAGCAACACATTCTGTTGTAGCAAAGAGCTGAAACAAAGTGGATACCCATCAATCAGGGAATGGCTGAACAAACTGTGGCATGACTGTAATGGAATTTTACTAGACTGTAAGAAATGAGTGGGGCATACTGGGTAAAGGGCTGGCCTCAGAAACAAGAAAGCCAAGATTCAAGTCTCTAGCATACACAGACCTGGGCAAACTGCTGAATCTCTAGGGACTCTTGGGAGGTCTCGGGATATCTCTGAGCCTCATAAGGCTGTCTCCCATCGGTGAAATAACAATTCTGTCCTCCGCCAATTTCAGAAGAAATGAGGAATACGATGGATTCAGACAAATATGGAAGCACATGTATAAAAACGAGGCAGATGAAAATGAACAGAAGCAAGAAGATTAATACATGTGATCGCAACAATTAATAATGTGAGGAGTAACAACTTTGAAGGACTTAAAAACTCCAACCAAAGCAGCAATAATTATGATATCACCCACATAATGAAATATTATTTCCCTCCTCCTGAGGAAAGGTGATGGACAGAGGTACAGAACAAGGCAATAATTCTCAGACGAGGCCAATATGATGGGCCATATATATTTGTGAAAGGGGAAGGGAAGGTGTTAGTAGATTAAAACAGACATGTCAAAAGAAGACAACAACGAAATATTTTTTAAAGGTACAGAAGAAAAAATGCAGAAGGGGTCATAAATATAACAATTTTGTTATGACCTTATTAAATATATTATGTTCCTTTAAAAAAACTGCATGTAAGAGAATTTCAGTTTCTTATAAAAGCCTCTTCCCTGTTCTTTTTTATCTTGGAATGTCTATTTCTTGATTATTTTGTTCACAATAAAAAAGAAAATGTTTTAAAAATAAGTGGGGAAAAAAGGAAGGGAAGTGCTTCCTTGGGAAATAGTGGATCCCCCTTTACTAAGGAGGTCTTTAAGCTCACTGGGAGGGGATGTTATTGAGCAGATAGCTATTCAGGTACTGATTAGACGAAATGAACTCCAGGACACCCCCACACTCCTCCCAAGATTCTGTGAGAATATTCTGTAACAAACTGTCAAGGACAAGGAGCAGCACAGAGATGTCACTGAGGACAGAACGTGCCTGGAACGGAGGGGCCTCACTCACGTTCTCTCTCCAGACTTTTCTTTCTCCTCCAGGACAATGGCCTTGGCCCTGGACCTCAGCACCTTTCCCTGACCTCCTCCACCATCCTTCCTCCCACATTCCATTTCCCCTTTACGTGGCATTGGCTCCTTGAGCATAGGGACTATCTTGCTCACTTGATGTGCATTGACAGGGCTTAGCATGGTGCCTAGCACACAGTGAGCTTTTAATAAATGCATTCTCTGTCTACAAATCTAGGGTTCTGTGATTTTACGGGACATGGGAGCTAGTTAGGAGGCTTTGTTAAGACTCAAGGAATGTGGTGACAAGGGTCTGAACTTAAACAGCAGAAGTGGAAACAGGAATAAAAGGATAGATGAGAGACATTTTGAAGGATAAATCTACTGAATGTGATGACTATTTGGATACAGGGATACAGTAGTCAGAAGACAGAAGGATGAATCAAAGCTGACTTCCAAGTTTCAAGTTTAGATGACTAGAAGACAAGGAGAATCATCAACAGAAACAGGGAAGATTGGAAAGAGTATCACTATGGGAAAATAGACAATGAATTCAGTTTTAGATAGGGGGAATTTGGCCCAAGACATACAAGGTTACTTTAGGAATAGATGAGAGAGATCAGAATTGGCATGTAAGTAAAACTCCTCTTTTGAGGCACTCACTGTTTGTGCGCCATGCAGAGGTTTCTAACCCTGCCCATCAATTGGAACACCACGACAAGGGAATGTGCTGTACCATACTCTCTGTGCACCTAAAGGGCTTCTTTCTTACTTAAAGTCCCTCATGATCCTTACCTGGTAGAGGAATCTTTGGCTGAATTGCTGCATGGCCCCCTGCAGCTGATTCCTTTGGGACTGCCACTGCTCATAGTTCCTCACGTACTCTGCTGTTGGACGCTGCCAGGTAGTGGTCCTGGTGTTGTGGTCCACATAGTAGTATCTTCCTCGGGGGTCCACACGTTTTTCCCAGCTGGAAACATCAGGTCCAAAGTCAGCACAATGACCTCTAAATCTTGGGGATATCCCAAGATATTCCAGGCTGAAGACAATGGGGGTAGGTTTAGGGCCCACCAGGGAAGCAGCTAGATCCCAGTCTCCAAGGCTCACAGAGAACATTCAGTATTAACAAAAACCCAGGGGAGCAGCATATGCAGGAAAGAAGTTGGCTCATAGGACAGAAGGGCTTTCTATTGTCTCTTTTGCTAGAAAGTAGCCTTTCCAGGGCTGAATTATAGCATCTTAGCTCTGGAAGTGACATGGAGGAGTTAGGAGTAATGCAAGAAATAAAGATGGCAGGTAAGCCTAGTAGGTGGGTATAATAGGATTCACACAGCCTGGAAAGCCAGTCAAAAGACTAGCAAAAACTAAATCTCAAGAGTGCATTGACGTGAAGTATAATAAATAGTTAACCATGTAATACAAAGCAAACCCAACAACATTAATACTGATCTTTTAGAAAGACCCTTGACTGTCACCCTCTCTGGTCTCCCCTTGCTATGAATCCAGTGTCATGTTTCAATACTATGGGTCTCCTGGTTTAATCTTGGATCCATTTTCTGTCTTCTGGCTCTTGGCTTCTGCGCCCCCCCAACTTCGCCCCCCACTATACTGCTCTTCCCCTTAAGCAATCTTTAGTCCCCACGCCTAGTTTCTAGAGCTGCTGTCCTGAATTATTAACTACCTGCTAGATACTTCCACTTGGACATCTGGCAGTAACTTCAAATTCAGCATGTCATCATCTTTCCCCAAAATTACCTCTCCTTCCAGCTCCTCCTGTTTCTATCAAGTCTCCAGGTGTGAAAAGTTGGATTTAGCCTTGTCTCTCCCTCTAGCCCTCCCCGCTTTCCTATACCAGCCAGTAGGGAATCAAGTAGCCATCTTTCCTTTACCATGTCTCTTGGATTGGTCCCTTCCATTCTATTCCTGGGGCCATCACCTCAACCAGGTCTTCTGTCCAGTTACTGGCTTCTGCTTACACAATGACCATCTTCTCCTTACTTATTTCCCAACATCCAGAATCTCTTTTCTCCAATATAGCTTAGATATCGACACCATGTTAATACCATTCTGCCCCTATCCCTCCTATGCCCCTGCTGAAAAAGCTACAATGGTCATTTGGTGCTAGTAAGTTCAAAATTCCCAGAGTAGCATTCAAAGTCTGTCAGAAGGCAGCCCCAACCCCCAGCTCTCTAAATCTCTCTCCCATTAACTCCCCTACATGAATTCTCCTCCAACCCCAAGCCAGATCAGTCTCTTCATCAGTCCTCATTCACATCTCTTCCTTCTCCTCCTCTTCCTCCTCCTGCTTGGAATACCCTCCCTCTTTCTCCCTGTGCCATTTAATAAGCCTACCCAGCTCAAGCTTCACTTTCTCTGGGGGTCCTTCCCAGTTATCCCAATTTACTGATGACCAGTCCAGTCTGTAAACTCTTAGAATACTATCTATGAGGATGAGGATGATAACTAAGTGACATGGGCAGGGAAGAGCTTCCCCTTTTTACAAGCCTTGAAAATGGCATCCTGTTCCAGTGTAGTCCCTGAACATTCTGAGAAATGAAATAAGGCCAAGGAAGAAAAAACAAGATCAACAGCCTCATGGAATAAATTATATTTAAAGCGAAGTTCTTAACCTGAGGCCATGAACTTGGATTGGGGAGAGGGGGGGAAAAAAAATCACATTTTCACTAACTTTTGGTCTCCTTTGTAATCCTCAAAAACCTTACTCTGAGAAGTTCAAAGGCTTTATTCACTAGATTACCAAGGGGGTCCATGATCCCCCAAAAAGAATCTGTGATTTAAATGGATAAAATTATCATGTACCCTCAGACCAATAGCCAGTTACAAGAACAGGAGTACATGGGCAAAGAAATGGCTTCTCTATAATTCTAAAAGCTACCATGAGGGCTAAAGAAGAGTCTAGAGCCAGAGGGTACCAAAAAAGGAGTTCCAGATATTAAACCAAGAGTGGAAAATAAGGCCAATAAATGTAATACAATCCAGCTACAAAGGCCTGCTTTGGGGTTCTTCCAACACCATGCTACACTGCCCATCTTCCTGCATTTGCCCTAGCTGTCCCCCACCCCTTCATGCCTCAGCTCCCATCCCCCCTTGTGCAGAGGCCTTTCCTGGTCCCCCCTGCTGCTAATGCCTTCCTCTGAGATTACCTTCATCCATTCTGTACACGTTTTTTGTGCCTTTACACACTGTCTCCCCCATCAGAATGGAGCTCCTGGAGGACAGAGGCTGTTCTTTGCATCTCTAACACTTAGCAAAGTACCCAGCACACAGTAATCACTTAATAAGTGCTTGTCAACCGACTGACTGCCTGACAGACTGGAAAGCGCTGTAAATGATCACTAAGACCCGAGGACTAGAGCTGGGGTGTACTTGTCTAATCCAGCCTGAAGAAAAGTCACTCAAATACAAAGTG
>CM053595.1:285059153-285086855 GCA_028646575.1 Pseudocheirus occidentalis | reverse complement strand
AAAGGAGAGAATTTTAAATCTTTGAGGCCGTCTGATGGGGAAAAATAATATAATGATATATTATTTTAATTGAAGACTTGAATTGCGTGATTTTGGAGATTTTTATAAAAAATGCTACCTGAACTTCACATGAGAGAAACCCTTGTTCTGCAGTGACTTGCATTACCCTGGTTCACACTGTATGAATTGTACTTTAGTCTAAAAAATGCAGAGAGTGACTGCCTTGTGTGTGTGTGTGTGTGTGCGCGCGCGCGTGCATGCGTGCGTTCGTGCCTGAAAAGACTACTGTTTGACCAACCGTTGAAGTACTGCACACACATTAAAACCCAGGTTTACACAGAAAACTGGCAGGGTATTAAGGATCTGGAATAAAGTTTCCAATTCCCATTCCCCTTTGCTAACCACTCTAGTCTGTCCTAGTACTGAATGAACATTCTGATTCATAAAACTACCAGGTTTCCTAACAACATGGAAGAAACATTGGGAAATACCCATGATCTTAGGAATTCCAAGTTCTCCAGCGGCCCCTGATTTCAGCCATGCCTATTTAGTTGCAGTTAAATATGATTACTAACATATGTTGTTAATTGACTTTTTATATTTCTTTTCTCCCTTTCATGCCATACAGTAAAGCCATCTTTTTATCATCCTTTCTTTTTGTCTTTCTTTTCCCTATCTTACTTTCAAATATGTTTTTCCTACTAGAGTATTCCCTTTAACAAGTGCCTTATTGAGTACCTGTCAACTAGTCAACAGATATTTATTGAACACCTTTTGGTATGTAGTACACTTTCATAATAAATAAATATTAGGGGTGGCTAGGTGGTGCAGTAAATAGGGCACTGGCTCTGGAGTCAGGAGGACCTGAGTTCAAATTTGACCTCAGACGCTTAACACTTACTAGCTTGGGCAAGTCACTTAACCCCAACTGCCCTGCCTTCCTCCCTCAAAACGAAAGAAAGAAAGAAAGACAGAAAGAAAGACAGAAAGACAAATAAATATTAATGTGTGGTCCTTGAAGTTTCTAGTCAAGCTGGAAAGACAAGGCATAAGTACATGAAAATTTAAATTAAAATATCTGATTTAAATCATAGTATAAGACATGTCCCAAGGTAATGAACATTTTTGTCATAAATTCCGAAGTAGAAAAGATCTTTGCAGACTGGACTAAGCACAGAAGGCTTCAAAAGACAAAGAGAATGGAGGAAGCATTCCAGATGAGAGAAAACACAGATTCTGGAAAGCCCTTGGGGTAGGTAGTGAGGCTAAGATTCATATTGGGGGTTGTGTTAGGAGCTGAGAGACAGTGAATGGCAAAGAAGTTAATGGTGCAGTCCTTGTCTTCAAGAACATTTTAATCTTTTAAAGAGACTTGATTTATATATGTGAAGAAATTAGCACTAA
This sequence comes from Pseudocheirus occidentalis, assembly GCA_028646575.1. Classification (NCBI taxonomy): domain Eukaryota; kingdom Metazoa; phylum Chordata; class Mammalia; order Diprotodontia; family Pseudocheiridae; genus Pseudocheirus; species Pseudocheirus occidentalis. Next base: position 285,085,451 of record CM053595.1, on the reverse strand, counting down.
AATCACTAAAAACAACAAATGATAGTCTAAAATAAATTGCCAAGTTGAATATAACCACAGGATATGGTATATAGCAAGCAGATCTCCAAGGCAAGTTTTCCTTTCTGTTTATTCCTTTTTTTTTTTTAATTTGTGAGTGTGCCCATCCTTGAAGATCCTTGATTTAGCTGAGGTGGTAGACTCCAGATCTACTCACAGCTAGTATGTTAGTACTGTCATTGTTGTCTCTCATGCTTCTTAACATATAGCTAATATTAAAGACAGTAGAATCAAAAGGATCTGGAGAGGCTGAAATACCAACTGATCCCAAATCAGTCAGATAAAATTTAGACTGGATTCAGTGTTTGGTTTGGTTTAGAGCTTTGATTTTGTCATTAGACTTTCCATATAGAAGTTGCCTCCGCCGATGCAGATCGGCAGCCTTGGAAAGGTTTCCAGGGCACAGAGGTTAGGTCGTTTTTACTGTAGGCACACAGCTGATATGTGTTTCAGAGGAATTGCACCCAGGTTTTCTGGCTCCAAGGCCCACCCTCTGTCTCCTCCACCATGCTGCATGTCAGTTTCATAGATCCATTGCACGAGAACAGGACTAGGGGACCTGGCATGGCAGCGGTTAATGTGCAAAACATCTCAGGATTGTAGTGGGCTGTGAGCTTGCTGTGTTCCAGCAGTGTGATGTTGAGGGCTAGAAGTGCTAGTGCCTCGGACACGCAGCAGCCGCGTGTGCCCTGGCAGACCGCGAAAGGCCTGGTACCCTACTACTGTTTACTAGTTCTTTGAGACTCTGGACTACATTGGCAGAGACCGTTTCCTCACTCAGAGTTCCCTGTGACAATGGAAGTAAGAAGTCCTATTTCCCTAGCCCCCCAAATTCTAGTGTAGTCATATACCACAGTGTTCCTTTTTCATATGTTGTAATAATAATATGTTTTCACATTTTAATAGTACTCCGTAGTTACAAAGCATTTTTCCATGCATTATCTCATGCGATGGGCTGTATAAGTCTTAGATCCATATTATCGATCAGGGATTGGCAGACTATGATCTATAGGCCAAATTCAGCCCACTGGCTGTCAAAACATGTCTTTTAGATTTAAAAAATAATATTTAAATTTAAATATTGAAATATTATTCGTAATGTAACAATATTGTTTAAATGTCATTTTAAATGTATAAACCATGCTTAGCCTGTGGGCCGTACAGAAACATCCGGAGAACCAGATTTGACTATTGGACCAGTTTGCTGACTCCTGTTATAGGAAAAAAAAGCAGTATTAGAGAGAAGGTACTTGGCTAAGCTTACACAATTAGGAAGTAGAAGGTACGGCGCTTAAGCCCAAATCTTCTGAGGGCAGTTCCAGTTTCCTTCTCCTGTGCCATACTGCTTGTCATTGAGAGAACCAGCGAGGTGGAAACTGGGGGGGTACAGGTCTGACTTGGCCCCATTCTGGTCAAAGTGCATTGAGAATGTTGAATTCAGTTGGAGGCATGACCCTGTGAGAGGCCCTGTCAGATGAGAGCAAATCCGGGCAAATGCCACGAGATTGGTAGAGAAACCATGTTAGTTGAGGAGCCATGGAAGAAACTGATTGTGTTCAGTCTAGAGAGGGAAATACTCAGGGGAGACGTGGTCACTATATTCAGATACTTGATGTGTTGTTATGGAGTGGAGGTAGCCAGTTTGGTTTTGTGCTTCAGAAGGCAGAAGTGGGACCACTGGGTACAAATTTCAAGGAATCAGGTTTCAGCGCAATCTAAGAAATGAAATTTCCAACATTGAGAGCTGTCCAGCAAGGGAAGGGGCTTCTTCCTGTCACCAGAGGTCTTCAAATAGAAACGGAATGACCATTTTACAGGGGTGCTATAGAAAGGATTCCTGTCTTTTTTGGGAGATTGTAATAGAAGACTTCTAAAGTTTCCTTCTGACCCTAGAATTATATGATTCTGTGTAGTATACTGGTTTAATAAGAGGGATCTCAAAAATCTTACATAATTAAAGCTTTAAAACTGTTCTGACAAGTATTATTCATCATATAGGCATTCTTGAAATGAGAATTTCTTGTTACATATTTTGAATCCTCTCATGTCCTGTGATGCACATTACATCTTTTTTTCTTTTGGACTTTGTATTTAAGTTCCATAGTTTATGATATGTTTTTATTTCTTTTCTCTGTTCTATATTTCTGTTCTAGCATTTGAGTCTAAAATAAAATTTTGGAGAAAAAAAAACCCGTTCTGACACTTTGGGGACACCCTGGAGAAAGTTAGATATTCTCAATGTAGTAACATGTAAGCTACTATTTCCAAGGATTTAGACTATCAACAAAACACTTCAGCTTAACTTTACAACTATACCCAATCTAATCCAGTTTATCTTTTACCAATTTAATCTTTGATTCAGATGACATTTCAGGACCTTGTGTTACTATTATGAACATCAGTTATTATTGTACTAATGAAGCACCAAATAGATAATAGAGGTTTTCACTTGTTAGTGTTCCGAATAAACCAGCACTTATCTGACTTCCTTTTTTTACATAAAGTTCGAGGAGGAGAGATGGTATAACCAGACGTTAAAGTAAAAGAACCCCTTGGGAGCTAGCACTTTTCAGTCTTGCCAGTGATGTGACTTACTATCATTATGTTCTTTGATATAACTCTTTGAACTCTGGAGCCTCAATTTCTTCATCTGTACAGTGAGAAATAATTTTTGCCTGCTCCCTTGAGTATGATCTCCTTAAAGGACTGGTAACACAAAAGTACAAAGAAGAGTGAATTAGGTCTTTTCAAAGTTGTTGTCAGAAACATGCTGTATTAATCTAAGATAACACAGGAGTGAATTCTTAAACAGACAAGAGGTAGAGGAGATCACTGACCAGACCAGCTGACTACACTTCCAGAGTTCCTTCTTCTTTGCTTTGTTCTCAACCTCACTAGTCTAACTTGGCCCCATTCTGGTCAAACTGTATTGAAAATGTTCTGTTCAGTTTGAGGCAGTAGGTAGTTTTGATTAAATGAAATTGAAAATCACTTGCATGAACAAAATTAATGTAACCAACATAAGAAGCGAAAATAGTTAAGTGAGGGGAAAATTTTTTAAAAATTGTATCAAATATCTGTGATAAGGTTTTATTATCTAAGATACATATATATTTAATAGAAATCTATGATCAGAAACCATTTCCCAGTAGATAAGTGGCAAAATACATGAACAAGCACTTCTCAAAAGAATTGCAGATTATTAACAACTATATGAAAAAATGCTCTGAATTAGTAAGAAAAGTACAAATCAAAACAGCCTGTGAAATTTGGGGTCACTTATAGCAAATCAGCAAAGATGACAAAGGACAGGAGGAGTCAGTATCAGAGGGTTTTCAGAAGGCTGAGTGCACTAGGGCATCGTTGGGGAAGCTGTGACTTCCAAGCCTTCTAGAAAGCGATTTGGGATAATGAGAAGAAAGTGGTTAAAATATCCTGGGCATCTGCCTCAAGGTCGTCAGTGCCAAGATGAGAGGCTTCACAAATACGCCAGCTGCACTTTTTGTAGTAATACCTGGAGACAAAGTTTATGCCCATGGATTGGAGAGTGGCAAATGTGATTCATGAATGTAATGAAATATTGTTCTGCAAGAAATGAAGAGAGTGATTCCAGAGATAACATGGAAAGTTTTTTGTGAACTGATATAAAGCCAAATAAGTGGAATCAGGCGAATGATGGGCAGTGACTGCCATCATCTCCAACATGATTGAAGTGGGCAGAGTGAACATATGTACACCTAACGTGTGTGTGCATGTGCGTGTGCGTGTGTGCGTGTGTACACACATACATGTATATATATATATATCCTATATGCATGTATTCATAATGAGAGAATAGATGTAAAGCAAAGGTTTGCTGAGTATTTTGCAAATATTATTTCACTTGATCCTCACAACAACCCTGGGAGGGAAGTGCTGTTATTGTGCTCATTTTACAGTTAGGGAAACTGAGGCAGACAGCGGTTAAGTGACTTGCCCAGGGTCACACAGCTAGTGAATGAGTGACGCCGGGTTTGAAATCAAGTGTTCTGATTCCAAGTCTAGGTACCTTCATGAGAAGATGTCTAGCTGCCGCCTTCTGCTTCTGAATATGTGGAACACTACATGTTTCAGGCTTTTGGGATATGTTGGTTTTGAGGAATTTTTTTTTCTTCCCCTTTTTTGTATCCTTTATTATAAAATACAGGTACCTGGAAGGGGCAAGGGAAAGGAATGCAATGGGAAATGTAGGTGATTAAAAAAAAAAAAGATATCCGTAAAAGTTTATTTTAGCAACTAAAGAAAGATAAGTATAAAGCAAATTATTTGGGCCTACAGACATTGCACTAGCCTTGCTGCCTTTTACCAGGAACAGCCTCTCATTATCCTGGTCACATCTGTTGTTTCATTGGATTAAAACAGAAACATTTCCTCATAACAGTCTGCTAAACACATCCTCATAAGAACCTAAAAAAAAAAAATCACAGAAGGTAGATGGTGTCTTCAATTTATTTTAGAACCTCTGCCTGATTCTTTTAGGCCCTGGACAAGTGTTTATGTCCATTTTAGAAGCTGTGTTAAATCGATCAATGTATCGTTGCTGCTGCCCTCCAAAATGTGAGAATGTTCTAGGTTCTTGTGCTGACATAGCTGAAGTAACTTTAAGTAAAACTTAGGAACCATGGATAAAAAACATCTGGTTGATTCATTGAGTTTCCATACTTTCAGTGAACGGAGAGTCTGCGGCAGCCACTGATCCTGAAGAGCGGCCTGTGGTTGGTGTGACTTCTCCCTCTGCTGCAGTGTCAAGTGTGACCCCAAATCCCGGGGCAACCTCTCTCCCAGCCACGGCAGAACCTAGAGAAGGACAGGAACCGACTTCTAGTGTGGGTGCCCAGCAGCCCCTTGTCGCAGCACAGGCTTCGGAAACGCTGCCTCCTGGGTGAGTTGTGTCTTCCCTGGGCTCAGGCCTTCTCTTCCAGAAAACTCTGGCTCCTCCACTGATGCAGGCACCAGTAGCAGGCCTGGTTATTGCCAAGTGGAGGAAAGGATCGCTGCCAGGTAGTCCCTGGCCTGGTGGGAAGGGGGAGCTTGGAATCTTTGTTGCCTAGAGCAAGTGAAATGAAAGCTACCTTTTTTCACATCTTGAAGGAAAACCTTAACTTGAGAATATGGTTTTTATAGGGAATAAGAACCTCATGATGGGGCCTTTGCTTAGATCTTCCCCCAAAAGAAATATGGAAAAGAGGGGTTTTTTCCCTTAAAGTTTAGTATTCTATTTTTTCCTCAATTAAATGTCAAAACAATGTTTAATATTTGTTTTTTTTTAAATATTGAGTTCCAGATTCTCTCCTTTCTCCCTCCTTTACCCCCTCATTGAGAAGGCAGGCAGGTTGATATGAGTTATACATGTCTAGTTACTCAAAACATATTTCCATATTAGACATGTTGTGAAAGAAAACACAGGGCAAAAGAACCAACCAAACAAGAAAAATAAAGTTTTAAAAAGTATGCTTTGATTTGCATTTGGACTCTATCAGTTCTTTCTCTGGAGATAAATAACATTTTTCACAGGTCCCTCAGAATGTTCTTGGATCATTTATTACTGAGAGTAGCTGAGTCATTCGCGGTTGATCATCATACAGCATTGCTGTCACTGTGTACGGCGTTGTGGTTCTGATCGTTTCACTTTGCGTCAGTTCGTATAAGTCTAGAAAACAGTTATTTTCAGGATCATATTAGATTTTTAGTAGTAGGAAGCTAGTCTACACGGCTGAGTGTTCCAGATCAAGGTAAGGGGCACAGCCACGCCCTGCCATGATTGTTGCTGGGCTGATAGTTTTATTTATTTGTTTTGTTGGTTTTAAATAACTTTTAGAAGTTGTAGACTTGAGAAGTGAGAGAACTGGCGGTGAGTCACAGGAGTTTCAAGATTGCCTGTGTAGTCAGGCTTTCATGGAGCCGTCATACCCTGGGCATGGTCACAGAGATCCCCTCAAGTGAGGGGATGGTGCTTGAGCTCCGTCAGAGGGCCTGGTCTGGGTTTGCTTGCCGGTTGTGGGCACTGCTGCTTGTTGGCCATTCAGGGACGCTTCTGTTGTCCCACTGGGCATTATCAGACCTCTGATGGGCGAACCAAGGCCCATCCGTGTGGTTGGTGATACTGGCTGATGGGCTCCTCTGAGGCGTGATCAGAAGGACATTTTGTTTTCTAATCTGTTGGAGGAGAGGAGAGAGGACGCAGTGATTCTGTTCTTTGACTTGTATCCGGAGGACGTATTCAAAGAGAGGAAAAAATCTGTACCAAATAGTCTAAACCAAATGTTATCTATAACAAAATAATCAGAGCGCCTTTATTTGTTGTGGAAAAAAAATTTGGAAATTGCCCATGTGTTCAGCAATTGGGAAACCGCTGAACACGTGTAGGGTGCCGGTACAGTGAAGTAGTGCTCCCTTCACGCTTACAAATGACAAATGGGGGGGGGTCGTCACAGGCCGCATTTTACGTGTTGATTTTAATGTTTGCAAAGCGTTCCTTGTAGTATAACGCAGTGAGGACACAAGTGAGGCGCAGGTTTAATCATCTCCATTAATAAATGAGGGAGTAAGGCACAGAGAGCTGCCCTAAGGTCTTGTAAGCTACGAAGTGTCAAGAGCTGGGACTCGAACCCAGATCTTTATAGTCTCATATCCAGTACCTCTGCCCCATGCTTCCCTATAAATATGTAGAGAAGAGTATAGGAAGAATATATAGGCCAGAAAAACCTGGGCCGTGGGCTGCCTCCAGCACAGATTGGCGTGTGTGGGACCCTAGTGTGCATGCGCGCGCACACATGCACACAAAAACACACACGCGATAATAATGCAGAGTGAAGCAGAGACAGCCATGCAGCTCTTTTGGATAATTTTATTTTTTCATAATGATGTTAAGTAGCACAATGGATAGAGTGCTAAGCTTGGAGTCAAGAAGACTCATCTTCCTGAGTTTAAATCCTGCCTTAGACACTTGCTGGCAGTGTGACTGGGCAAGTCACTGAACACTGTTTGCCACAGTTTACTTATCTGTAATATGACCTGGTGATCATGGATCCATGATCTGGAGAAGGAGATGACAAACCATGCCAGTATCTTTGCCTTTCTTGGCAAATGGAGTCACAGTGAGACACGACTGACAATGGCTTAACAACAAGCAGCAATATTTTCAGACGTGAAAGGAAAGTAGGATGGCTGTGTGGCTTTCCTCTCAGTGCATCCCCTGCTGCAGTGTCTCCAGCCAAGCCTTTTTAAACTAAGTTTAAGAACATAAAGTTTCAACTCCATGTACATTGAATGTTCAATCCCCTTTTTAAAAAATACCTAGATCCTAGGAGGTGTTAGCTGGTGCCAGAGCAGGATGAACTTAATAACAGGCACAGAAAAGTTTCTGTGGCTTGTGTCTGCTTGTGTCCTGTTGTTCCTGCTGGGCTGGTAACTCTTGTGGGGAGAAAGAAATACCTGAGAAACCTTGTTTAATCTTTCATTTCACATCTGTGTTATACTCCGGGAGCAAGAAGCCAGATCATTTGGAGGCAAGAAGGCCGTTTTAGGGGGAAAATAGCTGCCTGTATTCCCTGTGAGCTGTTTGTTTTCCTTTTGCTAAATCTGCTGCCTGGAAGGTTGGGGCTTCACTCGTGTGTCCGTCACAGGTAATTAGGGTTAACAGCTCAGTGTGTCTTTATGTAGTATGTGTGAGGGTTACTGTTCTCAGGGATTGGGCGCTTCCTGTTTCCAGTCAGCTCTGAAAAAAGCTCTCTTTATTCCCTCCTGGGCTGTGGCTGTGTGCCCTGCTCCCTCCCTCCCTCCTGCCGCCGGCCCAGTTTCTTGTCTGGGGCCCCAGGTGCGTGACTGAGGAACGTCTTCTTCCAAGGGCATTTAGAATCCAGCAAAGCCCGCCCACATCTCTGCATCCAGCTTCCCAGGTCAAGGGGACCTTTGGCCCCGAAGACAGCTGTTGGAGGTGCCCTTCCAGGATGGCTTTCCAGCTCTTCATCTCGACCCTAGTGTGAGGGTTTGTGTAACTGGCTGGCCATTTCCAGCCGTGTGGGTTGTTTCTGTGCCACTTGTTGCTTGGTGACGTTTCTGTCCACATCATTAGAGAAGATGGCGTGGGGGAGAGCAGAATCGAGGCTTTCTGTTTGGGGAAGGAGAGGGAGAAAGACAAGACACAGAGGAAGCTTGTGCTTCAGTGATCTTCAGGTTATGCACCCACATCCTCCCTGCCCACTTGTTTGTGGCTTCAGCATTCTGTCCCTTACAGGTTATCGACTGGCTCCCTGTATTGGGACATCCCTCGTATGTGTCAGGGACTTTCCTACCTCTGCCTCTTTGCTCAGGAGCATTCCTTGTGCAGGGATGCAGTACCCACCTGTGAAATCCTACCTGTTCTTCAGGACTTAGATCGAATGCCACTTCCATGAGGCCTCCACTGGTCTTCCCTCTACCTGCCCCAGCCTGGCAAGAATGATCTTTCCATATACTTCTTTACACTCTACTTTGTACCTCTCCCGGGCTCTTCTCAGCTTCTGTCACATATTATAGTCATAGCGTATTTATTTTATATCATGTCACTTCTCTCAGATTGTGAACTCCTTAAAGGCAGGGAGCCAGCCTCACTGATCTCTGTATCTTCCAGTGCCTAATGAACGTGTTTTTCTAGGTTGGTAGATTTCTCAGCATGTAATAATTGAGTGGGTGATTAAGTGAATGACAGCATCCTGGTTTTAAGCTGTCATTCAATGCAGTTCATCTGCATTGATTCATAGTTTGCAGTCTTTGTCTTTAATGAAAACAGGATGTTCGTCCCACTCTTAATTTGCTTCTCAGCCCTTTGTGACCCAGTCGCTTGACTGATGTTACATTCACCTTCTCATCGCTAAATCCATGGCCTTTTCCTAATTCTGCTCTATCTGACTTGCAGCTTTTGACTCCCTCTTCTTAGATAGTCTCTGCTTTCTTGGCTTCTGTGACGTTGTACGCTCCTAGTTCTCTTTCTAGCTGCCTGACTGTTTCTTATTAGTCTTCTTCCCTGGCTCATCATTCATCTCCCTTCCAGTAAGCTTGGCTTACTCCCAAGGCTCTGTTCTGGGCCCTACGGTCTCTTTTCTTGGCAATCTTATTAGCTCTCAGGAATTCGCTTATCATTTCTATGTGATTTACTCTTATTTTAAAAAGAATTTTATTTGCTTTTAGTTTGTAACATTCACTTCTATAAGATTTTCAGTTCTAGATTTTTCTCCCCCTTCCTCTGCTCTCCCCTCCCCAAGATGGCTTGCAGTCTGATATAGGTTATACATGTACAGTCATAGTAAACATTTCCACATGAATCATGTTGTGAAGAATTATAGTAACTTACTTGTAAATACATATGTTGAGTCTTAATCTCTCTTCTGAACTCTAGTTCAGCCCTGCTTTCTAAATATCTCCACTTGGATGTCCCATTGGCATCTCAAACTGAGTATGTCCAAGTCTGAACTCATTAAGTTTTCTTCCCTCCATGCTTTCTATTGGAACTTTCCTCCATATTTACTTGTTTCTATTGAGGGCAGCGCTGTCCTTGTGGAGGAAATGGATGGATATCTACAAAAATATGAGATTGCCAAACTAACAAAAGGCAGGCAGTGAACATTTATTAAGTGCTTATTATGTGCCAGATGCTACAGTAAACACAGGGGGTATGAAGAAAGGCAGGACATGAAGTAGATCAGTTAGTCTTAGAGAAGAGGAGTGACCTGTAAGCAGATTCTCATGGGAAGCGTTCTTTAGGTCCAGGTGAACTTGCGGTAGTTTTGCCATGCATTTGAAGAATAAATAATCTATGCCACATCAGTAGTTATTCTGTTGAACTCTTTCTATGAGACAAATACGGTCTGATTCTCAGGCTGGGAATGGGGTGCTGTACTTGGAGTGGGGCAGTCCTGTGTTCAGATCCTGCCTTAAACACTTACCAGTGGTGTGATTCTGGTCAAACCACTTAGTTTGCAGTGCTTCAGTTTCCTCATGGGCAGAACAGGGGCTTTTGACCCTGAGGCTCCTCCCTCCTAGTTGGGATCTCTCCCTCCATTGGCCTTCGTGGCACTCACACAGGTGTCCTCTTCCTCCTCCCCCTCCTCCTTCCCTTCTTCCTCGTCCTTCTCCTCCTGCCCCTCTTCCTCCTCTTCTTCCTTTTCCTCCCCTTCCTCCTTCTCCTTCTCCTCCTCCCCCTCCTCCTTCTCCTTCTCCTTCTCCTCCTCCTCCTGTTTCCTTGCTCCTTCTTGGTTATCTTCTCTGCTTACTGGGTCTGCCCTAAGACTTTGTCCTTGGCCTTCTCCCTTTTCCCTTTATCTTCTTTCCTCCAGTGGTCTCATCTGTTTCTCTGGCTTCAGTGATCCAGTTTCATATTTAAAAACAACTGGCATTTCTTTGGTGCTTTACAGTTTGCAGAAAGTATTCCACATGTTATCTCATTTGATAAAGTCTGGATATATGATAATCATTCTCACAGTCACGCTGTAAGGTGATTACTGTAGGTGTTATTAGTTTCCTTTTACAGATAAGGAAACTGAGGCCCAGCGAGGCCAGGTAGCTCACCTGTAGTCACTCACACAGTGAGTGTAATAAGTGTCCAAGGTGGGCTTGAAATGGAGGCTTTCTTGCCTTCTGCTCTGCTACCTTTCCACTCAGTCACCTGTTCTTCTCTTTTCTTTTTGCCTGCTTGAGTGTCCCAGTAATGCTTCAGACTCACCACATCCAAACCTGAGCCTCTTCTTTTCTCCCTCTGACTCACCTGGTCTCCTGACTTCCCAGTTCCTGTAGATGGCATGTCCATCATTCCAGTCACTCAGGCCAGAAACCTAGGAGTCCTTGTTGATTCAGCTGCCAACTGTAGCCTGTCAATTGCCAAATTCTGTTAATTTTGCCTTGGCAAACGCTAATTTCTCTTCCCTCTCTCTGTTTTTTTCACTCAGACTATCACCATGTTAGTTCAGGCCTTTATCATCTCTGACCAAGGCTGTTATGGTAGGTTCCTAATGGATCTTCCCACCTTCCATTCTCTCTTTTTTTCTAATCAGACCTTTGCAAGGCTACCAGAATAATCTTCCTCATGTACAGATCTGATTACATTAGTCTCTTTTGCTCAAAAAATTTGCTTGGGTCCCCATTGCATGTAAGATAAAATATAAGCTCTCCTTGAGAGTATTCACACCTTCGGAATTATTCTAATTTATCTTTTCAGTGTTACTTCATACTATTCCCTAACAAATGCTCTACAGTCCAGCTAAACTGAATAAACTGGAATTCTCCATCCTCCCTCTTCTACCTCTGGATTTTTGTACTGGCCACTCCCCTATCCTGGTGCTTAAATTAGACTCCATTTACCTCTATGCCTTTTGAAATCTTCCTTTGTTTTTTAATTTTTTTTTTCTTTTTGGAGGGCGATTGAGGTTAAGTTACTTACCCAAAGTCACACGGCTAGTTTTTGTGTCAAGTGTTTGAGGTTGGATTTGAACTCAGGTCCTCTTGACTCCAGGGCTGGTGCTCTATTCACTGTGCCCCTTAAAATAAATTTTTATTGAAATCTTCTTGTGAGGTTCTTTATTGCCCATTTCATATTCTTACTTAGTCAATACGCATTATGAGAACATGTTCTTTAACCAGTATGTGTCTGAGTGCAGTTAAACAGAGTTTCCCAAAGCCCCCTGCTTGTCATGTTCTCCTGGACTCTCCCTATCTCCCCTTATGAACTTGTTGAGGCAGGGATTTTAGCATACATTCTGTCTTTAAAAATATAGGACAGATATTTTAATCACAGAGGAGTCTTGCAAATTAGTATTGGAACTGGAGTACCCTGCAAATAGAATGGATCTCAATAGATCTAAATAGGACAGTGGCCATTTCTTTGTTTTTTTTTCTTCCCTTTAAAGCATCTAACCTTTTTGTCTAGCTTACTTTTAATTTGATTTGAAGGAAATTGGGTGGAAGAAGAACTGATTTTTTAAAAAGATGCTTAAAACATCAATTAAAAAAGGGGGTATGCTGTGCCCCCCTGGCTTGGCCAGCTGATAATGGTACGGCAAGGCTGTTGTCAACCCATCCTGCATCTGGTTCCTATCAGTGGGGCTCTTGCTTTGGGGACAGAGCCCTCATTAACGCTGCACACACAGGTATGGCTTAGGTAAACTCTGGGAGTGTGCACACTCCCCCACAGTGCTTCACACAGAGGCCTATTATGTTGTCCTGGCAAACAGCATGTCGCTGTGGTTTCTTACATAAGGGAGGGCATTTTGTTTGGACTGCTGGGTTACCTCCCCACAGTCCTTTCTCCCCACAGTCACTGGCTGCACGAGCTATTTCCTGCCTCAGAGCAGAATTAATTGAGGCGAGGTGCCTTCAAAGACCTTCAGATTCATGGTGACCACCATGTTGAGCTCCAAAGGCACCTTCCAAGGCAGCCCCAGAGACCCCCAGGATTGACATGTTCTCATGTGAGACTTGATTTGTAGAGACATTTTAGCAACAATCAGGGTTTGGGTCTTCTTGGCTAAATTAGAAACCAGTTTCTTTGTTTTCATTGTGTACTGAACTGAATTTTACCACTAGTTATATTCATTCCTGAAGAGTTTTAAGGCACTTTACGAAGAGGTAATGTGCTGGTGATGCTGAACAGTACAGCCTGCTGAGCATGTTTCCTCTATCTCGTTGTTGTTCAGTAGAGGGAGATTTACAGAGCCCTCATTGGGGTCAGTGTTGATGTTTATCTGCATTCAGTCTATATTTGTAATTCATTCATAATCATTACTTTTCTTTCATTCTTCCTTTATTTGCATCTGTAAAATGTGTCAATAGACTGTACTTCTATGTACTACAGAAACCTTCTTGCCACTGTATCAAGTTTTGTTTTTTTTTTTTTAACACTTCCACTATAAACTTTGGAAACTTGTCCAAGGGAAAAGAAAGGGACTAGTTAAAGAAGGGGGAAAAAAGCCAGTGTGTAATTCAGGGGCCTGGAGAACTGCTGCCGTGCCATCCTGTGTGTAAAAGAAATAAAGAGGGTGTTGTTTATATTTTTTGAAAGGGAGCTCAGTGTTCTTAGGCTTAAAGAGTAGCTCAGAATACTGAGAAAGGTCCTTGGGGAATGACTGAGCTGAATATTCCTCACCACCAGTTTACAAAGAACCAACAGAAGCACTGAGAAATGTGGGCAGGAGATGTCCTCCATAAGGTGTAGGCTGGCAGCTTATAAAACATCCTGAACGCTTCTTTTCAGGACAGGTCGATTCTTCTGCTCTCTTACAGTCTACTGGATTGAATCCCATTTCTATTCCCTATTATTTGTGTGACTTGAGGCAAGTCACTTTGTTTCCTCTGCAAAATGAGGGAGTTGGATTAGATGAGCTGTCTGAGGTTCCTGGTATGTTCTTGGTCTGTGAGTCTGTGATTCAGAGACACGGTAAATGGGAATATAAACCCAAGAAGAGTCATCTTCTCTTCGTCATTCCAATTTTAGCATATGTGCTGCCGAAGTAAAGACATCACCATCAGTTTGTAATATAGAAAAGCAATTCTGATTGAGACTTCTCTATCTATATCTCTCCAGCTTTTAAAAATGTTATTATTTAAACATTAAAAAAAGTTTTGAGCTTCAAATTCTCTCCTTCCCTCCAGCCCTTTCCCCCACCCATTGAGAAGGCAAGCAATATGATATCAATTTTACATGTGAAATCGTGGCAAAAATGTATTTCTATATTAGCCATGTTGCAAAAAAAAGCAAGAAAAATAAAGTGAAAAAACCGTACTTAAATATGTTCTCAAGAGTTCATTGGTTCTCCCTCGGGAGGTGGCAGCGCTTTTCATCACGAGTCCTTCAGAATTAATTGTCTTGGACCAGCGTTTTGCAGTCGATCATCATCACAGTATTGCTGTTACTGTGTGCAGTGATCTCCTGGTTCTGCTCATTTCACTCTGCATCACACCATGTAGGTCTTCCCAGATTTTCTGGAACCGTCTCCCTCATCGTTTCTTCATAGTGCAGTAGCATTCCATCAGCATTGCGCGCCGCCGCTCGTCCAGCCATTCCCTAGTTGGTAGGCTTCCTCTCAGCTTCCAACGGTCAGTCTCCACAAAAAGAGCAGCTGCATTTTTGTACATGTGGGCCCTTTTCATTTTTCTTCTATCTCTTTGGGATTCAGGCCTAGTAGCAGTGGTGTTGGGTCAAAGAGCCCGTTCAGTTTTATAATGCTTTCAGTATAGTTCCAGATTGTTCTCCAGAATGGTCGGACCAGTTGACACCTCCACCAACAGTGCTATAATATGCCTGTTTTCCTACATCCCTTCCAGCATTTGTCATTTTCCTTTTCTATAATGTTAGCCAATGTAATAGGTGTGAATTAGTACTTCAGAGTTATTTTAATTTACATTTCTCTAATTAATAATGATTTAGTATCCTTAATTTGGAAGCCTGTCACTCAGTGGAAGGGAAGCCAGCATCGTTTCCTCTTTTATAGCCTCTTGTCTCTCTTTCTACTTATGGCTACCATCCTGGTGTAGACCCTTCCCACCTCTTTCCTAGACTTGTTCTAGTAGGCTTCTGGTTGGTTTCCCTGTCTCAGATTTCTCTCCACTCCAGTCCATTCTCCGCTCTGCTACCAAAGTGATCTTCTTAAAGCGCAAACCTGGCCATGTCACTGTACTACCCACTCAAGACATTTCAGTTACTCCCTTCCAGTACTTGGTTTTGAAAGCCCATTCACAGTTTGGCTGGCACCTAGGCAGCTACACAGCACATTGGAAAGAGTACTAGACTTACTATTAGGAAGACCTAAATTTAAATCTGGCTTCAGATGTTCTGTGACCCTGGGAAGGCCCTCAGCCTCTGTCTGCCTCCTCAGTTTCCTCATCTGTAAAGTGGGGGTAACAATGGTACCTTCCTCCCAGGGTTGTTGTGAGGATTAAATGCACTAATGACCTCACAGCAGTATAGAAATGCTAGATGTTGTTATAATTGTTATTTGTTTTCCAGTCTTCTTAGGCTTCGCTCTCCTGCGTGGACTCTGAGATCCAGTGACCTTGGCCTTCTTGCCATTCCTCACACATATGGGGACTGACCTTCCATGCTTGGCATGCTCGCTCTCCCCTTTCTCCTCCTGACTTCTTTTGAGACTCAGCTCAAATCCCACCTGGTCTTCTTCTTCTCCTCCTCTCCATCCCCACTATAATCAGTGCCTTTCCTCTGAGATTACCCCCCATTTGTATTCTCTCTATGTGTTTATATTTCTAAGTTATTTCACTCACTAGACTGTGAGTTCCTTCAGGGCAGAGACCGTGTTTTTGTCTTTCTTTGTTTCTCCAGAGCACAGCACAATGTCTGGTAGGTGTTAAGGACTTAAAATGGTTGTTGACCGCTGACTGGAACGTAAGGTTCACCTATAATAGTAACAGAGGAATCTGAATAGGAAGTATGCTGGCTAAGCAGATAATCTAATGGCAAATAACTGAGCATTAGGCTGCTTGGGAAACTACCAAACAGTCAGGTGTTTTGGGGGGGTGGGGCAATGGAGTAGAAATTTCTGGGTTTGGGGTCTGCAGTCCTGAACTTGGATCCCAGCTCTGCTGCTTACTTTTGGAATGACTTGGGGTATGGTACTTAGTTTCCTCCTTTGCAATATGAGGAGTTGGACTAGATGACCTCTGAGGTCCATTCAGTTCTTGGTCTGTGAGCCTGTGATTCACAGACATGGTAAATGGCAGCACCAACCCAAGAAGAGTCTACTAGAGAGAACCCCAATCCTTGACCTTGGGCAGAAAACTAGAACTCATCAGGTCATATGTTTTATAGATAAAGGCAAACTTTGAGGATAATATATTCCAGGGAATTTTCACCCTTTTGGTAGTGAAACTAATGGCTGCCCTTCTCAGGATCCTCTTTTTAAATGCATAAAGTAAAATATAGCAGATTACATTGAAAACTAATTCATTATAAGACAATGCCATTATAAAAATATATTCTTTCAAAAAATTTCTTAGACCTCAGGGTAAGAGCCAAGATTTAGGTAAACCCTTTAATTTTGTAATTGAGGAAACTCAGGGCTCAGAGAAGTCAGGTGCCCAAGATCTCACAGGTAGTAAGTGACAGAGGCAGGATTTGAACCCAGGCCCTTAGACTTTAGTTCCAGCATGCTTTCCGCTGTACCATACTGCCTCAGAGCACCTCCAGAAGATGGGATTGTCACTTCTTATTCAGAGAGTGTATCTGTAATATTTACATATGTTACTAGTATATTAGTTTTCATTTAGCAAAGTGATTTCTTTTTTTTACAAATAAATACTCCATAGACACAGGTATGTACATCTAATTGATGGAAAGTTCAAATTTTCTTGAGACAAAAAGTAACTTTAGAAGCCTGTAACCAAGATTAAATGAAATTGCCAACTATTTTTTAGGCAGTCTAAAGTACGAAGGTCCTAAGTAGTTAGTTCGTGGTTCCATTCAGTGGCCTTCACAGTTAGGCCAAGGAGCAATGTGTTGGGTAGGTACCTGAAAACGAGATAGATGCTTTGAACACTCTTTCTAAAAATATCAATCAGAGCTGTTCACGTGGAGAAGATATGATCTGTGGGGTAAGCATTCAGAGTAGCCTTGAAATCCATTGATATTTTGATGGAAAAGTGTTTTAATCTCACTATAATAATTGGTTATAAGGGACAGAGACATAACCCCTGACAGGGAGTGTTAATGAAAAGAATTCCCCACATGTGTCACCTGAGCTCAAGGAGACCCAGCTAAGGAGTTTGACCAAGGGTCAGCAGTTAACCAAGGGGAGTGAAGCATACATTGGCTTATTTTGATTGATGATGCTGGAATTTGCCAGCTGTGCAGTGTGAATGAAACGAAAGGACCCTTATGGATTGTGTGCGTGATATAGCTGACTGAATAGGGGTGCAGTTGAGTGCTTGCTCTATAAGGAAACTGCCTGGCTAGAGCTATGGATCAGGGGAGCCAAAGTGGACATTTGATCTCAGCAACAGTTAGATACTGAAGGGAGATAAACTTGGGCAAAAGTGAATGAAGAAAGGTCTTTTTCTTCTGTAGTTATCTTTTTTGACTGAACTAACAAAAGAATAAATTCATAGAAAGATGTGGAATGTCTAGACACTAAGGGATCCCTTCATTCCTAGGATCAGCTGGGATCAAAGATAGGATGGAGGTGGTGCCTTGGTTATAAGTGAAAAGAACTCCAAAAAGCAAATTTATTTCTTATCTTGGAGTGGAAGATTGGGGGAAGGGCAGGGCAATTGGAGAGGGTAGTTAAAGGCATTTTTAAAATGGTGTGGTGGGTTTTAATTGCCCGCTTTGTGAAGATTGGGGGTTAGGGGGAAGTCTCAAGGCTCCAGTCCAAAATTTAGGTGTTAGCTAAAGCACAGTAAGTGGCTCGATGGGGTGAAATACAAAGGTTGGATTGTCACAAGGTGGGGCCGCAGATGGAGGAATTGGGGAAAGAATTTTTGGTATAAAAAGAAATGTGTTTAGCTCCCTTCATCCTTCACACCTACAGCAGATAGTTTGCTCTTGACAAGGGGGACATGCTACCCAAAGGTGGACAGTTGCCCAGGTAGTGAATTAGTGACTGAAAAAAAAGCAGATGAGCTCTGGTTTGGTTGCTTTGTGGAAAGGAGATTGGCCAAAAGCTTCCAGGTAGAAAATAGGGTGTTTCTTTCTCGCCTGTGTTGGAGGAGAGGAAAGGTATCACAGACATTTGGTCCAGGACCTGCAGAATTCTCAGTGCTCCCTCTTTACAGTGTACATCTGTGTATCTAAAGAGTGACGCTAAGATTCAGGAAGCCATGGAGAAGCAAGCATCTTGACAACCCAGCATCTTCAGTTCTGGTCTTTAGGGTCCCTCTTTTCTTTTAAGACATAGCTCAAGCACTGCTCCTCCTTTTTAGAAAATCCAATATTATTTTATTTTCAGTTCCAGATTCTCTTCTTCCTGTCTCACCCTTCCCCCTTCACGGAGAAAGCAAGAAAAACAAAACCTGTTAGAAATATGTATAGTCAAACAAAACAATTTCTCACATTAGCCATGTCTAAAAAAAGAAAGAAAACAATATGCTTCAGCCTACACTCAGAATCCATCAGCTTTCTGTCTGGAGGTGGGCAGCGTGTTTTATCATGGGTTCTCTAGAATTGTGGGTGGTTGTTGTGTTGGTCAAAGTTTGGAAACCTTTCCTGATGATTCCATCTGCTATCAGCCACTCTCTCAAACTCTCTTTTACTTGATTGCTTTGTATTTCTTTTATTTTTATTTATTTAACACATACTTGTATATGGCCTTCTTTCCTTAAACTAGAATGTGAGCTCTTGAGAGTAGGAATTGTTTCGTTTTTTCATATTTGTATTCCCCCAATTTAAATTGGAATGGGCCACTGAGTATATTTTGAGAAAGGTACTCAGACTAATTACGGAGAGAACTCAGTCAGGCATCTGTTAAGCACTTGCTGTGCCAGACGCCTTGTGCTGAGTGCTGGACAAGTAAAGAGAGCCCCTCTCCCCCCCCCAAAAAAGTTCCTCCCCTCAAGAAGATGTTTATAACCTAATGGGCAAGACAGAGTATAAACCATGTACAAGCAATATATGATGAATTGGAGACAATCCCAGAGGAAAAGCACCAGCAGGGGAGGGGCCTAGGAAAGCCTTGTTTGCACAAGGCTGAATTTTAGGTGAGACATGAAGGAAGCCAGTAGGTAGTGACAAGCAGGGGCTTTCTAGGTACAAGAGCCAACTAGTGAAAAGCCACAGAGTTCCCAGGAGATGAAGTTTGCTGTAGTCAGTATTACTGGATCAGAGAGTCCCTGGTTTGGAGTCACAAGGGGACATGTTGTCAAGGGCTATAAATGCCAAATGGAGAGGATTTTGGTTTTTTTTTTAAAATTGGATCCTATGGATCAAGAACCACTGGAGTTTATTGAATGGGACTAAGCATTGTCAGACTACAATTTAGGAAGATCAGTTTGACGGCTGAATGGAGGATGTGTTGGAGTGGGAAGAGATCTCAGGCAGAGGGACTAAGCGGGAAGCTATTGCAGTGGATCGGGTGAGAAATGATGAGGGTTTGTGCCAGGGTGCTGGCAGAACCATAGAAGAGAAGGGGTGTATATGAATAATACCGCAAAGGCAGATTGAATAAGACTTGGAAATAAATTGTATCTGGGAGATGACGGTGAGGATGATGCCTAGGATTGTGAACCTAGATGACTAGGAGGATGGTGGGGATAGGGAGGTTAGGGAGTGTTTGGGGACAAAGACAATGCAGTGAAGTCAGTTCGGGAAATGTGTATAAGATGTCTCTGGGATACTTAGTTTGAGATGCGCAGTAGACAGTTTAGACAGGTGTTCAAGCTTGGGAGTTAGCAGAGAGGTTAGGGCTGGCTAAGCAGATTTGAGGATCATCAGGATATAGACAATATTCGAATCTCTGGGGGCTGATGAGATCAATACATGGAATAGATTTAGGTGGAGAAGAGTGCCAAGAACAGAGCCCAGGTGGGAACTCAGGGTTTGGAGGTGTGACCTGGATGAAGATCCAGGCAAGAAAGAAGAATGAGGAGTGGTCAGATAGGTAGCAGGAGAGCCTGGATAGATTAAATGCCTCTAAAACCTAGTACACTAATACCCCATTGATGGAGGTGTGAACTGAACCAGCCATTCTGGAAAGGAATTTGGAACCATAGTCAAAAAGCCACTCTTCTGGGCTTCTCCTTTAACCCACACATAGCACTGTTAGGTCTATACCCAAAGAGATCAAAGAATGAAGAAAAAGGTGTGTGTGTATGTGTGTGTATGTGTGTGTGTGTGTGTGTGTGTGTGTGTGTACATATATAAAATGCAAAAAGCTGCTATAAATATACATATATACAAATACATATACATTATTTATACATGTGTTGATATAGCAACCCTTTTTGCAGTAGCAAAGAACTGTAAACCAAAGTACATTATAGTGAATTATAGTGAATATAATAGAATATTATTGTGCCATAAGAAATGATTAAAGAGGTGGTTTCAGACAAGTCTGAGAAGATTTGTATGAACTGATGAAGAGGTAATTGAGTAGAACCAGTAGAAAAATATATACCATAATCACAACATTGTTAAAAATAAAACAACTTTGAAAGACTTAAGAATTCTAATCAATGAGGGGCAGCTAGGTAGCACAGTGAATAGAGCACCGGCCCTGGAGTCAGGAGTACCTGAGTTCAAATCCGGCCTCAGACACTTGACACACACAAAAAAACTAGTTGTGTGACCTTGGGCAAGTCACTTAATCCCAACTGCCTTCCCCCCCCCCCAAAAAGAATTCTAATAAATGTAATGACCAATTGGTATTCCAGGGTATTCGAGATAGAACATGTTTCCCCACGTATTGATAGAGAGTTAATGGACTCAAGATGGAGTATCAGATACATATTTTCAGACACAGTGTGGTAATTTGTTTTGCTTCATTGTGCACATTTGTTATAAGATTTTGTTTTACTTCTTTCCAATTTGGGGATTGGGTAGGAAGATAAGTAGGGAATAGAATAGGATAGAGGGGAAAAAAAGAAACAAGAAAGGAAAAGAAGAACTTTGAAGCATTTTTAAAAATACACAGAAGAGGAGCAGCCAGGTGGCACAGTGAATTGAACACTGGCCCTGGAGTCAGGAGGACCTGAGTTCAAATCTGGCCTCAGACACTTAACACTTACTAGCCATATGACCTTGGGCAAATTACTTACCCCCAATTGCCCTGCCTTCCTCCCTCCAAAAAGCCATAGAAAATTAAGACAGCTTTGAAAGTTATATGTTGTCTTTATTATATACTTAAAAACAAAATCAAACTGTGTATAATAGAGGTCTGCATTTATAGAGGATCTCTTTCTGCTCAAATGTATGTGTATATATATATATATATATATATATATATATATATATATGTACATGTGCACACATATGAAAGTGCCTGTTTGGTATTTAATTTTAGAATATAAAAAATATAAATTTAGACAATGTGAAAACAAAAGATATCAATAAAAATCTATTTAATTTTCTTTTTAAATTATTAATTTATTTTTGGTTTTCAACATTCACTTCCACAAGATTTTGAATTCCAAGTTTTCTCTCCGTCTCTCCCCTCCCCCTGCCCCAAGACAGCATATATTCTGATTTCCCCTTCCTTCAGTCTGCCATCCCTTCTATCACATCCGCACTTTTCCCTTCTATTTTCCTGTAGGACAAGATAGATTTCTATACCCCATTGTCTATATATCTTATTTCCCAGTTGCATATAAAAACAATTTTTAACATTCCATTTTTAAAACTTTGAGTTCCACATTCTGAGAAATCCCTTCCTCCCTCCCCATCCACACTCATTAAGAAGGCAAGCAATTCGATATAGGTTATACATTTGTAGTTATGCAAAGCACTTCCATACCAGTCATATTGTGAAAGACTAATTATATTTCCCTCTATCCTGTCCTGCCCTCCATATATTCTATTTTCTCCTTTGACCCGTCCCTCCTCAAAAGTGTTTGCTTCTGATTACCCCTTCCTCCAATCTGCTCTCCCTTCTATTATTCCCCATACCCCCTCTTCCCTTCCCCCCTGCTTTCCTGTAGGGTAAGATAGATTTCCATTCCCAATTTAGTATGTATGTTCTATTTCATTTTCTAAAAGA
Organism: Pseudocheirus occidentalis; assembly: GCA_028646575.1. Lineage (NCBI taxonomy): Eukaryota > Metazoa > Chordata > Mammalia > Diprotodontia > Pseudocheiridae > Pseudocheirus > Pseudocheirus occidentalis. The sequence goes on along the minus strand of CM053595.1, from coordinate 285,063,708 downwards.
AGATTAAGGAAAAGAAAAGGAACCAGAGCTCCACCTGTGCCCTGGAGTTATCCTGGACTCCTTGTTCTCTCCCTCCCTGCCCCCTCCATCCAAGCTGTTGCCAAAGTCTGTCTCGCCTTTGCAGCATCTCTTGAGCACGCCTCTGACATCACCACCTGTGGCGCAGGCTCTCATCACCTCACACTTGCCCTATTGCAGTAGCCTGTGTGTTGGTCTGGCTGCCTCAGGTCTCTCCCCCTTCCCATCCAGTCCTTTTCAGGTTTTCATAAAGTGCAGGTCTGATCACGTCACCCCCATCACTTGATAAACTCCAGTGGCTCCCTATCACCTCTAGGAACAAATACAAAATGCTCTGCATGGCATTCAAAGCCCTTCATAACCTCGTCCCTTCCAGTCTTCTTAGAACTCACTCCCAGACATGTGTTCTTCAGTCCAGTGTCACTGGCCTCCTGACTGCTTCATGAACCAGGTGCTCCAGCTCTTTGCTCCAGGTGTGTTCTCTGAATGTCTCCCTTTCCTGGAACGCTCTCCCACCTGTACTCTTAACTACTGACCTGCCCAGCTTCCTTCATGTCTCGTCCTGCTTCCTACAGGAGGCTCTTCGTTACACTGTCTTCTCTCTGTTAATAATTTGCCATTTATTCAGAATATGGTTTGCATATATTTATGTGCTGTCTTCCCCATTAGGTTTGTAAGCTCCTTGAGGTCAGGGTGGGTCTTTTGCCTCTTTTTGTATCCTCCCTGAGGGAATTAAGACAGCCGGTGGTAGTGGGCATTGGGTGAGCCACACTAGCTCCATCTTGTGGGGAGCCAGCTCAGCTTCGAACATCTTCTACCCTACACACCCGTGCTTAGTGCGGTGCCTGACTTGTAGCAGTCACTTCATAAATACTTACTGACAGATTGAGAAATATTTAAGAGCCAGTTCTCCAGCTCTTTGAGGGGAAAAAAGAGTATATGCATGATACGTTTGAAAGTTTTTTCTGCATCATAACATTTGACTTCAGTGAGCCAGTAAGACATACACCTGTGTAGGACAGTAGTGAGTGGAAATGGATTGATGGATGGAGCGAGAGTTTTGGGGGATAGGGTAGATAAAGGTATGTTTGTAGGTAGCAGAGAAGCAACCAGTAGACGGGGAGAGGTTAAAGATAAATAATAAACTGGGGATGACATAGGGGACATTCTTTTGGAGGAGAAAGAATGGGATTAGTTATGCATGTGGAAGGGTGGCCCTCAGTGAAGAGAAGGGCCACCTTTCCTTCTGTGATGGGTAAAGGAGAAGATAGTGGCAGAAGGTGTCTGGATTATATGACAGGAGGAGGGGAGGAGAGGAAGCTCTCAGTGAATGGCTTATATTTATTTTGGGGGGGATGAAATATGAGGCAGAGTTTTCTGCTCAGAGAGTGGGGAGGAAAGCTGTGGGGGGCTTGAGGAGGGGTGAAGAGGTTTGGAAGAGCTGATGTGGAGGGGGTGTGTGTCATTATCCTCCTCATTAGGGAAGGAAAAAAGATTGCCTTGTAGCAGTGAAGGCCCAGTTGAGTTATGTATCATAAATTCATGGTGCCCTCATTTAGCATGGTTTTCCATCTTCTTCATCTCATTCAGCAACACATTAGTGGAAGGCAGTGGATGGTGGGAGTGATCCAGGGCTGGAGCTTAGTTGGACAAGGTTGGCAGTACAATCCTCCCTTATTGTATTGCAAGGGGGTTCGAGAAGAAGGCAGTGTAAGGTTGGAATGGGGATAAAGAATATCCTCCTCACTTATCTCACAAGATTTGTGAGATTCAAATGAGATTTTGTGTGTATTTTTTTTTTAAACTTATTTTCTCCCTCCATTATACAATACTCGTAATACATAACCAAGTCATGAAAAACATCTGCCGTGTTGTGAAAAAATAAAGTGACAAAGATACGGTTCAGTCAGCCCTCAGATTTCATCAGTTCTCTCCCTGGAGGTGGGTGGCTTGTTCGTCACGAGGTCTTTGGAATCACGGATCCGTGACGCTGGTCAGAGTGGCCGAGCCTTTCGTGGTCGATCGTCCCCACAGTCTGGCTGTTACTGTGTGCGGTGCTTCAGTTCTGCCCTTTTCTCTCTGCATCAGTTCACATAAGTCTTCCAGGTTTTGTAAAGTGCTTTTTACACCATAAAGCACTTTAGAAATACCATCTATCATTATCATTACTTTGTTGCCCTTCCTTTACCACTGATAAAAGGTAACTCTTTCCACCTTTGATGATAGAAGTAGAAGACAAACGTTGCAAACTAAAGAGGGCAAATAACAAATGATACATCTGGGCTTTTTGAGTCATCTGTTGATCCTACATTCTGAAGATATATTTGATCATGGTCATATAGGATCAAGTCAGCAAGCACTTATTAAATGCTGACTTTGTGCTGGGCACTGTGTTAAGTGCTGGGGATAAACAACAGCAGAAAAGATTCCTGTTTTTAAGGATCTCAGAGTGTAATGAGAAGACAACATAGAGATGGTGCTGTATGCACAAGATCTATGCAATGCAGATGGAAGGCCATCTCAGAGAGAAGGCGCAGGTCTGGAGGGGGACTGGGAAAGACCTCTCATAGAAGGCAGGGCTTGAGCTGAGACATGAAGGAAGCCTGGTTTGCCAGCAGCTGGAGGAATCAATGAAGGAGAGCATTCCATGTGTGGGGGACAGCCTGGGAAAATGCAGGGTATGCCAGAGCTGAGAGCAGTCATCTCACATCACCCAGCAAGCCCCTCTCCCCCCTCCCCCCCACCATGTGATCCAGGAAGAAAAATAGAACTGGTACCACACAGTAAGATATAGATAAATTTGTGGATCATAGGCTCTGCTCTAAGGAATGATGGACTTTTTAGATCTATTTATGGCACCTCCATTATCCACTCAAATATAAGAAGTTCCTTGAGGGCAGTGCCTCAGTCATTTAAAAATCTTTGTTCACTTTGCATGTAGTAGGCGCTGCTAGTGGTTGGGTTTGTGGGATTCCCTGGGGCTTCAGTGGTCACTGCACTGGGCTTCCTTTTCCGGGGCTTCTTACACGTGTACTCTTTTGTTTCTTTTCAGGTGGGAACAACGAGAGTTGCCCAATGGGAGGGTCTATTATGTGGATCACAATACCAAAACAACTACTTGGGAAAGGCCTCTTCCTCCAGGGTAAGTTAGACTCCTCAGACTGGTCAGGGATTCTCTGCTTGGGTGGCAGGTGCAGCTGAAGAAGACTCCCGCTCCCTCCAGTCTTCTTGCTTCTTCCCTTTCCCTTTTCCTGCCTCTGTTGCATTGACTGAAAGCCTGCAGATGTCACCTGTGGGCAGGGGCTAGCCTTGTTAAGTAACAAGGGAAGCCTTGGGCTAAAATAGTTAGGGACCTAGAATTTGAGGCCACTGGAAAGCCCAGGGGCTATGGATGCCCAATTGCAACTCAGTAGATTTCACTGCATGGAAATTTTTCTATTATTGAGTCACATGTTTCTAGGACATTCCACTTGGTTTTACCAAATACTGTATAGCACCTCTCCTGGATTACCTGAACTTTTTCTTGCTTGCTTTTCTTATTTGCTCATACAGAATTTGCTTTCATTTGAGAAATCTGTGTAGAGATTTGTAGAGCATCATAATTGTAGCATGCAGAAGAAAGGGTGGGAGGAGGTAAAGGGTAGAGAGTTTTCTTGAAAACTCATACAAATTAGCTGGGGAGATCAGATTTTAAGTCTATCCTTCAAAAGATCTGTCATTGCAGACTGTGTGCCTCTGCAGTCATCTGGGTTCTAGAGGGAGAGAAGGGCATGCTGTGCCATAACCAGAGACACAAGGGGCTTCCAAGGAAAGAGAACTGTCCAAGTGTAAGGAGAAGTGGTTTGGTTCCATGTCTGCCAGGGACAGAACGTACTTTCCAAATGTGAATCCCCACATTGAGAGCTTTTGAAAGGGAATGTCTCCCACTCATAGAAAAAAGAACCCTTTTCTAATAAAGTAGCCATGAAGGGCTTATATGTCCCTGGGCAAGCAGGCTTTCCTCCTTCCTCTTAAATGTGGTGTGGAAAGGGGGGCCAGCAGCAGGCTGGATACCTGAGAGGCCTCATGCTCGGCTGCCGCCCAGATGCCGGGCAGGCCCTGAGCAAACATGGCCCCACCTTCTCTCCCTATGACTTTCCATTAAGAATCTCCTCATAGCTTAGGGTTTTACAGTAGGAGGATTTTTCCCCCTTTCCCGCCCCTTCTGGGAAAAGACTCTCTGATATCTTCTCATTATTATTTCTTTTTTCTGTTTTTCTCTTTGAATGACTAAAATTTCATTTTTAGAATGACCCAAGTTAAGCATGATCTTTCAGTGGTACATTTTGCAAATGTTCACATTTTGTGATCAGGATGTAGTACAGGGCAACCTCACCCCTTCCATGTCAGTCTGAACGGGCGTGGTTTTGTTTGATTCCTTGTCTGGGAAATTCTCTGTCTCGGTCCTTTTTTTCCCCTTCACTCCTCTCTCTCTCTCCCTCCCTCCCTCTCTTTCTCTCTCTCTCTCTCTCTCTCTCTCTCTCTCTCTCTCTCTCTC
>CM053595.1:285029730-285058653 GCA_028646575.1 Pseudocheirus occidentalis | reverse complement strand
AAGAAGAAGAAGAAGAGGAAGAAGAAGAAATAATAATTGCTACTCTTCAGATACAAAAACAACATAGACATAGATTAGTAGGGGGACCATAAAAAGAGTGACTTAAAGGAAAATCCTGTCTTTCTATTGGGTGAATCATGAGAGAGGAAGAGAAATAAAAAGGAACCAAGGAATGACAGAAAGGAGGAAGGGAGGAAGGGGAAAAATAGAAGGGCCCTACTTTGCTGGTGGTTTTTAGGAGACCAAGTCAGAGCAGTCAACACATTAAGATAACCACCTTGAAACTTTTCAAAAGCAGTTATCAGAGGGGGTAGTGAAGGTGGCGCAGTGAATAGAGCACTGGCCCTGGAGTCAGGAGTACCTGAGTTCAAATCCAGACTCAGACACTTAACACAAAAAGTAGCCGTGTGACCTTGGGCAAGTCACTTTGACCCCCAACTGCCCTCCAAAAAGCCAAAAATTTTTAAAAAGCAATTATCAGAGGTTAAAGAGATTTTGGCTCACTGGTGTCTCTCAGCTATCATACTATAATACTTCTTGGAGCAAGGACAAAAATTTTTAGTCTAGTTTCATACCATGTATGTATCATTTGTAAGTAATGCCTGAATTCATTCAAAATTTAATAAAATGGCCAATAAATAAAAGGCACTTTAGGGACAAAAATTAAAACAATTCTTACCTTCAAAAAGTTTATCTCCTATAGGGGATACAACAAGAAACAAGTAAATGCATGGTGATCTGAGGAGAAAGATAGCTCTACTTAAAATCAATCAAGGTATAGGAAGATCAGAAAGGCAGGAGGGGGCTACAATATGAAGTCCTTTGAATGCCAGAGTCACTGGAGTTTATTTAAGTAGGGAGCTAACATAATCAGATCTATACTTTAGGAAAATCACTTCCATGACTGAACAGAAGACAGACTGGAATGGAGAGACTTATGGAAGATAGACACACCAGCAGGCTGCTGCAATAATCCAAGAGTCCAGTAATAAAGACCTGTACTTGGGTGGTGTCAGAAGAGAGAAGGAGGCATATTCAAGGGATGTTGCAAAGGGGAGATTAACAGGCCTTGGACATGGGTGGGGAGGGGAGGAGGGCGCATAGTTAAAAGAGAATAAGGAATCTATGATGACTCCTAGGTTGCCCTCTCCAGTAATAGGGAAGACAGGAGGGGGCAGAGGCTTAGAAAGAAAGATAATGAATTCCATTTCAGACATAGTGAGTAAGATGGCTTTTGGATATTCAGTTCAAAATGTCTGAAAGGTAGCCGGAGATGCAAGATTATAGGTCAACAGTGAGATCAGGGGCAGGAAAGGTAGATTTGAGAATCATTTGCATGGTGATGATAATTAAATCCATTGGAGCTAATGAGATCACCAAGTACTATGGAAGGAGAAAAGAAGAGAGGCCAGGACAGAACCCTGAGGGGTTTAAGAGAACATTATCTGGAAGAGGATCCAAGAAAGGAAACGGAGAAGTAGTAGTCAGATAGGCAGGAAGAGAACCAACAGAGTGGTGTCCCAAAGACCCAGAGAGAAGAGGGTATCAAAAGCAGAGAAAGTGATCAACAGTGCCAAAGGCTACAGAGAGATCAAGAAAAGTGAGGACTGAGAAAAGGACACTGGATTTTTAATAGGACAAGGGATCATTAGGTTCCCATACCCTTTGGGGTAAGGGATCATTAGCTTCCCATACAAGACATCTCCCTTAAAAGAATCTAAGGACTAGATTGCAAGAGGCAGAGATGATAGGGGAGAACATTCCAGATAAGAAGCCCACAGTCATAATAGTAGAGAGGAAGAAAATGGAATGCCAGTTTCAAGGAACGGCAAATACAAAATCTAGGCCAGTTTGGCAGGAACATGGGAGGTGAGTTCAATAATGCCAAATAAGTCTGGAAAAGTAAGAGGGAGTCAGGCTTTAAATGTGAAGGACTTTAAATGCCAAGTTAAGGAATTTGTACTTTATCAGAGAAGCAAAAGGAAACCACAACAAACTTTACTAAGAGTGACACAGACAGAACTGTGCTCTAGGAGGATATTTTTGGCAACACTGGAATGAGGAGACAGAAAAACAGAAAGAGCCAGCAGACAAGGAGAGGAGGACGATGGGGGAAGAGGAGGGAATGACTGATGGAGGAGGTTTCTAGAGGAATCAAGACAGATGGACTTGGTCTTGACAAGAAGATCCATCTCTTCCTCAGAGATAACAGCAGAGTAAGACAGAATAAGGGATGATACAGGGAAGTTCTGAGGGAAGAAGAAACTGTCCAAAAAAGATAGCCTCTGCTTTCTCTGTGAGGAAGTGAGGGTCTCTTGGAGAGAAGGGAGGAGTGGTACAAAATGCTTGAGGACAAAAAATAAAATCAAATAGCCACTATGGGGACCATAATACAGAATCAATTTGGAAAGTCTATGAAGATTACTGTGCAGCAGTGAGAGCCCAACTGAGATCAAATAATATAAATTGGTAGTGGACCCAGTCGGCATAGATGTGCAACTTCACCTAGCAACCCTCCAGGAGAAATACAAAAGATGGATGGGGAGAGAAAACTAGGATTGGGTTTGGCAAGGAATGGAGCCAAACAGAAGAGATCTAATCTAAATAACTGAAAATGACTATCATGTCTTCTCTTCTCCAAGCTAAACATTCTCAATGTCCTCAACTGATCCTCATATAGCAGAAACTCAAGGCTGTCCACAATTTTGGCTACAGTCCTCTGGACACTCTCTAGACTATTAATGTTCTTCTCAAAACTGGAGACCCGGAACTGAACATTCCAGAAGGGATCCGACCACAGAAGAGCACAGTGGAACGACTGATTCCCCAGAACCAAACACTGGGCCTTTCTTAGGAATCCTGCAACAAATCACCTACATCTTCTCCAGATCAACTGTTTCCTGGTATGTACATAAGGCTGATTTTCAGAACCAAACATTTCTCCCCTATCAGACAGAGCCCAGAGTTCTAGCCTATCAAGATCTTTTTGAATCTTGATCCCGTCATCTAGTGTCAACTCTCCCATACAGCTCTGGGTCACCTCAAAATTCAATAAGCCTTGATCAATGCTCAAATGTTAAAGAGCATAGGTCAAGCCCAGCACAGGGTTAAGACCCATGGCACAGCCCCAGAGAGGTCCTCATAAGAACAAATCTTCTCTGGCTGTACCCCACTAAGCACTCCCTTCTAAATCTGCCACAATGATGTCTCTTCTAGCCTCTGTCTCTCCCATCCATGTTTTCCAAAAGAACAGCAGAAGGAAATCTGCCAAATGCCTTACTGTCAAAATAAAACCAAGGATAAGGAAAGATTAAGAATTAATTGGCATTTGCTTAGGTCTCTTAGCACTTGCAAATGGCCATGCCTAAAGGTAGAATCCAAGTTTTCTCTGTATGAATACGGATTTTTGCAAACAGGAAAACTTCAGTTCTCTGAAAATGCATTACCAAGAATCCAAGGCAAACCTGTCTTGCCCCTCATCTACAGCCTGAACCATTTCAACAGTCCAGGTATCTTCTCCAATCCATCATTTTAAGCAAAGACAAATTTCTAAGCCTGGCACGCAAATAGGATATAAATTTCATAATGGGAGAGATGGTTTTGTTTATATCTTTGTAGTCCCAGACCAAAAAAAAGTGCCTTGTAAATAGTACACTTGTTAAGTAGTAAATGTTTCTTAAGTTGAATATTACTTAATCCTTATTCTAAAACTGGAGATTTCCATTCAATTTAAGAAAATCTGGGATACCTATTAAAAGGGTATTCCCAAGGAAACAATATAAGAGGGTACAAATTACTAGAAAAATTAAAACTTTATGTTTCTGTACAAAGGAAAACCTCCTTTGACTGATGTCTTAATGATGAAATGAAATAACAAAGAAAGCCATTTATCACAGGTAAGGCCTGGGCAGAGTAAGAATTGGAAAGAAGACAAGTCAAGAGAAGAATAAACTGATTCAATCCTTCTCCTTCAGCACCAGACCACTGTCTTACCTTGAATTATTCAATAATTCTGTTCCATCTTTTTTTCTTATCACTGGTTCATGCCAAAGTGGAATTCCTAAGCACATCCTAAAACAACTGACATATAATATCCCTTACCTCAGTTAAGGTTGCCCTCCTAAATCGATGTAAATTATTATATGTTATATGTTACAACTCACCTGTCCCATTGGCCAAGCCACTATGGTTCTGACTCTTGGCTGGTTGCCGGTGCCGATTCCTGCTATTGGGGCTCTGTTCAACATTTGCTGTGGCTCTGGTTGGTCCTACAGGATGTCTGTGTGTCCTTCAGAAAGAAAGCAGAAAAGAGATGTGAGCCATTGTGAGAAAGAGGCATGTTTCATTGGAAGAAACTGTTTTCTTTTCCTTACCCCATTTGTTATAACCATGTGCTTTTATCAAAGGCCTTTGGAATCAAGACCCTCAGTGATCCCTGCAGACTAGTAAAATAATCCACAAAAGGAGACACAGAAGAGTTTCTTTATCAATCAAAATATTGGTTAGATTAAATATACATATTTTTCAAATACTTTGCTTCCACTGCCAAAACCAGAGTAAATTTTTCCCTTGACCAAAAGTAGCTCATAGATACCTTAGTCAGAATACAACATTACATTTGATGGGCCACCTGTTAATCCTAGCTGACCTAGAGGCTGTATAAAGATCTCAGTTCTCCAAACTTCTAGGTCTCTCATGCTGGTGGTGGGAGAGGGAACACTAAGCTAGGCTAATCAATTATCTATCAGCAGACACACATTATTTCCTTGTAGGTGCTTTCTACCAGATAGGAAGCCAAAGAGCTATGAGAAGTAAATGCTATAAGACCACGTCTAAGTTTAGTACAGAAATATTAACTACAAGAACTTTAACATTTTGACCCAGGAAAAAGGGAGAAATAGCCCCCTGTCCTAAAGAAAACAGAAGGATCTGTCAGTACAGTCCCTCAGAGAATAGGGAACAGTGAGGTTATACCACTTCTAGCTGTCCCACATGCATGTACTGAGAATATCTAACCTCATGGTTCAACTATTTTACAGAGCATCTGAACTGACTTCCTTGAGGGTATTTGCAATAGAGATGTTTTTCAAATATCTCCAGGTGACAAAGACTCCCATTCTCCAGATTCAGGGGATGGCCTGCTTGCCCCCTCTGACAAGGAGAGCCCATAATGGAGTTGTCAGCTATACTCAAATCTTCTCATCCTTGGCCCAGCACATAAAAATATGTCAAATAAGGTTATCTACTCAAGCTTCTCTGAGAAGAGGACCCTCAACTGGGAGTACAAACAACCACCAATAGTTGACAAGTACTAGAAAAACCTTGGATTTTTTTTTAAACTAGGGAGAAGATATAAAAAAAAGAACTGAACATCTTTACATGAACTATCATCTTTAATGAGATTATTATGAAGAAATAGTTGAGCAGAAGAATGCCTTGAATGCTTACAAAAGACAAGATTGCTGAAAATGGGTAAGGGAGAAAGAAGTCTGATCTGTGGAAATAAAACTTTAATGTGAATTTTTTAAACTCAATTTACTTTCCTAAATTCCATATGTCAAAGCTGCCAAAGCACCTCAGTCAAACAAAATAAAAAGCTCCAAGTCCCTCCCTACCCTCACGGGAAGAAATGTTTAACATCACTGAGCCTTTTAGCACACCTTCAGCCAGGCGCAAACATTGAGAGCAGGGTGATCCAGACGGCATTCTAAAATGAAAGCTTTGTCTTTAACATCTACAGCAGAGTGGGGGAAGGGGATGGCTAGGGGAGACCAAGTTAGTTGCTACCAGGTTTATTCCAGCCAAGAATCCCCTTAAAAAGGCAAAACCCACTCCAATTATTCATCCTGTGTGCAGCCCTCAGAAAAAGGCTGAGAAGACTTGGGCAGAGAAGAGCTGTTGAGGCAACAGAGAGCCTGCCCCATCAGCCCTGTCACACCCATGGCCTTGGAGAAGCCTATAATTACTTCCAGTTGCCTGGACTCCTTGTCCCCTACCAGGGCAGCTGGGCATGACAACTGGGTGGGGCCTATTACCATCCTCACTCCCAGACTCTTCTCCCTTCCACGAAAGGGTGTGTGGTCAAAGACAAGAGAGAAGAGTTTAAGAAGCATTTAACCACTAATGACAGCAGTTTAGCTTGCAGAGTATAATGGAGGAGGGCCTGTGTTATTCTCCTCCCCCCATCCCCCACCCCCAAGAAAACCAAAAGCAGCTGGGACCATTTTGGATAGATCATAGCCTCACCCCTGTACCCCTCCCCAGTCTTTCCTTCCCCTAAATCTGGGGTTTCCAATTTTTTTACTCCAGTATTAAATTTAAAATAAAACAACCAGAAAGAGAATAACTAGAGAGTTGAGGAAAATGTTCTGTTTAACTCAGCTTCCTTTACAAAAGACTTTGATTAAACTTTAACGATGGAGCTCTATCTTGATTAGAACCTGGCCCCAGTGTTGAAACCATCATAGCCCACACACAAAAAAGCATCACAGCAAACTGCAGTGGTGGGTTTGGGGATGAGCTAGGCTTTCATCACAGACAACTGAGTGTAAACTCTGCCAGCAACCTCAAACCTGGCCTGATCCCCCATTTTGGAGTGGGAGAAGTTACTCCGTCTCCTTGGCAACCCAGGACCAGTCTGAATACTGATATCTAACTCAGCCAAATCCCACATGTAGTCAGTACTGCCTCTGGCCACAGAAACTCAAGCTCACTTTGCAGAGTGCCCAGATCTGAAATCTGAATTCTGATCCCTTTACAGAGGCAGACACTTTCCTTTCTAAAGTCTTTCTCTTTAAAAAATTTTGATTCCATAATCAAGATCGTTACTCTCATCCTTTATCTTAGGAAGTGGGTCAACTGTGGATGAAGAGAATGCCAAGACAAGAAATCATGACAAAGTCAAGGATGATCAGACAACTACCAAGTTTATTCATTTACTTAGGTTAACGATGGTCAAAATGGAAAAACCAACCACGCAGCATTTGTTGCTGTTCCATCCTGTCCAACTCTTTGTGATCCCAAGGAACACAGCACGCCAGGCCCTTCTGTCCTCCACTTATCTCCACTGTCTCCAAGCTCACATTCATTGTGTCCATAACGCTATCCATCCATCTCATCCTCTGTGACTGCTTTTCCCTTTGCCTTCAATCTTTCCCAACATCAGTTTTTTTTCCCCAATGAGTCCCATGTTATTATGTGACCAAAGTATTTATTTCAGCTTCAACTTCAGTAACTGACCTTCCAGTGAAGAGTCTGAATTAATTTCTTTAAGTATTGCTTGATCTGATCTCCCTGCTGTTCAAGGGACTCTCAAAAGCCTTCTCCAGCACCACAATTCAAAAGTGTCAATTCTGCAGCACTCAGTTTTCCTTATAGTCCAGCTCTCACAGCCATACGTTGCAACTGGAAAAACCATAGCTTTGACTGTATGGACCTCTGTCAACAAGGTGATGTCTCTGCTGTTTAGTATGCTGTCCAGCTCTACCATAGCTTTCCTTCCAAGGAGCGTAAGCATCTTTTAATTTCACGGCCGCAGTCACTGTCTGCAGTGATCTTGAAACGCAAGACTATAAAATCTGACACTGCTTCCACTTCTTCTCCCTCTGTCTGCCAGGAACTGATGGGACAAGCTGCCAAGATCTTAGTCTTTTATGTTAAGCTTTGCATTGACTATGTGCTAAGTACTGTGGTAAATCCCTAGTAACAAATCTAGTGCTATCAGGATTTGGAAGGCAACATGAGATAGCGCTGGATTTGGGGGCTGGGATACCAGTTCTGCTACCCATGAAATGTTCTTGATTCTGGAAAGTCACTTATCCCTCCAGACCTCGACCTCCACCCTCCACGAAATGAGAGGGCTAGTCTGGAGCACATCATTTTCTACCTGGAAGTAACCTTAGTGGTTCAAGCCCCTCCTTTATAGACAAGAAAACTGAGGGACCGAGAGGGAAGTTCCAAAGCTGCCCAATGTCACAAAGTCTCCTCTAACGTTCCTTCCAGCTCAAAGTCTGTGATCTGGCAATATTGGTAGAAGAACTAAAACTGATTCTGTGCTTCCATTCAAAATAAGCCCAACATGGAAGCTGAAAGTCAAAGAAGCACAAAGACTGCCGAAATCCCACTTGTCCTACAAATCACAAACCTCAAACTGACCGGTCAATCCCAAATAGTTAGTAGGCCCAAATGAGCCAGCTGTGCCTCTCTCCCACAAGTCCTCCTAACTGTGCGTTGTCTTTTAATAGCAGCATGGAAACAAATTTCAGTGGGGTCAGGCCAAGTTCCAGCAAGACAGGCCCATAGGGAAAACAGGCACTTAAAATAGAAGCAAGGAAAAAATGGGAAGTGAGGACAGGAGAAGATACTGCTTCTTCCATGCAGAGAAGCAAAAATGCAAGAGAGAGTCCCAATCCCCACCCTCCCCATCCCAAGCTCACCAGTAAAGTGCAGGCTGGACGTGGGCTGAGGGCAGCAAGGGGGGAATGGGAGGGGGAAGGAAAAGGAGCAATTCAGAGTTAAAATAGGCCCATTCCAGACATCCCACTCGTAATTTATGACTCCCTTCCACACACAGCCTCGAGGCTGCCAACCTCACAAATGACAGACAAGGTAAAAATAAATGTTTGTCAAGCCCACAGCAAGTTTCAGGAAGACAAAAGGAAGCAGGTTGTTTTTTTTTTTTTGCTCCAATCAGGGGTGTAGAGCAGTCACATCGGGCAAGGCTGATTTCCAGAACCAAAAAACTCAGCTTCAAAATCACACAAAACCTAAGCCAGCAACACTGCCACTGCATAAGAATGAGCCAACCTCTCTACCAGCCTAGGGAAAAGAGCCAGGTAAGTTAGCCCCAGTGCAGGGAAAAACAGATTCACTACTTCACTTCTGGCCCTAAGCCCGCAAGAACGAGGTTCATCTTCAAGGGAGGGAGCAGCCCCTTCTGTGACTCCTGAGTCGCTCCCATCCCACACATCAAGGGCCCAAGACACAGCTCCAGGGGCCAGCCTTGACTGGCGCTGCAGCAGACTTCTATACAAACTCTAGGAAAGAACTGTGCACAACTGAGGCAGAGAAGCAGAAGAGACAAAAAGTGGCAGGGACTGGAAGCAGCTCATAGACTTACAATGACCATAGAGACTGAGGAAAAAGCCCTGGAGGAGCACTGCAAATCCCCTACTTAGACAATCATCAAACATTACACTTCCACACCAGAAGCCCCAGAACATAACATCATTCACAGACAAGAAGAGGGAAAAGGAAGGGGCAAGACACAGAGGGAAATGAGCCCAGCACTGAAATGTCTTCCCACATTTACTAGCTGTATGACCCTGGGCGAGTCACTCTATTTGCCCCAACCTCAAAGGATTGTTGCAAGGATAAAATGAGATAACTTTTTTTGGTGGGGGGAACCACTTAGCACAGTGCCTGGCACACAGTATGCATTATGTAAATATTTATTCTCTCCTCCTTTATTCTCATATCATTTTCTCCCACCAATTAAAGTAATACATAAGCAGACAGTACAAAAAATGGAGAAAAGTTTTATGTGAATATGGAATAACAATTAGGAAGTTAGAACACACATGTAAGTGAAAGACCTAATTCCCATAATGCCTTCTACTCCGGGTCTGCTGGGTGCTCGTTCTTTGAAATAAGTCTAATGAAGGGCAGCCTCCCTCTAGCCTATCCCTGAGGCCTCCCAACAGGCAAATCTGTTACCTCTATAAAGAACACTACATTCTGAGAGCACCCCCGCCTCCCTAGCTTGACAGTCATTCCTCCACACAGCAGCACGGAGAAGCAGAACGTCCCTGAGACTCCTGTCCTGCAGGTAAAAGCAGTCAGAGCACCCCCAGGAAGCAGCATCCAGGGCCAGAGCTGTCCAAAAACAGGACGCTGAGCATTGACATTATGCCTTCTACACACTGGGCCCTGTACTAAACACCTTCTTACAAATACCATCTCGTTCAATCCTCACAACTATCCTGAGAGGTAAGTTACTGCTGCTGTTAGCTCCATTTTACAGATGGGGAAACTGAGGCAAGCAGAGACTTAAGCAACGTGTCCAGGGTCACATTTGGACTCAGATCCTCCTGACCCTAGGCCCAGTTCCCCCCATCTGGGACTCTACCCACTGAGCCAGGAGGCAGAGAAAAACAGAAGAGCCCTGAGAAGCCCCAGGGATGCTGGGCGAGGAAGGAAGTACAAGCTAAGCATGATCTAGGCCAGAGGCATCACACAGGTCTCAGCCCTCCACAGTGCAGACTGAACCAGATTAAAATGTGATGGCAAATACTGAACAAAATAAACAAAGATACGATGAAACATAGATAACAGACATTTTAAACTGACATTGATCTATAGCTTTGGGGTCTGGATCCACGGCCCCCATTTCTGTCTGAGTTTGACACCTCTGGCCTAGGTCATTACATGCCAGACGTAGGTAAAGGGGAGGAGGGCAGCCCCCTAGGACACTAAGCATAGGAGGGAAGTGAAAAGAAAGGAAACTGGGGGTGGCTGGGTAGCGCAGTGACTAGAACATCAGCCCTGGAGTCAAGAGGACCCAATTTCAAATCCAGCCTCAGACACTTAACACTTACTAGCCGTGTGACTTTGAGCAAGTCACTTAACCACAATTGCCCTGCACACACCCCCCCCCCAAAAAAGGGAAGTGCTCAGAAACAGAATTTTTAGAAAAATTTTTTTATGAATGAACACATTTCTCAGGCCCCAAATCCTGCTCTCCAGGGCAGGATTTTGTGATAAAGCACAGTATGTTACAGATAAGAGTTCAGAACCTCTTACAGCCAGGAATGGGAGAGTCTGGTTTTCAAAACTTTCAGCAGGTCCCCAAAAATGCTTTATCCTGCTTCTCAGATGCCTCTGCAGGGAGATTCAGCAGCACTGAAGTGAACCAAGTGAAAAATAGCCAATGCCCCCAGGAGCCAAAATGGGGCCAACATGGAATTGTAAGTGGGCCTCTAAACCCAGGGCCTACTTATGGAAGGCACAGCAGCTAGAGGGACCAGAGTGCCAGCCAGCTGAGTCAATGTCAACCCCCCCACAGAGTTTCTGAAGCACTGCTGGTTCTGTAGCCTCTCCTACTGTTTTCTTGCCCCCAAACCCCAAAGGTCAGAATCAATATATTTATTGATTATATTATCAATACATATATATTTAGATCTAAGGAGACAGATGTACCATCTCCCAGGAGAACAAGTCCTGCCCTCATGTACCATTATTCCTTACTATTACGGTCTAGGGAAGAAAATCACTATCCAGAACTCTTCCCACCCACACCTGCATACTAAAATTGCCAGAGTTCATCTTCAAATACAATGAATCTTATCTGGCATCATGATTTGTTAGCTACATTTTTCTTTCTTTTTTTTTTAAGTTTTTATTGATCTCTTTTTACATTACCATAATATTCCCTGATATCTCTCCCCCCACCCCCACTTTCACAAAGAACCGTTCCATATAACTAATAATATTTTAAAGATCAAAAAAATTTTTAAAGGGAAAAAAATCAGCAAAACTAATCATATAGGGCAGTAGTTCTCAACCTTCCTAAAGCCGCGACCCTCTAATACTTGCATGTGGGCGTATCTGCATGTGGGCGGACCTGCCTGGAGATGGACAGATGAGCCGTGTCTCAGTCCCTAAGATCATCGGAAATATGTGTTTTCCGATGGTCTTAGGCAACCCCTGTGAAAGGGTCGTTTGACCCCCAAGGGGTCGCAACCTGCAGGCTGAGAACCGCTGATACAGGGAAAAGTCTGAAGAACCATGCAATGTACCACACTCATAGTACTAGATATACTTTTTAACACATTGAAGCTATGGGAGTCAAGGTAAATGAAATAATAATTATAGCACAGGAAGGCATTTAGCATTAAGCCTGGCACACCATAGATACTATTATTATTGTTAAATGATTCAGCCTGGGAATCAGATTAATATTAATCAACATGAAGTCAGAGAAAAGACAGCCTTTTAAAGTAACTTTCCCAGGGCACAAACCCTAAGTATTAGCAGCCTCAATCCAAACTCACTGGGTCACCATTTCCTAACCTAGTTTCAATGGGATATGCCTCTTCTTGCCTTTTGTCAAGAAATGTTGTTCTCTGAAACCCCAGTAACTTGTCTCTAGGGAGGACTCTGCATTTCACCAGTGGAGAAAATGGTCTTGGGTCAAAATCTGCAGCTGAAGGGCCCTGGGGTGGTGGGGGTGAGGGTGACTCCCCAGAAGTCACAGAGTATTCTTAGGTGTGAGTGGGCAACACTTAGGCAGGGTTGGGGCACATCTGCTTGGCAGAATAAGACATTCTGACATGGCTGCTCATCTCTGATTCCAAAGCTAACTTTCAATTTGCAAAGGGAAAATTTAGATTAGATTTAGAAAACGTCAGTGACAAGAAAAAGTTCAAAACAAAAACAACAATCAGTGACAAACAGGCTGAGACAGCTGGGTTTGAAGTCTGAGTGTGGATGTATCGAATTGGACGCCGAGAGGAGCCTCCAAAGGCCTACAGGCAGTGCTGCAATAAAGCACAGCCTGTGCACAGGATCTGGAGAACATGCCAAGAGGGCCAAGATGCCCAAGAACATGGAACAGGAGGGGGGCTACTCAGTCAGCTCATTTCAGCTCTGGCAAATGAAAGGCTGGAAAGAAAACTAAAACCAGACCTAGCAGAAAGGACTGGTGTCCCTACCGGAGTAGGAATATGCAGAAATAATCTGCAAAGATTCCCCCAAATTCTTGATACCAGCAAAAGCAAATGCAAATTCTATGATATGAACACAAAATAAATTTGGAAAAAAATAATTTGCCTCATGACAATCTGGCTTCCTCCCCTGCATAAGAAAAGCCATGGGGGTGGAGGGTCCCCTACTCAGTCATTAAAAGCAGGGTTCCAAAAGGTTATTTCAAATCGCAAAGTACACTCAACTGACAGCAGAAATACTAACGCCCAAAGGGGCTGACACAAAAGCCTGCAGAGCAGAGTCATCAAAGGATGCACACAGCTGGCTGCAAAATTCCACAAAGTATTAGCAAAATTATCGGCAAAATCGAAAGTAGCACCAGCTCCCTAGGAGAAGGGCAAGGCAAAAGGAAGGCCAGACCATGGGCAGAGCCAGTTATCCCCAAGATGGAAAGCAGAAAAATGTAGTCCTCCTTGATGCTGATGACTTCCTTCTGAGATCACCTCAAATTCATCCTGTATAAATCTTGTATCTACAGCTGTTGGCAATGTTTTGTCTCCCCATTAGAACGTAAACTCTTTGAAGCACTGGATTTAATGCCTAGGATTAGTGCTAGGAAAGGCATCCTATAGAAGGCTGGATCTTAGCTGGGCCTTAAAGGAAACCAGTCAGTAGTCAGAGTGGAGGAGGGAGAACATTCTAGGCATGGGGAAAGAGCAGATAAAATGCCCAGAACCAAGAGATGGAGTGTTTTGTAGGTAGAACAGCCAGGCTAGTGTCACTGGATCAAAGAGGGCATTTGGGGAGAGAAGGGTATAAAAAGACTGGAAAGGTAGGAAGGGAGCTAGGTTATAAAAGGTTTTGAATGTCAAATAGAGCATTGTGTATTTGATTCTGGAGGAAATAAGGAGCCACTGGAGTTTATTGAGTAGGAGGGTGACGTGATCAGATCTGTGCTTTAGGAAAATCACTTTAGTGGTTGAATAGAGGTTGAATTGGAGTGGGGAGAAACCTGAGGCAGGCAGATTCTCAATGAGGGCCTGCACCAGAGTGGGACAAATGTCAGAGAAGAGAGCTGGCATATTCAAGAGATGCTACAAAGGTAAAATCAAAAGGCCTTGGCAAGAGCTTGGATATAAATGGGTGAGGAGATAGTGAGGAGGTCCAGGATAAGTTCTAGGCTGTGAGCTTGAGGGGTGGGAGGATGGTGTTGCCTTCTACACTCACAAGAAAGGTAGGAGGGAGGGGAAGAGGGTTTGGGAGAAAGATAATGAGTTCAGTTTTGGAGTTAAAAACGTCTACTGGACATCCAGTTGGAGATATCTAAAAGGCATTTAGAGATGTGAGACTAGAGGTCAGTAAAGAGACTGGAGTAGGATAAGTTAATTTCTGAGTCATCAGTACAGAAATGATCATTAAATTCATGGGAGTTGAAGTGGTATGGAGGGAGAAGAGAAGAGGTCCCAGGATAGAACCCTGTGGGACCCCAATCGTTAGTGGGTGTGATATGGATGAGGGTCCAGCAAGAGAGACACAGAAAAAAGCCATCAGAGAGGCAGGAGAGAGAACCAGGAGAGAGGGGTGTCCAGAAAACCTAGAGAGAAGAAAAGTATCAAGGAGAAAGAGATCGACAGTGTCAAAGGCTGGAGAGAGGTCAAAGGAGGAGGAGGACAGAAAAGGCCACTGAATCTGGCAACTAAAAGATCATTAGTAAGTCTGGAGATAGCAGCCTCAGGGGAATGAGGTCAGAAGCCAGACTGAAAGGGGCTAAGAAGAGGCGAGAGGAATGTGGAGGCCCCTACTGTAGAGGTTCTTTTCCAGGAGTTTAGCCACAAAGGACAGAAAAGAAATAGGGTGGTAGTGGATCAAGTGAGGGGTTTTTTGGTCTTTCTTTATATCCCCAAAATTTAGCACAGCGCCTGGCACAGAATAGGAACATTACCTCTTTGTTTCATTATTTATTTAATTAATTCACTGTTTAATTAATTTATTACTATATAGTTAACAAATGCTCATTTGACTGATTAACTCGTTGAGAAGCCCCAGTACGCAACAATCAGAAAAAAAGGAAATTAGCTTCTTAGGATAAAATGAACAAAGTTAAAAGTCAGGAATACTTGTTAGTGTTAATGAATGTAATATCTGAAATGGCATGTGCAAAACTCTCAAAATTAATGGAAAAGACAGTAGTTCTAGTTAAAAAAAAGGAACACAAAGAAATCTCAATGAATAGGATAATCTACATGCCAGGATCACAGAGACAGTTAGTTACCAAACAGTGGATGTACTTATTATCTCACTGTTGACAAAACCAAGTTATCTCTTAGGGTGAAGAGGGCTGACTCGAGAGCCTGGGAGTCTGGGTTCAAATTCTGTCTCTTCTGCCTACTACCTGCATGACTCAGACAAATTTATTAATACTCAATGGGCTTCATATTTCTTATATCTAAAATGATGTGTTGGACTAGACGGCCTTTGAGGTTCCTTATGGCTCTAGATTTTGGGTCCTATAAATGCATTATGTTCAACTTTTAAGACAATCTTGTTTTCTATAATAGTCTAGCTAGCCAGGCAATGGAATCTAGCAAGTGTGCCCACAAGCAAAATCTGATTCAGGAAGACATACAAAGCTAGGATCCAAAGCAAAGTATAAACCACAAACTAAAAAATACTTGTATTCCAAGGATAATAGTTTCTCTTTTGAAAATGTTAGATGTCTTTCTTAAGCTTTGAAAATTAACAAACTCACTTGTCACCAGACAATTAGGGTAATCCATAAATTTAGAATTATACTTAAGATCAGTATAAATAACCTGCCATGCCACAGCATTCATGTTTTTAGAGTCTGGTCTCTTAGAAGACCACCTAGCCCATCGATGCTCTCTCTTCTCAAATCTATTATTAGCCTCAAGCCTGCCCCTTTTAGTCTCCTAGACCCAGGTGTCTATTGGACATCTCAAACTGAATGTCTCATGGACACCTCCAGCTCAACATGTCTAAAATTAAACACATGTTTTCCCCCAATCCTTTGCTTCTTCCTAATTTCCCAATTTCTGTCCAGAGCACCAACAACCTCCCAGTCATCTATGTTCAAAACAGGTATCACCCTCTACTCCTCACTCTCACTGAACAGCTCACATGTCCCCACCTTCTCTCCTGACACTGCCACCAATGCTGCTGCAGGCCCTTGGCCTCTACAATAACAGCCTGCTAGCTGGTCCAACCACCACTTGGCTGTCAAATGGATTTTTCTGATGCAGAAGGCTTCCTAGCTTCCCTCAAGTATAAGTCTGATAAGGTCACACACACTCACACACACACACACACACACACACACACACACACGATTCTAGAGGCGATAGGGAACCACTGGAGTTTATCATGTCATTCCCCCCACCGCAGGCAAGAAGAACAATTAAGAGGCTATTGCAAGAGTACAAATGAGAGGTAATGAGGGTCTGACCTAAGGAGGTGTCTATGAGGAGAGAAAAAGGAACATATACGAGAGATCTTACAGCAATTAAAGGACGAGATCTGGTAAGTGATTATTCGTGAAGAGTCAAATATGACTCCAAGGTTATGAACCAGGTGACTGGTAGGATGGTGGAACCCTCACCAGAAAAAGGAAGATTAAAGAGGGGAAGGTTTTAAGGAAAAGATGATAATTTCATAGTGACAAAGAATTAGAAATTGAGGGGATACCCATCAACTGGGAAATGGCTGAACAAGTTGTAGTATACGATTGTTGTATTTTAAGAAATCATGAGCAGGATGGTTTCAGAAAAACCTGGGAAGACTTAAATGAACTGACAGAAAGTGAAGCAAGCAGAACTAAGGGAACATTATATGCTTTTTGTATAAAACAGTAACAGCAATATTGTACAGTGATCAATTATGAAAGACTTAGCTATTCTGATCAATATAATGATCCAAGATGATTCCAAAAGACTTATGATGAAAAATGCTATCTATCTCTATAGAAAAAACTGATGGAGCTGAATTCAAACTGAAGCATAATTTTTTCATTTTCTTTTTCTTAGTGGGTTGTTTCATTTTGGTTTTTTGCAACATAGCTAACATGGAAATAATGTTTTGCATGATTTAACATGTCTAATTGATATCACATTTCTTGCCTTCACAATAGGTGGGGGAGGGGTGGGAGGGAAGGAGAGAATTTGGAACTCAAGCATTTTTTAAATGAATGTTAAATAAATAACTGGGTCTTTTGGAAGAAATAAAAATGACCATTTCTGCTTTGGCTATATTGAATTTAAGACACCTACAAGACCTCTAGTTTGAAATAGTCAATAGGCAGTGGGTGATATAGAATCTGGCCTTTAATTTTATCCCCAGCTCTTAGCAAGGTGCCTCATACACAGTAAGCACTTACTAAATGTTTGTGGACTGGCTGGAGCTCAGGAGAGAGCTAGATATCTAGATTTGAGAGTCATCTGCACAGAGATGATAAATGAAGTCATGTAAGCTGATGAGATGTCCAAGCAAGAGTATAGAGAGAAGAAGAAAGATAGATCCAAGACAGAGATTTGACACCTACCCACAGTTAGCAGTGTGACATGGATGACAATAAAGAATGAGGGTAAAGGACGCAAGGGAAGGCAGAGAGAAGAATGCCATGAAAACCCAGAGGGAGAGTGTATCCAGAAGGAATCTCAAGAGGCCAGTAGTGCCAGATGCTAGAGAGACATCAAAAACAACGAGGATTGAGGAAACACCATAAATTTGGCAAGATTTCTAAGAGCATTGTTAACTTGGGAAACAACGGCTTGATCTGAGTGATGAGGTAAGAAGCCAGACTGCAGAAAGCTCAGAAGGGAATGAGAGAAGAGGAAGTGGAGGCACAGAATGTGAATGACTTCTTCTGGGATACTGAAGAAAGGAAGGATCACAGCTGGTGGGGACAGTAAGCTCTAGAGAAGGCCTGTGGGGATGGGAACAAAGGTGTATGGAGGCTAGCAGGGAAGAGCATGTAGACAGGGACACACTGAAGATTAGAGAAAAAAGGGTTGGCAAGGGAGCTGTTTGCTAAAGAAGACAAGAGGGGCTAGGATTGAGGGCATGAACGGCCCTGGCAAAGAGAAGGGCCACCTCTTCATCAGAGGTTGTAGGGAAGGAGAAAACAGAAGGGGTGATGTTATAAGGGAAGAAAAGGGAACTCAGAATAGCTTTGAGGTTTTTTTTCTTTAGCACTAACCCAAGTAAGTGGTGGGGAGGGGTTGTGTGGTGTGAGAAGTTTAAGGAGAGAACAGAATGTCTAGAACAGCTGCTTTGGTGAGTACAGCAGGGAATCATTTAAGAAACAGAAAGATAGTCTTGCTACAAGGAGGGCCTAGTTGACATTAGATTATAAATCTATGGGGGCAACTAGATGGCTTTAATGGATAGAGCACTAGGCATAAAGTAACGAAGACCTGAGTTTACAGCTGGCCTCAGACACTAGTTGTGTGACCTTGGGCAAGTCACTCCACCCTGTTTGCCTCAGTTTCCTCATCTGTAAAATGAGCTGAAGGAAAACCACTCCAGTATCTCTGCCAAGAAAGTCCCAAATGGGGTCAAGAAGAGTCAGACATGACTGAAAGACTGAACAACAAAACAAATCTGTAATGGACCAGCTGACACGGTTTCATGAATTTTCCTCTTTTCAACAAGCTTGTAAGAAAGAACAAAGGAGACGGAGGGTAGGAATAAACCAGGGCTGTAGCTCGGCAAGGCTGGAGAAGCAACAGGACAAGGGAGCAAAGGATCTGGGAGTAGAGGAGAGCATGGAGTTGACTTGATCCACTAGAGTCAAGAGCTACAAGAGAGAAGCCTGTAGCTAAAGTAGAAATAATCATCCTGAAAAGTATTGAGGAGGGGTGCCTGGGTGGCGCAGTGAACAGAGCACCAGCCCTGGAGTTAGGAGGACCTGAGTTCAAATCTGGCCTCAGACACTTAAGACTTCCTTAGCTGTGTGACCTTGGGCAAGTCACTTAACCCCAACTGCCCTGCCCTCCTCCCTTAAAAAAAAAAAAGTACTGAGGCGTGAAGGGACCGGACTAGGTCACGATGGGGACAAAAAGAAGAGTTTGAGGACTGTCGGCGTTCTTGAACATGGAAGTGGAGCCCTTGAAAGTGACAGCAGCATCAAAGGTATGACCGTCCCTACCCATGGTCATGGTGGAGGGTAAGGGCCCAGAAGCTAAGTTCCAATATAGTCCAATACAGTGAAAGGCATCGTCCCCTGCTCACATACTAGATTATTCACAAGCTACACCTTCCTCGGCACTCACACTGACCTACTACTTTTCTAGGCTGTCGTACTACCTAGTCTGATCACTGCCCACAAACGAATAATAAAATACGCCTTCAATGCCTTTCTTTAGGGAGATATTTCCTCTGAACCCTGCATCTCTTATCTATGACTTTCTAGTGATGAAAATTCCATACTATGAAACTTAAATACAGATCATTATGTCACGATTGCAAGAAAGATTCCCTGTCTTCCCTTCGATGGGATGCCCTTTTTACACAGCTTACTATGGCCCACATTCTTCCTTCATTTACTACTTGTGATCAGGGTACATTCTTACTCATTGCTAGGACCACTGAAGTCATGAAGTCATTTTGGTTGTAATGTCCCCCCCTCCTGCTATTGCATCAAATGATACATCCCAAACCCAGATGAGAGGCTCGATTACGACATGCTGATTTGTGTTACGGATGCTTATGGCTACATGCTTCATCTCCTACACCAGAGTAAAGCTCTTCAAAGAGAGAAATTCTTTTCTTCACTTTGCACCCTCAACGGTGCAAACACCAAGCTCCACAGATAGCTGTCAAATGAATGGATGAAGCAAACCCCACAATGGCTGGAAGCCTTACTTTCAAAAAAAATAGAAACAGATTAATTTTCAACATTTTTAGTCTCATTCCATAGATGACAACTGCTCAGATCTGAACAAAATCAAAATATGAGATATATAATCAATCAACAAGCATTTATCAGGTGTTTACTATATGGCAAGCACTGTGCTGAGCACAAAGACAATAAAGAAAGCAAAACCACGGACCCTGCCCTGAAGGAGTTCACATTCAAATGTGGGAAAACACATGGAAATAACAAGGTACACACAGGAGGCCAGAGCAGATGGAAAGCAGTCTGAAAGGGGAAAGGACTTGCAGGTAGGGGGAACCAAGAAAGGCATCCTGCACAAGGTAGAATTACAGCTGAATCCTGAAGGAAGCCAGGGAAACTAAGAGGCAGATGTGAGGAGGGAGAGCACGCCAGGCAGAGGTGAGGAGGGAGAGCATCCCAGGCGGAGGTAAGTAAAGAGGGAGAGCAACTTGAGCATGGGGGTGCAGCTCAGGCCAAGGCACGAAGATAGCTGTTACCTAGGTAAGGAATAGCACATAGGCCAGGGGTAGCTGGCATCACTGTTGTCTTTACCATGTTACATATGTTCACTTCTCTTCTTATACTTTGTTACTCCCCAATAATAAAAACTGGGCTTT
The DNA here is from genome assembly GCA_028646575.1 of Pseudocheirus occidentalis. Lineage (NCBI taxonomy): Eukaryota > Metazoa > Chordata > Mammalia > Diprotodontia > Pseudocheiridae > Pseudocheirus > Pseudocheirus occidentalis. Next base: position 285,038,442 of record CM053595.1, on the reverse strand, counting down.
CACAGAACATATGTAAAAGACAGGAACCACCACATCGAAAACACAAACAGATGGTAAACTCCACTTCATGCTGACCATGCATCCCATCCGCTCTCAGTAATGGATATTCCCAATATAGTGGCTTTGGCTACTTCCATCCCAAGTCAAGGAGAGGAGACAAGCAGCTGATGAAAAAATGCAAGACTGAGTCCTGTGTGCAAAGGCGTGGTTCCCATCTGTTCCTTTCCTCTTTCCTGCTTGTATCACCCCTCCCCTTCTGCCTTTCCTTGATTTACTGAAATATTCCCTGTAGGCTCACACCCAGCTTTAGTTTATTTTCCTTTCCATTCTGGGGCAGGCAGTCTGCAGACACAGTTGGCCAATTATTCAGAGGTCTCCATATGTCTTTGGGGCTTTGTTCAAGTCTAGAATATTACAAGCCTATCACATCCTCTGAGCTTACTACAGACAAAATGATTCAGTCAGCATACTTGATATATTCTCACCAAACTGGAAAAGAAAAGAAGTAATAGGTGATAAACAAACAACAAAAGCCCCTGATGACGCCTTAACCAAGGGACCCTCCTGCTTTCAGGTCAATTAATGACAGTACTCTTAGCGGCAGAAATCTAACTCGGCAATGCCAATTTTACCAGCTTCTATGACTTCTGTGAACCTCCCTCAGGAGGCAACGGTGTGGATGGTTGCTGGGATTCAAAAAGCTGTCCTGCTAAGGAATCATTTTACTAAGTCCTTAAGAAGACACCCGGACAAATGCAGCACTGGGCTGACTTGCAGAGATCATCTTACTTTGCTGAATCCCCTCACCACTTAACTAAATGCCTGTCCCCAACACAGCAATGGGCCTACAAAGGAGGGGAAAGAAAACCTTTAGTATCTGGCCAACTGAGTATTTCACATAGCAATGGAAGAAAATATCGAGTAGTTGAGAATTCAGTCAGTAATGAAAGGCCCCGACGTGGTGGCTTTCTGCTCCAAAACCTAGAATTTCACACTCGCTTTCTAATGTCACTGCGACTTTGAAGATCACCAGTGTAAGCTTAGCCTATATTTGGATCATTTCCCCTCTCCCTCCAAATGTATTTCACCGGCTCTCCTCAGCTATCCTCAGACGTGATTTTGAGCTATTGTGTGCCTATGAAAAGCTTCACCGGCTTATATGTTTGTCCCCCTTCCACAAAGTTTCCCCCAAATTCTCTAAAACCCACACTTCTTATCCCTTCTCTAAACTCTTAAATTATTGCTTTTAAGGATCCTGATCAAATAGGGCCTTGTATTATTATGTAATTGAGGCATATGGCTTCTCCTAAGAGAGTAAATTGCTTTGAAAACAAAGGCTCTTTCTTACATGCCTGCTGTACCCAGGATCAGAGCAGCCCCAATGTGGAGGGGGGGGGGGCCTCTGCAGAAGTCTTGCCCACCCCATGCCTGAACAAGCAGCCCCTCAACCCATGGTCAGTCATCCAGCTCCTACACAAAGACCTCTAAGGAGGGGGAACCTACTAATTTCTACCACCACCACCCCTTGCCTTTAATGAATAGTTACAGATCAGTTTACCAAAGACATGAAACACTTGGGGCTTACTGGGGGGCGTGACAAGTACTATGTCAGCTGCCATACTCCTCAACTTTTCCTTAGAACTCATTTACCCAACTCCCAGTATAACTATTTTACCAGAGTAGCTGTGCCTAACACAAAACACATTTATAAATTCAATAGGATTGTCTACATGCAAATTCTGGGAAGTAGCTAACAAACCGTGAGGCTGGTTTAGGGTCAGAGCACCTGGGCTTGAATATAACTCTCCCACCACTGAGTGACTCTTTTGGTCCACTTTCCAGTTTAGGACCAGTTTCCTTATTTGTAAAATAAAGGAGCTGACAGGCTGGACTATTTGGCTTCTGAGGCCCCTTTCGGCTCTAAAGCTACAATCCTGCGCTGGCCATAAAGCATCACTTTGGAGCTGCTGTAATGTGTCTGTCCTAGACAAACCAAAAGGAACATATTAACTATTAGTGGGCCTGGAGAGTCTTCAGCGCTATAATTTACATGTCTTAATTTGGGAGGGGAGCACTGAGGGTGCCTATAGGCAATGATTTCTTCCGTCCCCAAACTTCCCCTCTCAGACTTCCTAACATTGAGAAAGATCTATCTTCTTCCAAGTAACAAAATAGCTCCATTGATTGTCAGCTCTCAGCTTATTCCCAAAACAATTCAAACCAAGGACATTTCTGGGACCCCTCTGCATTGGCCCCCTCCTGGGAAATCAGACAGACTCTATTAAGACATTTCACACAAAGAGTTCAGGGGAACTGGAGATAATCCCACTTGGAAACAAAGCTCTGAGTCCTAGCTTGGTAAGGAGGAGCTAGCTGCTGCCTGAGGATCTCAGGACGATATGATCCTAAGGTCACTAAGACGAAATTCAATCAAAGCTTAAGTCGATTGGCTCTTATGACACTGAACGAAGCATGGGAGAGGAGAAAGAAAGGACACTAGTTCTGACTAGGCATCTGTATTTCAGTCTCTTCAGGGAGGTTGGCATGATTTAAGTCCCAGAAAAACCTGCCCCTCAGACAGTGAGAACTAAATATTTAGTCTAGGAGGCTGAATACAGAAGCTAATCTTTCACTATGCTCCAGGGGCAAGAGAGTAAAGTGCTGTCATTGAAAAGGTAGAAGGTGGATTCCTTCTCCTCCCCACACTAGTCCATCCCAAATTCAAAGTCCCCCTGGCAATACTTCACCCTGTCTCAAGTTCCTGAATCTACAAGGTCCCCCATATTTATACTGCATTAGCTGCTACCATATGGGGTACCATGTCGGGGAGCTGACAGGCTCAGAATATGCTACCTAACCAGCAGCATCTCCAAAATGGAGCACCTACCTAATCAGCACCCACCATATATGCCCACAGAATGCGCAAACCACAAGGGCATCATCCAAGGGTTTCAGAGGCTTATGTACAGAAAAACATTGCTACAAGTCACATAATACTGCAGTCTGGCCACCTACAAAGAATCCACATGGGGCTTTACAGTGGACATAGAAATGACTTTGCCCATCACCAAGAGATGAGTATTTACTGAACATCTATAACATGCAAAATAGGTGTGTGTGTGTGTGTGTGTGTGTGTGTGTGTGTGTGTGTGTGTTTTCCCCCTAAATCAGTCAGAGACATTCTGGGGGCAAAGGTCAAATATGTAAATCCAAATGTGTTCAAGGCATTGTGACAGTTTATCCACCACCATCCCTTCCAGTCCTTGAAATAAAAAGGGGCATTAGTTCATTAGTTCTGTCAACAACAAAGAAAGCTTTCTAAACCAACTGGAACTCCAAAATACTTGTGACTAGAGATAAGAAGGAAGCAGTGTCTTCAGAGAGTGAGCTGATAAAGCTGCCCCTCCCTCCCAAACAGCTAGTTACCACATCAGCCAGGGATCAGATCCAGCTTTTCCCATGCTGGATATCAATTAGCTCCTTGAGCTGAAGTAAGGTTTGTTAACAGCACCATTCATCTCAGTGCTTCAAAATCAGATTATTTATTCAGACTTTTAAAAAGCTGTCTAACAAATCATGGCTAAGCATGACAACTGTACCATCCCTTCACAGTCTCTGCAGAGAAGTTTATCTCATCTCACCCAAGGTACAAAAGAAAAGGATGCCTTTAATGACAACATATATAAGCAAACCAAATACCCAGCCTTCCCTTCCCACCCTCTTCTCAAACTACAGAAATGTCAAATCACACCAACTCCTCCACCCATGAAACAGTCTAGTCCACTGTGATGTGCTGAGATGGTCTAGACTAGAATGACCAAAGGCCGTGCCTGACACAGACGCAAGCGATCATTATCTTTGTTTTTTAAAGCCTGCTGCTTCTCGATATTTCTGCCTCAGGAAAATTTTGCCCAAATTTGCCAAGACTAGTGGGAACTTTACCATTCAATTGAGCAGCTGCTCCTTGAGGAGCACACCAGACTGCCGCTGTGAGATGGCTTTTTTTCTTAAGGTGCTTGGAGACTTTGTACACAGTAATAAACAGGCCAAGCAGTCCCCACCCCCATCTTTCTAGCATCAATTCAGTCATCACAGCTCCTCTCTGCCCAATAATTGTTGCCATGGGAATGCTCTTTCACTATTAACACAAGGAGAGAATGAGAATTTCTAAATAAAATGCAGTCACTTACGATGGGAGCAACAACACACATTATGACACAGACTCGAACAGTTATATATGTGGGTTCTAAAAGGGGCAGTGCAGCAATGGCACCTGTGAAGGGCAGAGTCAAGATCTCCTTCACACCCTTCCACAAATCTGGTCACTCAGAGCAATCAACTCTGCCAACCACCATCCCCACCAACGAGCCTAAATGCCTGCGTTTCTAATACTCTCACCTCTGACCTATGAGAAAAAGCTTCAGTTCTTAACATTACTTGGAATTTCTGAAAGCTCTCCTGTATAAATTCTCTTAGCTACTTCCCAGTATCTTTCAATAATGCCAAAAATCTTTGGGTGCTACAGATGCTATATCAGATGCTTAGAGCTAAGAAAGCCATACCTGGATCTACCTCCAAAGCAGTTTGTACTGGGGGGCTGATGCCGTGCCTCAGTTGCAGGAGCTGTCCCACTGGGCTCTCTCCCAGGTAGTTGTGTTCCTAAATGTGGAAATACACACAAAGAAAACAAAAAGATTAGTCACTCGGTTTCTAAAACAAAGCTAGACTCCCCCACACATACACAATGGCTAACAGGGTTGGGACAGCAGCAACTGCCAATGAAAGATTAAAGAATAAAGGTGTCTGTCCTATGCTGGAACACAAGCACCCTAGCACACTATAGTCACTGAGAGAGAAAGCCCATGAAGAAAGAAACAAGGGGAGAAAGATGGGCGAGACTTGACTCTACTACCATGAAATGGGGGCCATGAACAAAAATCTTAGGAAAAGATCCAATGTCACAGCTATTTTGCTCTAGGCCTTCCCAGGTCTCAGGAGGAAGCTTGGTAGGCACAATGGCAGAGTGGCAGAGCGCTGCACTTGTGGTCAGAAAGCCCTGAGTTCAAATGCCATCTCAGACACTTAATAGCCGTGTGATCCTGGACAAGTCCTCCCCTCTCTGTGCCCCAGTTCCCTTCTTTGTAAAAAGAAGGAGCTGGACTTGCCTGATGGCCTCTAACATCCCTCCTAGTTTTAATCAATGACCCTTGGTATCAGTTTTCTCTTATAAGCTGAGAGAAGTAATCTCTGAAGCCCCTTCTTGCTCTAGTATCCTATCATTCTAAGGCAGCGGTTCTCAACCTGTGGGTTGCGACCCCTTTGGGGTAGAACGACCCTTTCACAGGGGTCACAGGGTTCACCTAAGGCCATCGGGAAACACATATTTCCAATGGTCTTCCCTCCTCTATCCGTCTCCAAATGACTCTGCCCACATGCAGACATGCCCACATAGGACTATTAAAGGATCCTGGCATTAGGAAGGTTGAGAATCAGTGTTCTATGGTTGTATGCTTAATTTGGATATTTTAAGGATTTGTGATTTCCCAGGTGTGAGTAGTCCTTCCATTGACACAATGAAACCTCTTAGCAACTCAGTAAATGGTCTTTAAGATTTGTTGTGGCTGAAAGTCACTACCCTGGGGGTCACTTAGCTAGATGGAACCATGGCCACCAGAGCCATCCTCCAAAAGATTGAAGCTTTTCTTCTTGGGAGGCTTGAGGAGACCAACTGAGATGGAGAACCTTTAATAGATCTTGGTCTCTTAAATATAAATTAATTTCAGGGTCATAGAAAATGAGAAAGTGTATAAGAGAGCACAGGAAGAAAATGAGTTGTGGGGCAAGGTCCACTAAGGGCCCAATCTTTGGACTCCAAATGGCCCTAGAGCTGGCTTGCCAGTCTCCCTCAGTCCTTTTCTATTGTCTCCTTGCCTTCTCCAATGCAGGAACCTTTCAGTCCTGTGAATAAAGGTCTAGTCACAGAACATGTCTATCCCTCATTGTCACCACGTTCTGCCTCCTTCTCCCAGAGTCAGAATAGCAACCTTGTCTCCTTTAACCTCCAGAGAGTCTCTCTGGAAGGAGGGAAGCTCTGAGGTCATACTTCATGCAATAAGACATTTAGTAAGGCAAAGAGGAAGAAACCTTATCCATTTCAGGGGCCAGACTTCGGGAAATAATTTCTTTCTGGATCCAAAGGCATGCTAGACTAAATGAAGCTCCTTATCAACTCTGAACAATGGGGTAAAAAATGTTCATCTCTCCTGGCTCCACAGATGTTTTGCTAGATTTGTAGAGTGAGGACAGCCAGAATGCTGTGCTGGTATCCATGAAACATTACCCAACAAGCTAGAAGAATGCCTCAAGAATGTGGGACAGATTCTCTATGGAGACATTACAGAAAGATGGAGAAAAGAACTGCTCAGGATGAGAGAGCCTGGAGGGGCTGCAATCCACTCTACAGGAGTGGCCATGCTGAAGAGATCCAGTATACACTGAAATACCAAAGCCTAGGAGTATCTGTACTACAGAGAAATCTATCTCCAAAGAACATGTGTTCTCACAGAGCACACCCTCAAATCTCTCCATCAGGTATAAGCACAGAAGGAAGAGGAAAAATGAGCAAGAGGAAGAAGCTTTTTCCAAGAATTCCCCAGGACTGAATGTAGCCCACTGCCTTTGCTGCTAAACCAAAGAGCATTTACTTTTCAATTTTATATTCATCCTCAATCAAGTAAATCCTGGGAAAACCAGATTAAGGAAGACCAGCTTCTTGACTTAGACACAAAACTTGAGACCAGAAAACACATCCAGCTCATTTATGAATCCAAGACTCTCTGGTACCTTTTACCTAAACAGGAACCAAAGCCAGATCGTGGATCAGGACTGACTGAAAGGTGCACAAGAATGAGGCTTCCTGGTGCTGAATCCAACTCCTAGCACACCCCCACCCTGGGTCGCAGGCCCTGCCACTCCCCTCCTCAGGCACCACCATGTGCAGCAGGGTAGCACTCACCGTCTGTCACGGCACTGCCATTAGGCACACTTCCCAGATCAACAGTTGGCCCGTCCAGGAAAATTGTCAGCTCTCCACCCGAGACAACGCTGCCTTTGTTCTCAGTCTGCAGGTTCAGGGTCAGCTGCGTGTTCTCCACTGTTAGAGAGAGGAGGCAATAGAGACAAAGCAAACCAATTTCACCATTAGTTAAAGATGTTTCCATTGAAAGCCTCCCATTTTCCTTACTCTCTCTCCTCCTTTTCTCTTTCAATTCTATTTTTTTCTTACAGGACTCTGAAGGAAGGGTTAGGAGGTAGGTGATATATTGGGAAAAAGAGACCTTGAGAAAAATTTCAGACAGTATCCACTGCATGTACCTCAAGGCAATGACAAAACAACCCTACTGATGGAATTTACTCCTTCCAGTTATAGAAGGAAATGCAAATGATCACCTTCTCACTGGTTGAATCTCATGAGAGCAGCACAGTCAAGATTTGACCCTGTGAATAGGATGGAGAGGAGGGAAGCTCTCGAAGTTAAGGAAGGAGAGTAACAGGGCCATCTGGCATGCTCAGAGAATTCAAACCTATGAGCTCTGTACAAAAAGAAGAGTGCTGGCAACTGTGGCAACACACTCTGCGAATGCAGCATTTAAATAAATGTCTTCAAAGTATAGTTTAATAACGAATCAGTCTTAATTCCTTTCCATTCTAGGAACCGATGGTTCAGTATGAATGTACCATCCATGCAACTTTCTGAATCCCTTCTTCATTCTACTGCTATTTTTTTTCAGCCACTATCACCTCTTGATAATAAGTTCCGTAACTAATTTTCTAGAAGTAGCACTTTCTACTTGTTTTTAAATGACCAGTTTCCAACTTCAGTGTCCCCTAATTCCAAATTAGATGGATAGTTCCCTTCCAACCATCCTCTTTCTCCCCTCAAGTTCTATAGTGTACCTTAATCTCTCTACTCCATAAAGGGATCTTCGCCTAACTTGTCAAGTCTAGAGGCCTTTATGCAGACCTCTCCCTCCTTCTCTGCCCTCCTTAAGGTACTAGACACACAATAAGAACAAAACAATGTGGTCTGACTTGTTTCCAATACACTTCTTGATGATACCAAGCACTGTGGTATCCATTTTAGTCAGCCACCAAGCAAAAGTATTGGAGGAACAATATATAAACAGCACATAGATATATTTCTTTTATCATCATCTTAACATGATTCTGATGAATTTTCCTCCCAGCTGAAAAGACTTTGTTAAATATCATCACAGAGCTAGAACCTCTCCCTGTCCATCTATAATATCCCATCTGTCCGTGGCCTCTCACATGAACCAAAGGGGCCCAGCCTTCAAAGAGACAGGCCTCGGCAGCAGACCCAGAGAAGGGACATCCTGCTGGGAAGGCAGAGAGGTGGGGACCTCTAGGCTAGGCTTCTGCAGAAGGGCGCATATGCTCTCAGGTCCACTGGCTGCATCAGGTGTTTTTGCTTCATTGTTTTCCTTGGTCACAAGGAAAGAATCAATGGAGACGGGGAGGGGTATAAAAGTAAAAAGCATCAATGAAGGTTTTTGCTTATTTTTTTAAGGCAACAGCAATGACCCAACTCTGCCGGCTCCAATATCTCAAGGCCTCAATTCTGCTTTTCTTCCTTGTTTTTCCACTGTTTCTCTCTCTCTCTCTCTCTCTCTCTCTCTCTCTCTCTCTCTC
>CM053595.1:284981767-285029230 GCA_028646575.1 Pseudocheirus occidentalis | reverse complement strand
GGAATGACAGACTGGGGTAGCCAGTGGAGCCGAGAAGGAGTGTGTGTGGCTGGAAAATACAGCCTGGAACTGGAGTTCTAAATAGGGGCATTAGCGGTCCTCCCCCTGGAGGCCAGCAGGAAAACTGACAGACTCTACAAACAGCCTTTCTTCTTCTGTACTCCTTCCTTTAAATTATGATAGTAATGCCAAATGGGTATAAGTCATCCGCCTGACGACATGGACGAGTCAGTCTCAGCCAAGGCTTCTAACTGGGAGTGTCTCTGTCTGGCCCGGGTCTGTCTGTACTATCAGCAGATACCACGTGAAACAAAGGCCACACTGCTCCCTCAGCAATGATGAGAAAACACTCATTCTCTACTTTGCATAACATTTTAGATTCTCTACCAACGCACCTCCACTGTGACCCAAAGATCTGCTTCCCTCCAATTCTAATCATGGGGCCTCTTTAGCAGAGGAGACCAACTTATGGAATGGCTGGAGGAAATCAGATGTAATCAGAACAAAACAGGACATAAATACAAATGGAAATACCAAGCTAGTGGTAGAATTCAATTATTGCCCAGGGTATGAATTTATGCTGGCCCGGGACATCAGCACAGACCTACTTCCTAAGTTAGAGGATTGGTGATTGTAATAGTTACTTCCAAGATAATCTCAGGAAAAGCAAAGTGGGTTCAACAGACTGGAAATAAATTACCCCTGTTACTTAGAATTAGGATGGCCCTCTTCTCTATTTCCTTTCTTCCAGACCAACCATATAGTCTATCAAGCAGCACAGAAAGAGAAAAGGAAGAGCAAATGTAGCTACGGGCCTTTCACTAGCTTCCTCCTCCGATGCCTCACTGTGAGCTGGCAGTGAACCTGGGTTCTGAAAGGCTATGCCAATCAACTGCCAGCCCTTTCCGGTTTTAACAAATGCAGGCCCAGCACTGAAAGTGTGCATTATCAACCAAAGACCCGGGTGACCACAGGATAGTGAGTTTCTCTGCCACAGCAACTCATAAAGACCACCTGTTAAGGGAATAATTTCTAATCTGTGTAAATGGAAGGACCCTTCTGTCCTCCCCCAAAACCCCATATTCGTAAAGTTCTGAGACACGTGCACATGCTATCACACTGTGCCTACTCTATGAACAAAATGTTTGGCTCCACAATGGACATTTTTCACGAGTGCTCTTGTTATTTTAAATAAGGTCTGAAAAGCAGTCTAGTAGGTCAACTGCCAGTGCTGCCCTAATTTGCCACATCAAGGGGAAAAAGGATCTAGGGAAGCCCTTAAGTCCTACCTGAATCTCAGGAGCCAAGCAAAGGATTCCTTTGCTTTCCTACTAAAGAGCAATCAATTTTAGATTCTTAATATAAGACAATCAAACTATATTCAAATACAAGTTCAAACCCCCCATATCCCTAATTCCAAGGAAATGATCAAGAGTCTTGATCCCAAAACCCTACGTTCTCAATTTGGTCCCTCCTAAGCATCATATCAGTCATTTTCACCAGGGTTTTCAAATAACTAGTGTCCAGTAAAGTGCTGTCCATATGTTCAATGAGAGAGACTAGAATTCAGTTTTTCCCTTGCTTAACTGTGGTGTTTAAATGTACAGTTTCTATAAAGCATTAATAAGTATGGATGGATAGAATCTACAACACTGAAGGTTTGGTTTTTCCTATACTGATGACAAAAAGAAAAGTGGAAAACCTCAACTGGCAAATCATTACAGCCACACTATACAATAACAATACAACTATTATGTGTTTATGAAATACAGGCCTCATGCTCTGACAAGGGATTTCTAAACATTCAGGATTTCTGTAATGCATGTGAAAAAGCATTTTTCTATTTAGATGCTTAGCTGTGCTTGAAGTCCTCCCTCCCAAAGTATGCATGCATTACTTTTAAAGAAGGGAATGTTGTCCTTGATTTCTTATAACTCAAAAAATGAAGGCAAGCATTTCATTCAAATGTTTAGTATTCAACCTTCCTAAATCAACCTTTCTCTCATTCCCCACTGCAAAAATAAAAAAAAAAAGAGAGAGAGAGAGTCTACACAGTACTTTTGGAGGAAACCAAGCACTGAAACTTTCAGCTCAGAAAAGCTTCTTTATGGAATCTGACAATGCTGTGGTTTACTTGGCTTTAACTGTAATGATTACTGAAACAAACAAGGCTCCTTCATTCCACCATCATTCCCATATTCCTCTCAAAAGGAAGAAAAAATAAACAGTATGTTTATTAACAGGTAAACGCTCATTTTGCACATGACTGTGAATTTCTGTGCATGCGCAGAGCTGCTCAGCAACAAAGCACAGAAGAAATACCAAAAGAATACGGTGTCGTTTTTTCCTTCTCAGTCCCTCACAAGAGGAAGCAACACACATTTGTGGCTTGATCCCAACCCTCTTCCTCCATGTTCCTGGTGCAGAAAAAGGAGGTCACAGGCCTCCAGGATTAACTCTCATAAGAACCTGCCATACTTGAGACATCTTTGTCACCATCTGGTTTCTGATCAACCATTGCCTGACAGGAGAAATACACTGCTTTGAATTTCCCTCAAACTCGCATCAGCCTGAGAACACTAAACTCTTGTTACTTGGACAAATTCACCATCCCACAATGGGATCCATTTTGTTTCCATCTCTTGCCTGAGAGGAAAATTCTGATCTTATTTGCCATCTGCACATAAGCACTTCGGCTTACAGATGAAGTGCTGACTAACAACACACGAGGTAACGCTAAATTGCCCTCAGAAAAGAGCTTCAACTCACAGGACCAATTCAACTCTACATATACAAAATTATCAGACTAAGAAAAAATATCCATGAGTCTCCTGGCCATGAATGTACTTCAAGTCCCAACATAATTCATCCCAAACATATGTGGAGACGGACGCAAGGACACACACAAACACACACACACACACACACACACACACACACACAAATCTCTTTATTTTAAAAAATAACAAACATAAGCACTATCAAACTCTCCCAGTCATTATTACAATCTATCCTATAAGTCACGTTAGATACACAAAAAGACTTTGCTAACCCAACAGAGGGTTCCCTTAAAACAGGATACAAAGCCCTCATCTATCCTGGTAAGTCTCACTGTTTGTTACACCCTAGCAAATTTCATATTACAAGAATGATTTAGAGGGAATACTTATTATTTTGGGAAAAGCAGGTGAGTCTGACTTGAATGAAGTCTCAGTTCCCATCAGCACTGCTGCCCTGCATCATTAGTACTTCTATTCACCGAGGGAAGAGTGAAATTCCCACTCACCTCATTAATCTGGATTCCTAGAACCAGGCCTCATTTTAACAGATTCTGTATTTGCTTGCTCTTAGGGAACTACACTAACTACTATCCTTTGGCACTGCATGATGCCAAAAGCATCATTATAAACACCAGAAAGGAAACCAACTGCAACAAATTTTTATAATTAACACTTCTGATAAAAGTCTGACATAAAAAACCCACAAGGAATTAATAGAAACTCACAAGAAATGCCATTATCCAAGAGATAAGAAATCGAGGGTTGTGAACAGTCAGTTCTCAAAAGGAACCCAATTTACAAAAAGACACATGAAAAAATACTGCAACTTTAAATTTCAGAGATATACACTTTAAAACTCTGAGATACCATCTTATATCTATCAAATTGGCAAAGACAGTAAAAGATGGTAAAAATTCATTGCTGGTGGAATTACTGAAAAAATAAGCCTGCCGACATCTTGTCAGTGGAGTTTGTGAAGGAGTAAGATCTTGTTAAATAACTGGGAAATTATCCCCTCCCCCATTACAAAAATATTTTTAAAAAATAAAATAAAATGAAACAAGATAAGATAAAATAAAATAAAATAAAATAAAACATCCATATTCTTTACCCAGTGATCTCAGTTTGAGAATGATATCCTAAGGAGACTATCGACAAGGGAAAAGACCTATGTTTTCCAAAATAATCCTAACACCTTCTGTAACAGCCAAAAATAAAGAGGGCAAATTGTGTGTCCAAAGTTTAGAAAATGACTGAAGAAATCATATTACAGGAATATATTCAAATCTTATTACACCATGAAAATAGCAACTGTGAAGAATTAAAAGATAGATGGGAAGCATGAAGAGTAAGGAAAGAAGGGCCCAAAGCACCACAAACAGGAGGCCTACAGTTAGGTAAATAAAGACAGCGATGCTATTTATAAAACCCAGGTAAATATAGAAAAAAGAAGTAGGGAAGAGGTCATGTAAACCAAGTGGTCAAATTTGTCACTCCCCGTTAAAGTCAATAAATACATCTTCCCTGATGGGGTTTTGTTTCATTTTGCTTTGTTGGTAAACAATCTGCAAACCACAAAAAGGAAGCCTCATGAAAGCTGCAGAAAGGAGAGAAAGGACGTCCAGCCAAAGGACCTCCTGGAGAGGCCAGTTGTACCTTTGCAAGTGGAGCCCTCTAAGCTTGAGTCCACTCTGCCCCGGGGATGTTTATACTGGCTGTATTTACTATACACCACCTGAGTAAATACCTGTTTTTAATAACTAAGAAGAGCTGGTGGTTACATTAACAACAACAACAACAACAACCCCAATATTTCTACCACAAATGGGCTTTGTGACCCAACACAAATCACCTAACCTGTGAAGAGCCCCAGGTAATTCTCTTAGGACTACACGTTGCTAAGGCAGACATCCACCTGCATCAGTCTCTGCACCCATAAAATCACAGGCCTTGTAAAATGAAACAAAGCAAACATGATAAGGTTAAGCATTTCAGCGAGTATCCAGTTCATTTTCATCCTTCTCTTCAACAAAGTACAAAACAGTCCTACTAGGAAGAAGAAAAAATTATCACCATCCCAGACAGGTGAAGACGCAGGGCTCTGGGTACGGCCTGCTGTTGGAGATTTCTGCTCAGCTACCAGGCTGTGAGAAGCTCTCCCACTGGAAAAAGGGAAGGTGATTCTGCCCCTCAGCAGTTAGGAGGGCTACAGAAATGCAGAGATGACATCACTATAATCATGATCCCCTCCACTCAGTAGCTCTCTCCTTCTCTAAAGACTGGGCCAATGAAGGTACTCAAAGCATCCTGGTAGTCAGTGGGAAAAAGGAAAACAGAGTACCATGAAGGAACACTATGACGGGGTAAATCTACGTGTAGCCTCACCACCCTCCAATACCCATGGAGATAATCCAAGGCTGGGATAAACCAGCAGAGACAGTCAACGTGACAAAGGGCTGGTTCAGACTGGGAATCGTAACTTAAAGTTATATTTTTTTATTCTTGTTTCTGGCAGGGGGAAGGAACAGCCTCATTCTCCTACCACTGGTTCTAGTTCAAGGCCAGGTCATCATTCACTGTCCTATAGAAAATACAAGTTTTGCAGCAAACTGTTGGAATGCCTTTTCCATTATTATATATTACTGGCCAACTAATGGATAGAAGAAATGGTTAGATGATACAGGTTTAAGATAAAGTGCTAAAAAGCATAGTGAAGGAATCTCTGGAACTGTTACGATCAACACAATCCCAACTCTGTGACCTTGGGCAAGTCATGAACCGTTCTGGATTTGTTTCCTCACATGTAGGAAAAGAGATTGGATTAATGATTTCTAAGATTCCTTTCAATCTGTGTATTATTCTTCAATATTAAATCAAATGAGGGTGGAAGAGAGGTGGGAAGAAGGGGGATGAACTCTTCTTTTTCTTCCTTGAACAGATCTACCTAGGAAAAAATCTGCCTGATGTCTCTACCACTTTCCAGAATTGACTTATCAAAAACCCTAAGGAAAAACTCTATATGCAAGGATGAAGAACATTCTCTCAAACAAGACCCCATTCAAAACTGTTCATTCTGAGAAAAATTTCTTTTTCTGGTGAGCTAAAACATTGGATTGAGAATGAAACCCTGCTAACCTCGAACCCTTTGCAGAAAGGAAAAGCAAGATGATCTCAACCATAGCTTGTGTTTTTAGTTACAGAATCATTCCCTACTTTCAGGGATGGGATTGGGGACATTTGCCTGTACGTTCCATGTGGTTTAACTGAATCATTCTGGTGGTCATTATGCCCAATCCAAAGCTGATGCACTTACAAGTCACTTTAAATATTGAAGCTAAATCCCAGGCTATGCAGAAGGGGCCAAGAACAGGGAAGAAGAGGACTTTTAGCATAGGACTTTTTCTTCCTCTTTCTGAAAGTGAGATTTTACAAGGCAACCTTAGAGCCTGAGACATAGAAAGCGGTCTTGTTTTAACATTCATTTCAGGGGCCTGTGTGTTTGCTTTTTAAGACTCCTGACTAAAAGAAGGTTTTCTTTCAAACAGCTCTCCTCCTCTGACACCAAAGTCCCAAAATGGGTCCAACTGAAGCTTTCAGGAGGTTGGGGGTAGGGGGTGGGGTTACTGTTGGCTTCTTAAAGAATTCCTTGAGGTTCTGGCTTGGGCATGTATGCCTGAGGTGCAGGAGGATGCAAACACACAAGGCGCTTTTCAGAGGCTGTTAAAAAAAACAACCTTGGCATCTGGTGCCAATCAAGAAACAGTAGCCGCTGATGTAACTGTAACCCGATCGGAGTGCAATAAAACAAAGGCTTTCATTTGGAGGCTGTGGGCTGGCAGGCTTGAGCATACTGTAGAGCCCAATGGGGCTCCAGTGGTCTGATTCAGCACACAGTCCATGGAAGGCTGCATCAAGGGGCTGACAACACGACCAAGCTTCTGCATCCCTGGTCAGTTCCAAGGCCAAGGATGGCCCCAGAGAGCTCTCATTCTCCCAAGGCCGCCTTCCCCTTACTGAGCCAACTGTGGCTGTGCTAGTGCTCTGGGGATGTCCTGGGGTTGAGATGACAGGATCTCAGTAGTTTCCAGAGTTATAAATATAACAAGTTGGTTATGGAGTCCTTCAGAAACTGATTTAGCAGTTTCTGCTCTTGGATATGAGCTCCTCAGACCACATCTAACACATGGGTACTTTAACATCACCTTTAAACCAAAACTTCCTACCAGCTCCAGTAGCTGGTATTAGATATAGACCCCCTCCTCCCCCATACCCAAGTAAGTACCTAGCACAGTGAAGGTGTAAAATAAATTCAGGACGACTGACTGATTCTACCCTCCCCCACCAAGATGGAACAATAGTAAATAAAATAGCAACAGTTTAGACAAGGAAAAGAGAGTTTGATCTATTTCCTGCCTCTGTTTCTACTCCTACTTCAAAGATTTAAAGGATTAAAATTTTATTTTATATTAAACAGGAAGATTAGAGTAAGTTTGGAGCTGCAGCGGAGGCATAACTGAGCTACTACATATGACTATAATGGAAAATTACTATTCTGAAACGGAAGAAAGGCAAATGGCTTAATAGATGGAATGCTGGCTTTGGAAATATGGGAAGAACAGGGTTCAAGCCTGGACTCTGACAGTTACTGAGTTCTGTGGCCATGGTCAGTCAAATCACTTAAATTTTCAGGGGCCCACACAACTCCCTGAGATGAAAAGTTATATATAGACAAGCTCCTGACCTGCATCAGTAGAAGAGATTTCCAGGGCCCCCCTTGAAGGGATGAAACCACAGGTCTGGACCAAAAAAAAGAGGGCAATGACAACTATGAAGAATTCAGAGAAACATGGAAGAGTTGGACAAGTTGATGCAGAATAAAAAAGCAAACAACACAGAATGATGATAACAACTTGAACAAAGCCAACAAGAGAAAACAAGGTAACCATATGATCCAAGTTGATGCACCCATCTCCCTCTCTCTCTGTTAGCAACTGCAAAGAGATACACGGTATCCATCACAACCAAACTACTCTATGATGAAGCTAGCTTGTTTTCAGGGCATGTAACTGAGTGAGTTGGTGATGCTAGGTATTTGCTAGGAAACTTCTGTGGTATCAAAAACAAAATGTAGGAAGAAGAAAAAAAAAAGGTTTAAGTTGTTTTGTAAATATGCACATGGCCTCCCTGTCTGGGGCACCTCTTTCAGACAGATAAGGACTCCTACTCTTGATAAGATAACAGGTAGGCATGCTGTACAGCTCATGACCTGCAATCTGGCCTTAGCCAATAGAACATGATCAAATAAGACAACTCTCAACTTATAGATTAAAAGGAACCTTTGCTTCTTACTGGGAAATGGATAGCTTGAATCAGAAAGAGACAAAAAGAGACACAGAAAAAGCAACACAAAGAGGAAGAAAGACACAGGGCTTGTAGAAATGCACCTCAGGCCACATCATCCTACTTTAAAAACAGGGAAATCTGGCAGTAGCTGTAAGGCAAACACGTGGTGAACAGCACAGTGGATAAAGTTCTGAACAGAATACAAATACTATCTCACAACTTACTGTTTGACCACGGGCAAGTCAACTTAATCTCAAAGGGTCTCAGTTGTTCTCATCTGCAAAATGATAGCAACATCTGTATCGCCCTGCCTCCCAGTGTGAGATGCACACTTCACAAAGCATACAGCAATACAGAAATGGGAGAGACTTGTCATTATTCATATTATTATGGGGGAGATCACGTTTAACAAATGCAAGTTGCTCTCAGACCTACCTGCCATTAGTGCAGAAAGAATTCAACATCCCTGCTCAAATACTCATCCCCATACCCAAAGCTGTTCCTATGCAGAGAAGACCCCAGGAAGTACGTCTCCACCTGTAAACCAGAGCCTAGTGTCAAGTTCCATTGGAGGTAGAGGCAAGGGAGACATCCCAGCAAAAAGGCAGTAGCTGCCGGCCACTGTCTACTCCTAAGACTTTAAGAAAACTTGCCATCGCCATTTGCTCTGCCAAGGAAAAAGTCCAATAGCTTTTTCTAGTGAAAGCCTCAATGAGAAAAAAATCGGCATAAACAGCCAGTTGACTTTTCCAGTCATCTTCAATCAATGTAGAGGAATAGAGGAACTAATGAAAGGGCCAATTGTGCTTTGTGGAGCCAAAAAGCTACAGGTAAGAACGGCAAATTGCCGTCACCCAGATCCTAGCTGGGAAAATCAGCTCTGGACAGATCAGTTGATTTTCTTAAAGGTTTCTTAACACAATGTGACCCAAAAGCACTAATAAAGTGTGTCACTGCATCTAATACTCACTACATCTCCAAAAGAGAAAACCCACATGGGGAACAGAGACCATGACAGAAAAGCAGAGACATCCTTTTAGAAGCAGATGAGGAAATGTGTGGATAGAGTAGTAGACTGGAAATAAGGCAGGCTTGGATCCAAAATCTAACTCCAACAATCAGTACAACATATAAAAGTCACCTACTCTCTCTCTGAGCCTCAGTGTCCTCATTCGTAAAATGGGGATAATAATCCCTGTACCTACCTCAAAGGGTTGTCTTAAGGATTATATAAGATCATGTATGTAAAATGCTCTGACAACTTTAAAGCCAGGTATTACTAGTGACAATGTTTCCCCAAATCTCTTGCACAACCCAATGTGGAACTGATCAATGCAATCTCCTGTTTCGGCAAGGGTTGCTATTTACCGTCTCTCAAGACAGGAGGCCCCTAAACACTTCTCTCTAAGATGCTACCCCTCCCATGTTTCCAGGATAGCAAACATCCATGGAGACAGAAGCAGGCCTATTTGACTTACAATCGCTGCATACAGCTGTGTTCTGAATAGAAGGCTTTATGGAGTCAGAAACCCACAGCTATGGACCACACCACAGACCGCAAACAGCAGTAAATATCCATAGGGTTTGTTTTTCTAAGCAAGCAGTAATACCCTGTCTAATTAAGGTACCCTTTCCATCATATTCCAACATGGTACACCCCACTACCAAACCCAGCCACCCATACAACACCCTACAGCAAGAGGCAGCCAGCAAGCTTTCAAAAATAGGGTTTCAGGGTGGCAATTCCTATTCTTCTGTTTTGCTAACAGGTCGATAGAGAACACGCCTGTCATTGTAGTGACTGTGAACTGATCTCAGTAAGGAAGTAAGCACAATTCTTGAAAGTGGCTGAGAGGGGTTAAGAGAAGAAGAGAAGGAACCAATAAGAATTAGCCGCCTGCATGCTCTTCCTGAGGTAGGCATACTACAGGCTACCAACCTTGCCCACAGTAGATTTACTTGTTCCTGTGGCAAAGCCAATTCTCCAAACAAACAAATGTTACGTGCATACCAGGAAGACGAGAGGCTCGTCCAGAAAACCACACAAAGAGAAAGGAGGCCTCACACTGCAGAACATGTGTTGTTAGGAATATCATCAATCAACTGATCAAAAACCACTATTTTAAGTGCCTACTGTGTGCCAGGCTCTTACTATCTAGACACACACTACTACTCAGAAGACCAGCCAACAATGACTCTTCCCCCAGAGAGTCTGCTAAGGGCCATCTTATTGCCTCCTTCATCCTCCACTTCAAAAAGGCAGAATGGGGTTCCCCACACAATAAGAGGGTCCCAACGAAGAGCCCTGGGGATTTTTCCATAGATCTAAGATGGCCACCGTTACACAGTACCCAAGGCCACCAAGGACAAACATCATCCCTGCATGTGCCAGGGAATGTCAGAACAAAGGAGTTTATGCAGTGGCCCAGTCAGAAGGGAAGAGGTAACTAAGCTAACTCTCTTTGTTCTCCCCAGGGATCCCATGCCAGACCATATCTTTCAAACTAAGTCCCATGGTTAGAAAATAACTCCTGAACGGCAAATGTCAGGAGAGACTGGCACTGTCCTAGCCAGGGCTTGGCTGTGCTCTGAATGGAATCCTTTACGATGGGGCCGGAATGCCACAGGCGTGCACCAGTCCACTACCCAGGAATGGCAATAAAGAGCCACTGGGCTGTTGTTTCCAGGCAAGCAGAGGTACCTTGGCTATTTAAGGTATATCATAAGTGAGTAGCTGCTTGGTAATGACTTACTAGGTGCCTATCATGTACACAGACCTACTACGTGCGCACACACTGCTGCCTCGTTCCATGCTAGAAAGGGAATAACTGAGAACAGGAAGTTTGGGGCTATTTTTCCCCACATACCACATAACCATTCTATTACTAGGACAGCAGGGAAAGGGTGTGCTCGAGCAGCCCAAAGTAACCCACAGCAGGGGTAAATTATCACCTCCCTCTTCTGAAGGCTCTAATAGGGAGGGCCTGAATTCTGTCATGGCAGACGATCATATTCCTTCCCCTTCCAAAAGTCCTAGACTGATCTTCAGAGGAAAACAGAGTCCTGGGGCTGTCTGATGTTGCTAACAGTTTAACCACAGAGTTGAATTGTCTATGACGCTTGGGAAATTTGGCTTACAAAAGCTGAAGGCTGACAGTATGTACATGCCTTAGTGACTGTCCATAATGTTTTGCATCAAAAGCACCTTAGTCATTCCTTCACCATACTTACTTTTACCCCCGTTGTTCTTCAGCACATTGGAGAGATTGACAGAAGCAGTGCCCAGCAACTCATTTCTCAGGGTATGGCAGCTCCAGACCTTCAGATCTAAGTGGCTCTGTGCTGTGACATTCCTGAAAAACAAATCTCTGGTTTATCCCACTCCCACACCAAGCACACTGGCTACTCCTAGAGCTCAGGAGAGACTAGTGATAAAACCCTGAGAAAAAAGTCTTGTGGGTACAAACAGACCTCCTTGTCATTCACAAAGATGCCCCTGAAATTTTCTAGCTGGTAACAAATACTTTTTGACAGCAGTGATATGGACGTGAGGATAAGAGCAGCGCAGAAGGAAGAAAAGGGAATGGTGAGAGGCTGGCCCCACCAGGCTCCCCAGCGAGGGCCTCCTTCTCTTCCCATATGCCTATTTCAAGAGGGAGGAAAGTTCTCTTACAAGGTGATGATTTCATTCCAGAGAAGCTCAGAACTCCCAATCCGTTTCCCAGTCTTCTTCGTCTCGCTGGGGAGCCCATCCACTGCCACCTCCACAAAGGAGTTAATTCGAGGCTGGCGACTGTGCACCTTGGGCTTTGCTGACACCACTGTGCAGAAAAAGAAAGACAAGGGGAGTCATCAAAGCCAGGTCCAAGGGCTGCTTTATATCCCTCTAGGGCAGAGTTTCTGAAACTCACTGGGCTATCAGAAACTAAGGATTCATGGACATAAAGCTAAGCAAATATCTTAGCTGTCCTGGGAATTCAGCCCCTGAGCCATCAACATCCAAAGCCAGTACTACCTACTGTAAAAACGAGAACAGTTCTGAGTAGCGATTATAGGACCCCCTCAGTCTTCTATGTCTGCCATCTAACTACCCACAAATCAGAGGGCGTGCCCAGCACTACCTCTCTGACCCACCATGACACACATATTCCTTTCCTGACAAGGTTTGTCAAGCTCCCAGTTAGATTAGAAGCTTTTCTATTGCTGTGGCCGCTTCATATGGATCTTTTTAAAAACACTTCAGGACGCTGGGGTCAAGAAATATTTTCTGCATCATTCTGCTTTAGCATATGAGTTGCCAAAGAAAGCCCCATCTTTGTAAGGATTTTGCAATCCTCTCCCTCTCCCTGAGATCTCTTAGCTGGCCATACCATGCGATTCCATTGCCTCAAGACCCCTCCAAGGCCGCTACCCCACCATTAGAAAGGTAGCATCACCCAGAGGACCAAGTTTGGAGAATACACGCTTAATAAATAAATACCTCTTGATTACAAGATTGTTTTGTAAAATACCTGCCTATTTTAGAAGCTTAAAATCTCACATGAGATCAGTGAAGTGGAGAAAAGAAAAGTCCAGGAGCAAGACAGAGTCAAGGTTTGACTTCAAAAGTGACAAGGTGCCTGGGGCTGGGGGAGAAAAAGAGGAGCACAAATGAGGGGCACAAATGAGGAGCACGGCTGCCACCTAGTGGTGGTGGGGAGTCTCAGCACCCAGAAGTGATGGATCAAATGGAAAGCAAAGCTTCTCATGGGTGACTACAGCTTACATTGGACACTGCTTTTCTGCTACAGAGCACTTTCAAATAACAATAGCCGCTCCCAATTAGACGGTATTTTTCAGCAGACGAAGCAGTTAGTATCATAAGCTCATTTCATCTTCACGCCAACCCTGACAGATAAGTAACATACAGTATTGCATCCCTGTTACCATTGGGGAAAGGAGGCTTCAAGGGTGAAGGGATCTGCCCAAGGTCACAAAGCAGCAAAGGAGAGACTTACACTAGCCCACTTCCAAAAGGCCAAGGGGCTGGCTGACAGGAAGGAGTTAAATTTGTTCCTAAAACACAATAAATCAATAACCAAAGAAAGTCTCAATATAAGAACAAAAGTACCTGAGAAGGGCATATCTATTCTCCAGTAATATTGATTTCTAGTTCTAATGTCATCACATTACCTTCTTCCAAGAACAAGAAATGCAGGATACTAAGAGTCAACAAGGTGATGACCCTCAGGAGCTGATCTATCAACAAGCCTTCATTAAATGTTTACTGTGTGAAGCAAACAATAAAAACAGTGGAATCTTGAATGTTCTAAAAATGTCTATGTAGTGGGCACTGGGCTAGACACTGGGGACAAAAAGATAAAAATGAATCAAGCCCTGCTCATTATATTCTCATTAAAAAACAGAAACTCACAGGATGCTAGCAGAGGGGCACAACATTTTGGTCTGGCATATACCAAGGTCTCCTTTATGCCTGCCTTTGGGCACTCTTGGGGGAAGAAGAAAAGGATGAAATCACTTGTGGAGGCATCCCTCCATGTGCCCTGCTGACCCATCTCCTCTCAGAGGCTACATCAGAAATGGAACTCCAGGACACTGACAACAAACCTGGCAAACTATAATAAAGTTTTGTCCAGGGATGGACCTGTTGAGAGGCCTGAGATCAACTCCTAAATGTTGTCTCCATCATTCTACAGTCCTGGCCCCAGAGCTGGGCCTTTTCTCAGGTCGAGAAACTAGCCTTCCTACCTTCTTCTGAGACTGCTCAGAGGAAGATCTATAGGTGCTGAATAGGACAGTGGTACAAGGAGGGGTGCCCACTTCGGGGAAATGCAGTCACCTCTTCAACAGTTCTAACCAACAACTGGGACTGTCCAACAGAAGGCTAAGTTCAAAGAGGCTGGTTCTCTGATCGGGACAATGTCAGATGTCTCTTCAGGAAAAGATTCTCCTTCCTGCTACAGGTCACTGGCCCTCAGCAAGACAAACACAAGTTTCACTCACCTTTCAAAGTAAGTTGAGACTTCTCGAAAGGCAGGCCCACCCCTGCCCTGCTGGAGCTAGCAGATGCCATATCATCACCATGAAACTGTAAGACAACAGATCAATAAGCTTTAGAGAGGGTTCATGGGAGAAAAGGGGAAACACTAGAGACAGAACTCAGTTTTAAAATCAAGATTTAGTAGGACAGTGGGAAGAGGTCATTAGTAGCAAAGTGAACTGGGTCAACCAGGGACTATTGCAGACCTGGTGAATTTCGCAGCTGCTCAGACCTGGGCAACCATCACAGAAGTACCCAGGGAAGAAGACTGTAGAGGTGGCACTTTCATCCTGGAGCAGAGACCCTCTGAAGTGTGGCCTGACAATGCCAACTTTCTGATTCCTCTACAATACTGGAAGATTTTAGAGTTCAAAGGGACCCTCGCAATCCTGTAGCTTAACTGTGCCGATGAGGAAACTGAGGCCCAGATGGGAAATGACTTGGCCAAAGTCAGACGAGTAGTAAGTAGCACCAATGAATAAGAAACCATGGTCTCATGACTCAGAATGCAGGACTCTGTTCACCACCCCCATGCTGTGTCCAGGAGGAAAAGAGGAACTTTGGGAGATGCTTCTTCAGAAAGCCTGAGAGAAAGCCCAGATGCAAGCAGCACACCAGCCAGGGAAGATGCTAGCCACTACAACCCTTCCTTTTATTTTTTTTTTTGTTCTGAATTTAACAAATACCAACAAAACAACAACAAAACATTTCTAAATATAAAGTAGAATGGGAAAGGAGAATTCCCTGAAGCTGCGCCAGCAAAACCACCCGGTACAGCCCAACCCAGATGAAAATGTAATCAGGAAATTTTAACAAAATAAATGTGTTAAAAATACAAGATAGATAACGTTGACTTGTAGTTTTCTAAAGTGAGACATAGCTCTTAGGAATCCTCACACTCAGCTTTCTCTTTTAAGGTATAAAATAAATCCAACTTGTTACTTTCAAAGCTGAATGGCTTCTTTGTTTCCTTGTGGATTTCTTTCAGTTCTCTTTTAAGCATTTTGAAAAGCTGTTTTAATGATCACATTTTCTTTCTTTTCTTTGGTAACTATCACTAGCTCCTTCCTTCACATACAAATACAAAGAGAAAAACATAATCTCTAAAACATACAGCACAGCCAAGAAAAACATCCCCACAGGGGTCAAGTCCCAAAGTGCACATCTCCTTCTGCCCTGGCCTGGGCAGGAGCGGGGCGGCATGTTCCTGGCCAGGCCCGGGCAGTTGGATCTGGTCATCACACCACTCAGCTACAAGCCTTTGCTGAAATCGACGTGCTGCCCCCCCACACTGTGTTATTCTAAGGAGGTCATCAGCATAGCCTCATGTGTTCCTGCGCTTTCATCTGTTCGTGATCTTTGATCTGGGTCCTATTCTGAACAGTCATTCAGGTTTATAGCATGGTTCCTATACCCGCACTCCACCTAATGAATGCTGGTACCACACTTCAGTGGGGACCTATGTTCTGTTCTCTAGAGCCAACTGAAATGGACCTTGAAAAAGAGTTCACAGCTGATGCAAACCAGGGTATTATGGTCTCCTAGGTCAGATCCATTTTTCAGTACTAACAGAGAACTTTTTACTTCTTGCTCAACTACTGGGCCAGTAGTAACCTCTGAAATATTATACAGAACAAAAAGAGCACAGCTCAACTCCTGAGACCATAATTTCTGAAGCAAAAGTTTGCACCAGGGGCTTTGGATCTTTGAGGCTGAAATGAATTGGTGAAATATTACTGTGACCAAATCCCACAAGGCTCCAGGGGTCAAGGTACCAGGGAGATCCATGGGGTAAACGTTCCCAAAGGCCTTCAAAGCTGCAAATGCAATAACCACTGACCTGGATCCTTTCCTTGCTTTATACAGCCTCCTTAAAGGCAGTTTCCAGGAGTACAAACTTACTTGTTCACTTTGAACTGAAAACCTATTCAAGAAGGATGCTGGTATTTTAGCCTGGGCACCTTCTTCTCAAATCCCCACAGGAATTAAACCTCAACTTGTGTCTCTCCTGAATGTGACAGTACAAAAAACTTACTCCTCAGTAACTATGGTAACTGCAATGCTCATGACTGTCATTTATAAGGAGCTTTAAGGCAATCTCATTGTTGATCTTCTCTGTAAGGGAAGTGCATTCCCCAATTTACAGATGGAAAAACTGGGGCTCAGTTTTTTACCTCAGATGTTAAGAAACTTGTTCCTAACCACACAGCTTCCAAGTGTAAAGGCAACCATCAGACTCAGCTTCTTCTTGACTCCAACTTCAGGCTTTTTAGGGATAAGTCTTATAATTTCATTGGTATAATGAAGTCCCCTCTGAGTAAACTTCCTCTACCAAGGTAGCATGGCACATGGTTTACCGTTTTTAGTCTTTGAGAGCTCAGAGATTAAGTAACTTGCCCAAGGTCACAAGGACAGTCTGGCCACAGGCAGACCCCGGCCCCATATCTCCCTGACTCTCCAGTCGCCAGGCCATGTTCCTTTTGCCAAGTCTCTTTCCATAACGAGACAACTCAGAATTGATTGACTCCTCTGGTCCAAAAAAACAACCAATGAGGTTGATAATAATTAGGAAGAATGATATTGAGGAGATAAAATCCTGCACTTCATCAGTGGTTTCAACACTCTAAGGGTCTGTGAGTCTATGGAGTCGGAGAACCCCCCCACCAGCCAAGAGCCCAGCTCCCGCCTACTTTGGTAAATGAGTGTTTTCATAACATGATGTGACTAAAGAGACTAACAATAATAGTAACAGTAATAACATTTACAGAGAGCTCACTATGTGCCAGGAACTGTGCTGAGCACCTGACAACGAGCTTTCCATCTAATCCTAAGGATAATCCTTCGAGCTGAGGCCTCTCATTATTTCCATTTCACAGGTGAGGGGACTGAGGCAAGCAGAAGTTAGATGTGCCCAGGGCCACACTGCCACTAAAGGTCTGAAGTCAAATTTGAACTTGGGTCTCCCTGACTCCAGGCCCGACCGACTCTCCAGCCACTGCATCACCTGGCGGCCGGTCTCCCAATGACAGACTTAGATGCATTTCTTTAGGCCGGTCTTTGGACAACAGACATTTAGGCCGCCCTCACTCTATAAACACAACCCTTCCAGCTCGGTAAGAACTGCCAGAGCTTATGTCCTGCTTGAAAGAATCACCCTTGCACCACAAGGAGGGATCAGAGGGGGCTCTGGGTAGAACAGTGATAAATGCCATCTCCGCATTCACTTTCCCAGTCCTCACAGAGGCTATTCCAGATCTCTGTTCCTTCTCAAGCCTCCTACATACAGCATCATAGACATTAACTGTCTTATGTCAATTGTCTTATGTCCCACAAGGCTTTGTCCTGGGCTCTCTTCTCTTTTTCCTCTAGGGTATCTCACCTGGCAATCTCATCAGTTCCTTTGAGCGCAATGAACACCGCTGCACACTATATGTCCAGCATTCTTGAGCCATGGACATTCATCTCTAATGATCTCCAAGACATCTCAGATTCGATGTCCTGTAGTCAATTCAAACTCAACTTGTTCAAAACAAAGTTCATACTCTTCTCTCCTAAAACCTCCCTCCTTCCCAGCTTCCCTATTACTATCAAGGATACCACCATCCTCCCAGGCACCCAGGCTGACAACATTAGAATCAACCACAACTCCTTCCTCTCACTCAGCTCACCTGCCCCAACTAACCTGCCCCAACTATTGTCAAAGCTTGTCCTTTCTCCCTTTCTGGCCCCTTCTCTCCAGCCAGATGGCCCCCATCACTCCTGCCCTGGCCTGATGGTTGGTCTCCCTGCCTCAAGTCTCTGCACACTCCCGTTTCTCCTTCATTCAGCTGCCAAAGAGAATTTCCTAAAGCAAAGGTCTGATCATCCCCTCCCCCAAAAAACTCCAATGGCTCTCCAGTACTTCCACACTCATCCTGGCCCCTTCCCACGCTTCTAGTTTTCTTCTACTTTACTCCCCTAAATATATTCAAAAATTCATCCTGACCTTCTTACTGTTCTTTGAATACGACACTCTCTCTCCTAACTTCATTCACTTCTGCCGGCTCCCCCTACTTACCTTGGCTTCCTGCAAGACTCAGCTCATTTAAGAAACACTTAATAAGTACCTACTCATGTAACTGGGGAAAAAAATACAACAAAAAAGTAAGCACCTACTATGTGCCAGGCACTATGTGAAGCACTAAGGATACAAAGAAAGGGAAAAGTCAGGTCTCCTTGCTTTCCCATTCAAATGAGGAAGAAAACATGCAAACAGCTATGTATAAACAAGTTATATAGAGGATAAACTGGAAATAATCAACAGAGGGATGGCATCAGAATTAAGGGAGAATGGGAAAGGCTTCCTGCAGAACAGTGGTTCTCAACCTTCCTAATGCCGAGACCCTTTAATACTCATATGTGGGCGTATCTGCATGTGGGCAGACCTGCCGGAGACGGATAGAGGAGCGGTGTCTTGGTTCCTAAGACCAACGGGAATATGTGTTTTCCAATGGTCTTAGGCAACCCTAATGGGTCGTTCAACCCCCAAAGAGGCTGCAGCCCACAGGCTGAGAACCGCTGCTGTAGAAGGTGAGATTTTAGCTGGGAATGAAAGAAGCCAGGAAGCCAGGAAGCCAGGAAGTGGAGATGATGAAAGAGAGCATTCCAGGCATGGCGGACAGGCAGCAAAAATGTCCAGAATTGCAAGATGAGATGCTCTGTTTGAGAAATGACAAGGAAGCCAGTGTCACACTTGGGGTGTGGGGGGGGAGGGGAGGAATGTGAGTATAGTATAGGAAGACAGGAAAAGTAGAGGGGAGTGGGGAGGGGGCTGGCTAGAAAGAGTTTGAAGAACAGAGAACTTAGTATTTGATCCTGGAGATTACAGGAACTCTTTGGAGCTTATTGAGTAGGGGATAATATGGTCAGACGTCATTTTGACAGGTAAGTGGAGGACAGACTGGAGTGAGGAGAGGCTTGTGACAAGGAGACCAACCAGGAGGTCACTCAATAGCTCAGACTTAAGGTGATGCACCAGGATGGTGGCAATGTCAGAGGAGACAAGGGGGCGCATGTGAGATTCCCTTCCTTTCTCCGCTGCTGAGACTTTTCCTGAGACAACTTTCCATTTATACCATATTAACCTTCTCCGTATATAGCTGTCTGCAGGTTGTCCACTCCATGATGTGGGCACCTTGAAGGCAGGAACATATTTTGTACTTTCTTTGTACTGACAGCGCTTAGCACAGGTCTGGTGCACAGTTGGTGCTTAAACACTTGCTGACTTGCTGCCTGCCATTCCTAGAATACTCTCCCCACTCCCCCACCCCCACTCCTAGCTTCCCCAGCTTCCTTCCAGACTCAACTCAAAGCTAACCTCCCACAACAGACCTTCCCAGTGCCCCAAACTGCCAGCTCCGCCCTCTGAGATGACCATGTAAACACTGTCTATATTTTGTATGGCCACAGTTATCTGCACGTCAGCTCCCCAGTTAGAAGGTGGGGCTCTATTTTTGTATCCCCCGCAATTGCAGAGTAAATGTCTGCCAGCTGACTGTGGAAGCATCAAGTCTGTATATTAAGCTTTGGATCACAGAGACATGTCTTAAGGATAGGGGACAAGCAAATGTGCCATTGCAGGGAGTCCAGGCTCGTTAGGTGGTTTGGTTTATGAACCTTTTCCAGTCTCAGGTCAATATGGGGAAGTGGCCACAACCCAGAATCAGAGAGGTCAGAAGAAAGGAAGGGACTACAGTGGTATAAACCTGTCACCACCAACTTTTTGACTTAGATTTCTCTGCTTAGAATACATATTACAAAGAAGTATGGGATGGCACTGTTGGCACTGACGCAACCCTAACTGCCCCCCCCCAACAAGACAAACTGCCCCATGCTAAGAACAATGGAAGAGCCTGGGGGAGGAGAGTGACCTACCTATCCAAGTGACTTTTCTGCTGTAGATATTCTCTCCTCAGTCTACTCCTTGATAACAACCCAGTAGCTAAATGACGTTTAACCTCTGGCCCTTTCAAATTACCCAGGAGTAATCTCTTTTGCACGAGTCCAAGCTGAGAGAGAAAAAAACTTTTTAAAAATGTAATCATGCTGCTTCTACACATGCAAACACAAATTATTACAGACATTCTCTGTCAGTCTTAAAATAGATAAAGATGAAGGTGTTATTAATTATCATGTTTGGAAAAAAAAGATCTGATCCCAGTTCCCTATAACTCAGAAAATCATTAAGAACTTCAAGTGACTGGGAGAATTTGGGAGGTCCTCTAGCCTGTACCTTTTACAATAAATATCCTTAGCAATTGGTTACCTGGCCTTCCCTTGAATAGTCCTAGGGATAGAGAACTCACTACCCACTGAGACAGGCTGCTACACTTTTGGATAACTCTAAACTCAAGTTCAATGAAAGAGTTTGTTCAGACCTCCTAAGGGAAAAAAAAAAGCCAATCCCAACCCCATCCTATGAAATTGTCCTATCCAATATAAGTATTCTCTTTTGGAGGGGGGAGGAGAACAAAACTCAGAAATATTTCAGAGTTCAACATGCAAAACCATCTTACAAACCTTAAACTGGAGACAAATCTTCTTTAATTGGGAAAGAGTCCAAGGTGTTTCTCCCAAACCAGGTAAAATGAAAAGATATTGGATGAAAGATATTTAATGGAAAAATTGGAATTGCTCTAACCACTTATGAAACACAAGTTCCACTAAAAACCTGTTCAAATACTTCAACAAATACTTCAACCAACAGAATGCAAGCTTGGGCAGGGCCTGCAACCTAGAAAGCCTTTGAGCATGGCCCTACCAATGGACTGTGGGTCTGTGGTTTGAAAACCAGTCTAAGCTAAGTTCTAAGCCCATAACCAGAAGATATGTTTCCCTTACCACAGCAATCCAGGAAGACTAGTCACTAAGGTGTGGGGATGAAGGGTAGGAAAAGAGAGATTGAGGTCTACACGGACAAAGGAAGTGCTCATGTTGATTAAATCATGTATCTTCTCAAATACAAAAAACCACTTATGAAACATACTGAAGTCACTCCAACCACAACACTGACTTCAGAAGAAGAACTTGATCAGAGGTCTGAGACAAGAACACATAACTTCCTTGGGAACTGATGTTTTTCCCACAGGAAGTCTTCCATTCAGCTCAGCCT
Organism: Pseudocheirus occidentalis; assembly: GCA_028646575.1. Taxonomy (NCBI): domain Eukaryota; kingdom Metazoa; phylum Chordata; class Mammalia; order Diprotodontia; family Pseudocheiridae; genus Pseudocheirus; species Pseudocheirus occidentalis. The sequence goes on along the minus strand of CM053595.1, from coordinate 285,007,917 downwards.
AAAGGATGATGTCTCCGCTGGAATTTAATAGAAAATAACTATCTACATTGAACTAAAACTAAAAGCTACTGTTTTCAGGAAAGGTCTGGTTCTACTGATCTACTGATCCTGTGTAACTGAGACCAGAAGCCTTCTAAGTATCAGGGAAACATCTCTAGTAGCTCAATTCAAAAGGGCTCCCACACCTATCCAAACACCAAGGCAACACTATCGTTTTTCTTAAGAAGTGAATCCCACAAACTCAGTTCCTCCAGGCTGACAGTAGGTAATTGACTTGCTGGGTTTATTGCTTCTTGCTTAACATTCTTAACTATACAGAAACAGAAATATTACAGTGTACTGTGACTTTTAACGGTTTATTTTTCACAGTGTTTATTGTTAAGTGGATAGATTCTCAAACTTTCCAGAAGTAAAAGTCATAATTGTCATCTGTGATTGTTAATAACGGAGGGGGAAGGGCATAAGCAATAATGTAATGGCTTTTAAGTGCCAGGCACTGTGATGAGCACTTTACAAATATTATCTCACTGAGCCTCACAACATCCCTGGGAGGCTGACGCTGGTAATACCTCTATTTTACAGATGAGGAAACTCATACTAAGACCAGGGTCACACAGCTACTAAGTGTCTGAGGCCACATTTGAACTCAGATCTTCCTGAAGCCAAGCCCAGTGCTTTCTCCACTGCACCAAGAGCTCTATATTATTCATTATTATTATTAATGATATTAACAGCTCACATTCATACAGTACTTTATAATTATGGTTTACAAACCTTTCCTTATAATGATCCTAGGAGGCAGATAGTATAAGTGTTCTTATCCATATATACGCATGTGTATGTATGCATATGTGTACATATATACATGTATACATGATATGTGTATACATACACATGCACATACACATATACATACACACATGTGTGTGTATTTTATTTTTTTGGAAAGTAAGGCCCAGGAATTGGGCAGTTTGGGGTGGGGGGGGGCCCACAGCTCTTAAGTATCTGTGCCAGGAGGTAAACCCACAACTCATGTTACCAGGCCTGGCACTCTCTGCAGACACCAAGCTGTCCCACATTCCACTTTACTGCCTTTTATCTCATGTCTATATCACAAAAGACATGTGTGTATGAAAGATTAGTGAAATAATGGCTAAAAGTCTAGCTGAAGCCTAGCAGAGAGCATGAGGTAATGGGGCCACATAGCAGTATCATTCTAGAGCAACCATGTCAAGCTCAGATGCCACCACTCCCCAGCACAGGGATTTAACTCTCCCTTCACCCTCTTGTGGCCTTTCCAACGCCTTTTCCTCCCCTTCATCACACACTCTCACACACACACACTCACACACACCTTTCCCAGATACTGCTTAGTGCTTTCATCGAAGTAAGTACATAAGTACTCAGACGGAATGGCAGAAAGGACAGAAGGCTGGCCTTCAGATCCTGCCTCATGCACTAGCCACGAGACCCTCAGGAAGTCAGTTAACCCAGATGAGCCAGAGGAAGAGGACAACCTCACACGACTGGCCTGGCAGGAGAATTTAATGAGTTAACATTCAAATCATCAACTAGCATTTATGAAATGCCAACCATGATCCTGGCTCTGCGCGAGGTGCTGAGGATACACAGAAAGGCAAAAGCAGTCCCTGTCCCCAAGGAGTTCTCTCCCTCTGTGAACCTTAAAGCACAACCCAACTGTCCCCGCTGTTACTTCCACCAGCGGGACACAGAGAAAAGAGATTTCTGGCCTGTTGAACTACAGCCATGGGATGCCGTCAGTACCTCTGGGGCTCCCTCCCTCTCCTTATGGCCCTCAACAGCATCAACAGCATCTTAACTTTTAAACAAAATAAAACAAGAAGCTAAGATTCAATCTGTGCCCAGGCTCACCCCAGCATCCCAAAGTGATATATGCATTTCACTAGCCCCACCTGCTGGTTCCAAGTTTACAAGCCTCCCATTCCAGGATATGAGCAAGAAGACTGAGCAGGAATCCCTTTAACCTGAATTACTTTAAAGCAACTGTGGCCACAAAGTGGGAGAGGAAAAAACTGCAGTAGAAAACAAAGTAGCCAGGGGCCGTAAGCCAGAGGAGCAGGAGCAGGCAGGTGAGTGTGGCCAAGGCAGCTGCCCACCTATCTCTTAGATCTGACTTCTGAGAAACAAAGATACTCAGACTCAAGACTGACCATTACTGCTGCACTGAGTCAACCTCGGCACTGCTGTTCTGCTCAGTGAGGCGGTTAGGTGGTGCAGTGGACAGAACGCAGTCCCTGGAGTCAGGAGGACCTGAGTTCAAATGCAGCGCCCAACACTTACTTGTGTGACCCTGAGCTAGTCGTTTAACCCTGTTTGCTTCAGTTTCTCATCTGTAAAATGTGCCAGGAGAAGGAAATGGCAAACCACGTTGGTATCTTTGACAAGAAAATCCCAAACGGGGTCTTAGAGAGTTAAACGAGACTGAAAACAGCTCACCACCACCACTTAGAACACCCACCTTCCTTCAGCCCAGGCTGAAGACATCAAAAAGTGTTGATTTAAGAACTGGACTTCCAAGCCCCCAAAGACAGCATCTAATCTAAAATGAAAGACATTTTACAAATTAAGAAACTAAGGCCCCAAACGCAGAAATGTCTTGTCCTCGCCTACACATGTACTAAGTAACCTAAGGAGCCAGGAGATGAACCCTGGCCCTTAGAAACAAATTCCTGGACCAGGGTTTTGTGCACCTCAAACAACAACCACAACAAAAACCCAAACAGAATTTTCTAGAGCTTGGAAGCACCCAATCATAGCCCCACCAGATGAGATCTCTTGCTACATAGAGCTCAATGTCCACCATTACCTATGTCAGGTAAGACTCTTCAGATTAAGTCACTAGACCTTGTCCAATATCCAAAGTCCCATCCTGACAATGTTCTACTTCTCATACTACTGGTTCCAGCAGGAATCTTAGGAATCTGAGCATTTATCTTCTAGTTTTTAAAGGAGACCACTGAATCTTGACTTCATGACAAAGGGATATCTGCAGGGGATCAGCCAGGAAGAACAGAGAGGACACTTGACCATCAAACAGACCGAGGGTGGGCAGAGGCATTTGCGCCTTCTTTTTTTCTAACCAGAGGCAAGCCCACTCCAAAAAGAAATAGAGAAGAAATGTTTCATCCCAAATCTTCCTACTTTCTTCCCTTCTTCTCCTGCTCTCCAAGGGCTGCCTGCACCAGTCTCTAGCCTTTCCCTCACCAGGCTGTGTTCAGACTGTAAGTCCATGAGGCTCTGCCAATATGTCTCTGCCCATGAGATCCTGAGAAGATCATTTAGCAACTTTTGGGGGCTATAGTTTTCTCAGCTGTCAAAAGAGAAAGCAGGATGAGGGAAGGGACTTTTAAGCCTTTTTGGTGTCAAGGACTCCTCAAGCAGTGACCAGGAACGTTGATGGAGCCCCTCCGCTCATGCTTTTAAATGCATAAAAGAAGTCATTACAGGATTGCAAAGGAAACCATTTACATGGAAACAGTTAATAAAATATATTTTTAAACCAATTCACGGTTTAAAAACCAATTCAGTTTATGAACCACTAACCCAGATGATTGCTAAGGTCCCTTGCACTCTGAAATTCTATGAAACCAGCACCAAAAGAAATACTAAAAAGCAAATAAATAGAACCTGACTTTTTTCAAAGTCTCTAGGGGACTAAAAAGGGAAGAAAAGATATATAAAGGGCATCAAGGTGACATAATGGATGGAGCACTGGGCCTGGAGTCAGGAAGGCCTGGGTTCAAATCCAGCCTCAGACATTTAGTAGCTGTGTGACCCTAGGACCCTGTCTCAGTTTTCCCAACTGTGAAATGGGGATAATAACAGCACCTACCTCTTGGGTTGTAAGGATTAAATGAAATATTTTTAAAGTTCAGCACAGTACCTGGCATACAGTATGTAGTACATAAAAGCTTAATTCCCTCCCCTTTCCCCTCTTCATATCCCTGGGAAGTCAGTCAACCAGCACATATGAAACACTATGAGTCAGGCAAAAACTTCCTGCCCTCAAGGAGTTGAGCTATTAATGGAGTATAGAACATGAAAGTAATTGAGTGTGTACAAGATATATATGAAGTGTAATGGTATAAATTAATGGAAGGCAATCTCAGAAGGAAGGGGGCACAGAAGAAAAAGGGAAAGTGGGGAAAAGCTTCTCACAAAAGATGGGCTTTGAGCTGAGTGCTGAAGGAAGTCAGAGAAGCTACAAGGTGGAAGGGAGCAGGGATAGCATTCCAGGCAAAGGGGACAGCCAATGCAAAGGCATAGAATAGGGACATTGGTCATCTTTCAATTCTCTGAGCAGATTTTCCATTTTCCTGAGCCTCAAAGAAATTCCAGAGTCTGTATAGAAAAAAACAAAACAAAACCTACTCCAAAGATCCTTGAAAACAACCTTATCTATCACTTCCTATGATTGTGTTCATAAGTAACACTACTCCTACAAACAGGAAAGAACTCCCACCCTCCTGACACCCACTTTTCCTGACGCCCCAAAGCCCAGAAGCCACTATTGAAATCTTTCTCTGTAGGTCAGACCGCACTCAGGGAAAGATGGCCTTCCTATCAAAATAGCTCAAGACTTTTCAGGAGAAACTCCTATCAGAAGAAACTTCCAAGTTTCTTAAGGAATCTCTAAATAAAGAGCAAATCCAATTAAAGTCAATCCCATTCAATTCAACAACTATTTAAAAGGCACCTACTTTGTGTAAAAGACCAGCTGAGAGTGAACAGAATACCCACCCAGAAGTCTGGAGGACCTGAGTTCAAATCATACCTCAGACACTTAATTAACTAGCTGTGTGACTTTGGGCAAGTCACTTAACCCCAACTGCCTTGCCTTCCCCCCTCAAAAAAAAAAAAAAAAGACCAGCTGACCAGGTACTGGGTCTGAAAATCAGGATAACTTTAAGTTCAAAGACAACCTCAAGAGTTCTCAGCTATGTGACCCTGGGCAAATCACATAACCTCTGTCTGCCTCAATTTCCCTATCTACAGAGAGGATAATAACAGCATCTACTTCTCAGGGCTGCTGTGAGGATTAAGTGAGAGAAATTTTGTAAAATAGAAATATGAAGATAGCAGGTACTATCTATATGCTTATCTTCCCCCCCCCCCCAAAGGCAACATGCTGGGATACAGTTTCCAGAGATATTAAACTAACTTTTAATAAATTTCAACTGAAAATTTAAAAACTTGATGTAATACAGGGTAAAGTTTTTGCTTGAAAATATTAACATCTAGCAGAACAGACCCTTTAAGATGCATAGTGTTTCCTCTAAGAAACAAAGAGCCACTAATGACAGCTAAAGCCCTCCCCTCCCCTCCGTTTCTATCCCTTTCCTTGGAAATAACAGAGTAATAACTTAGAATTGGCACCCAAAAATAGATAACTTTGTTTAACCATGTTTGGGGCAAAGGAGTAAACAATCAAAAGACCTGGATTCTCAATTTCAATGTCATTTGCCAAAGTACCCTGGCAAGTAACTCTGACTCTAGGTTTACTCTCCTAAAAATGGGAATGCCAACTGCCCTGCCTATGCCACAGGGTGTCTGGAGAATTCAATGAGACTTATTTCTAAAAGCACTATTGTTATTTCTACTACTAACCAACAACTATCCCTACGTCCAGCATCAATCTTCTGGTCAGTGACAGATTTCAACATGCCAATTTCATGTTTTCAAATTTTGGTACTAAAGCCATAATATTGAGGGAAAATAGATTTAAAGAGACATTTAAACTAAAAATGAAGCAGCCACATGGAGGACACCAAAGGGCACACAGGAAGAGCTAGGAACATGACTTTACCTCTATCCATTTTTGATAAAGGTCTACCGTTTGAGACACTCAGTCTTGTATTAAACAGAAAGCAAGCTGGAGTACAGACCTACATGTATTTGAGAAAAAACATGAAAGGTATGAAAGTAAATAGTAGTACAAAGGCCTCTTTTTGCAATACTTGGAGGTAATTACTAAATTGACTCTGATAGACAGATGCAAAGTACATACAGAGTTTTTCTTCAATAAAGGAAATTGAAGCAATAATTTTCCAACCCCAAAATATCACAAAAACATTATGTGCATTTTGTAGGAATTTAGTTCCTATTTAATGCGTGTAATCTTCCATGAAGCTGAAGCATTAGAGTGGACAGAATGAGAAATTTGGCAGCAGAGCACCTCAGTGCAAACCCTTACTCAGCCGCCTACTAGCTATGTGACCTTGGGTAAATCTTTCCCCCTCTCTGGGTCTCCTCTGCTCATCTGTAAAAGGAGGTGGCAGGACTACAGATGATCTTCAAAGTCCTTTCCAGCTCTAAAACCTACTCTCATGTTTAATCTGAGGCACCAAAATGCCTTTGGGTTCTTGAGGCTGAATCACCTGTAACTTTCTGGACCAAAGCCCCTTACCTAGCCATGAGTCCCCCCTGGGAGTACTGTTTCCCTGTTAGAAGAGAACCTTCTGGAGGACAGGGGCTGTCATTGCCTTTGCATTTGTATCCCTAGAGCTTGGCCAATGCTTAATAAGTACTTAACAAATCATTTTTCATTCATTGAAGGCTACATCAGTAGAAAATGTACTCTTACAAGCCTCACCTATCTGGAAGACTTCACATTACAGATACTTCAATAGACTGTACATCTGTTCTCCGAGGCTTGCTCTAATTAATGTTTGTAGAGCCTCATCACTAAAGGTAAAGTCACCAAGTAATGAATGTTTTTGGTCACTGAAACTCATAAATACCATTTATTGAGGCAGAGAAGAATTACAACCTAGACCCTTTCCTCCCTGAAATCCTTAAAATAACAAAAAAACAAAAAACCCCGTTGACGCTTATTCTGTTTTCAAAACTGCCTTTCACTTTGGGCTTCATAATTAAATGTCCAAACTTTAGGAGGGGGGGAACAGTAGAAGGAGTTTAAAATAGAACTACTGCAGAGACTCTGGATTAATCTCTATATAAAGCAAGCTGCATGATGGGATAAGGAAAAACTATGATTCTGAGTCACAGTCATCACAAACAGTAACAAAGGTCTCTCTCTCTAGGTCAACCCTACCTATTTGTTTGTCAAGATAAGCAGAACCAGACAGCTGCCAACACCGGGTTAAGGAGACTGAATAATTTAGATCGAACACAAGGGAAAAGGGCGAGCAGCACAGACGACTTGGGCAGCAGCCTCGCCTTTTAAAGTTCTGACAGCCCGAGCACTAGGCAAAGTCATCCCCGGAGAAGTGAGGCTGGTTCGATGCCAGAGCAAGCCGCGTCCCTCTGTTTCTTTTTCTGATTTAATTTTTTTTTAAGCTTTGAGTGTGAGTTGGGCTAAAGAAGGCTGCAAAGAGGAGCTGAAGGGACCGGGGGCTCCTGCAGAAGCGGAAAAAGCACGAGCACAATTAGGGAGTCGGGTAGAAGAAACACTGAACGATGAACAAGGGGAAGTTAACTCTTCCGAAGGGGGAGGAAGTTCTGGAGGGGAAGGGGACAGAGGAGGCCGGTGGGGGGGAAGCAGGGCGGGGCCCCCCCTCCGGGTCTCCCCGCGACCTTCGCCCCCTGCTCCTCACACTCGGAGCTCCTCGAGCGCGGGGACAATCCGGGCTTTGCCTTTCCGGGTATCCCAGCACACAGTAAGCGCTTAATAGATGTTACTGGACAGCCCCTCGGCCTGACCCCTCAGGCAGAGGTCACCGGAGCCGGGTCGTGCCCTGCCCCCGGCTCTCCGCCGGGAGGACGCTCCAGCTCCCTCCCTTCCCCTCCCCCCGAGCCTCCCAAAGTGGGTGTATGGACAACCCCTCCTCAGAGGCCGGAACCACCGTCCCAGGCCCCTCCCACAGGAAGCCGCCTCCCCCCGCCTCAAAAGCCGGCAGTCAGCCTCGGCCCAGCGCGGCCCGGGCTGCCCGACCCTCCCAGGGCCCGCCCGCCGAGCCCGCCGGGCTCGGAGACGAGACCCCTACCTGCAGCAGGCCAAGCAGCGGCGCCGAACTCCTCTTCTACTTCCGCCTTCGACCGCTGGAACTCGGGCCGGGTCATGTGGCCATTGTTGGTCACCTGACCCGGAAGAGGCGAGCCCGGCCCACACGAGTGTGGGCAGGCGAAGTCGAGAGCGCGCACCGGTGCCAGGAGTTGGGCGGGGCAGGAAACGGAGGCCCCCGGGGGGGCGGGGCGCGCGACCTGGGGACCGCGCCACGCGTGGCCGCTTGTGGCGTGGGGGGGGGGGGGGTGCCAGACTTTGCAAAGAGTCAGCTCCCTTCCCCCCCGGTGGCCTGAATTTCTTTGTATTTATTTTGTATTAACTTTTTTGAATACGAGTTGCAATCCGCAGAGTGTAAGCTCCCTGAGGACAGAGATTGTCTTTGATTCTTTGTTTTGTTTTTGGTTCTGTCCCCAGTGCAGGGCCACACAATAGGCGTTTTTTGTGTTGTTGTTTTTTCTTGGAAAAAATTCTAGAATGAGTGAATGAAAAGCCATTTATTAAGCACTTACAGTTTGCAAAACACGGTACCAAGGGCTGGGGATACCAATTCCATTCCATTCGATAATCATTTATTTAGTGTCTACCCCGTTTTGGGCCAGTTAGGAGGCACAGTGCCTAAAGCCAGGAAGACCTGAGTTCAAATGTGACCTCAGACACCTACTAGCTGTGTGACCCTGGGCAAGTCATTTAACCCTATTTGCCTCAATTTCCTCATACATAAAATAAGCTAAGGAAGGAAATGACACTCCAGTAGCTTTGCCAAGAAAATTCCTTTAAGGGGGTCAGGGACACAACTGAAAATGACTATACAACAATGTTCCAGGGACTGTGCTGAGTTCTAGGGGTGCAAAAAAAGGCACAAGACATATTTTTAAGACAGTAGCACTTCTGAAGACACTCATCATACCTGTGGTTCTAGCTTCTGAGGGGTCTATCCATACACCTACTTCGGGAGGGTGAGAGGGGAGTGCCTGTCCTGAGGGGTGGGTGAAGGTTGGAAAGATTACACAAGTAGTTTTCAGCTACAAGAAAGTTCTGTTGACTTTTAATTATATACATATGTGTGTGTGTATTTTTTAGTTAACAAGCAATTATTTTCTACATCTTCCACCTTAATGGTGTGTGGGATGAGTGAAAACTTCTCTATTTGGGGTTAGTTTTCCCTTCCTCCCCCCTCCTCCATTGCTGCTGTCAATCACTTTTATCTTCCTTTGTTTTCTGAATCTTGGTGGGACCTTCCCCCCCTTCTTTTTTTTTTAATATAAATTTTTTATTTGTTTTCTTGTTTACATCATTCATTTCCATGAGATTTTTGAGTTATAAATTTTCTCCCTGTCTTTCCCCTACCCCAACCCCAAAACAGTGATCCCCCCTTCCTTTCTTGCTGTCCCAGTTGGGGAAGAATTTGGTGAGGTATGCCTCTCAACCAATGAAAGGAGGAGGCAGGAGGGAAGGGGGCTTGACTAAGTTAAGTTATAAATTCTTGCCCTGTCTTTTGTAACTTGCCTCTTCTCCATGATGTCATGAGGAAGACTGCCCTCTTCTCCCAGGGAAGAGAACTCCTGTTCTTATCCTAAGAGATCTCTGTGTTTCTTTTTTCACTAAATTAAGGATGAAGAGTGTTTTTCATCCCAAACAATGGGGAGAGGGGAATTGAGAAAAGAAAGAAGGAAAAACAAAGCCTCATGGTCAACCAACACACGTTTTTGCAGTGTCCCTGTCCAAAAGTGTCCATCTCAAGACGCGCTTTGGTTGCATCCTTCTAGCAGAGGGTGGGTAGCATTGCTAGGCAGGGTCGTTCCTCATCTGTTCCCTGCTTCTTGACTGCTCAATAAAAGAACGCCTATAATAGGTGGTCAGAAATGAGACTAAGGAAGAAAAGGAAGACAAAGGGCAGAATTTTCCAGGTACCTGCTGTTGCCAGGCAGCATGACCAAGAGTAGGATGAAAGCTGCTTTAGTTAAATAGCTCCTTAAGGTTTGCAAAATGCTTTACATAGATCCGTGTAATAACCCTGTAAAGCAAATGCTATTATTAGCTCCAATTTACAGATGAAGAAAGTAAAGGTTTATGAAGTTTCAAGGACTTGCCTAGGGTCATACCACTAGTAAGCTGCTAAGGCGGAATTTGAACTCAGGTCTTTTTGACTCCCAAGTCGAGCATTCAATACATCTCACTTAAATCTCTCCATTCACCTAGTGTGTTAGCATGGATTTGTTGACCCATTTCCCAGCTGGTTACTCTGGACTTCTACCACACCCCTTTCTACTCACTTCATGTTGCCCCAGGGACCAAATCATCCTGTAAAATCTCTTCAGCCTTGGTACTTACACTTCCTCACTTCTGATTGGAGGGACAACCAAAACCTCGAATTAAAGGGTACCAGACAAGCCAAATCTTTCCATACTAGGCTGTACTCCTTTGCATTTCTCTCACAGCCTCCCACCCCTTTTCAGTTTCCTGCATTATCTTTCTAAGTTAGATTGTAATTTCCTGTAGTGTACAGACTTTTTTTTTACCTGTGTTCATCCCCAGAGCATAGTAGAGTGCTTGGCACACAGTAAATATTTATAAATTGTTGTTTAACTGCATCTAAGTCTTCGTGACCCCTTTTAGGATTTTCTTGGCAAAGATATTAGAGTAGTTTGCCATTTCTTTCTCCAGTTCATTTTACAAATGAGGAAACTGAGGCAAACAGAGTTAAATGACTTGCCCAGGGTCACTTAGCTAATAAGTGTCTGAGGTCACATTTGAACTCTAGTCTAAACAATTGGAAAAATATTAATTGCTCATGAATAGGCCAAGCCAATATAATAAAAATGACAGTTCTGCCTAAATTAATTCGTTTATTCAGTGCCATACCAGTCAAACAATCAAAATGTATTTTATAAAGCTAGAAAAAATGATAACAAAATTCAAGAAGAACAAAAGCTGAAGAATATCAGTAGAATCAATGAAAAAATGTGAAAGAAGGTGATCTAGCTATACCAGGTCTCAATATATTATGAAGTGGTAATTATCAAAACAATCTGATACTGGTTAAGAAATAGAGTAGTAGATAAGTGAGATAGATTAGGCACAAATTGCATTATAAAGCAAGTTAACCCCCATTACAAGTCATTCCGCAATTGATAAATGGTCCAAGTATATGAACAAGAAATTTTCAGACAAAGAAATCAAAGCCATCTATAGTCATATGAAAAAATGCTCTAAATCACTATTGATAAGAGGAGTGCCAATTAAAACATCTCTAAGGTGCCACCTCACACCATCAGAGTGGTTAATATGACAAGGAAAATATTGGATGCTGGAGGGGATGTGGGAAAACTGGGACACTAATACATTGTTGTTGGAGCTGTGAATTGATATAACCATTCTGGAGAGCAATTTGGAACTATGCCCAAAGGGTTATAATATTGTGCATACCCTTTGATCCAGCAATATAGGCTGCTAGGTCTATATCCCAAAGATATCAAAAATGTTTGTACATTTTGTATTAAAATATTTGTACAAAAATATTTATAGCAACTCTTCATGCAATGGCTAAGAATTGGAAATTGAAGGGATGTCCACCAATTGGGGAATAGCTAAACAAGCTGTAATATATAATTGTAATAGAATGCTATTGTGTTATAAGAAATGACAAGCAGGATGATTTCAGAAAACCTGGAAAGACTTATATGAACTGATTCATAGTGAAATGAATAGAACCAGGAGGACATTGTACACAGGAATATTGTTCAATGAAGAACGGTGAATGACTTAGCTATTCTTAGCAATACAATGATGCGACAACCCCAAAAGACTCATGATGAAGCATGCTATTTACCTCCAGAGAAAGAACTGATAATGTTTGAATACAGACTGAAGCAGGCTACTTTAACTTTCTTTCATTTTTTTCTTTTATTCAAGTCTTTTTGTACAAAATGACTAATATGAAAGTGTTTTACATAATTGTACATGTATAACCTATATCTGATTGATTACCATATCAAGGAGGGGGGAAGGAAGGAAAGGATAGAATTTGTAACTCAAAACTTTAAATAAAAATGTTTTTAAAAATTTTTTAAAAAGAAAAGAAGACCAGATTTGAACTCTGAAAGTTGAGTCTTCCTGACTCCTTGCCTGGCACTCTATGCTCTATTACGGTGCCACCTAGCTGCCTTTTCCTCTCCCCTTCCTCTCCCCCAAAACACCTTCCCCTCAATCTGAATTGATAACTTTAGCTTTCTTTACCCCAGCTGCTTTTAGTACAGGGGGCTGGGAGACAGCAAAGTGATGATAGCCCCTGAAGCCAAATCCCAGTTCTATCACTTGCTACTTGTGTGATCTTGGGCAAGCTAAGTTGTTTGGGCCTCAGTTTCCTCATTTGTAAAAATAAGGTTTTCTGGCATAATGGCTTGTAACTCCCCTTCCAGCTCTAGACAGATCTTCCTATAATTTCACGGACAGTAGAGTGAAGAGTGTGGCTTTCCAGGATAGCTTGGAAGCTTCCAGTGAAAGGAGTCAGAAAAATTTTAACAGTTAAACTAACTTAAGTACCTCTTTTCAATCAAAGGAACACCTCCAATCAGAGAAGTTCTGGTAAAGGTTAACAACCAGCTCTTCCTTTTTAAAAAATTTTCCCAGGACACACAAATAGAATCATGAAGAGTCAGACACAACTGAAAAGACTAGACAACAGTCTCATGGGAAATGTACAATACAAAAAGGAAGCTGGAAAGGAGAGGGGAACCGAGGGGCATCTGGTCCAGGGGCGTGATTCTTTGGAGTCCATACCTAGCTGAGATGCTGATGGAAAGTAGAGACTTAGCTAGAAAGTTCTAAAGCCAGCCTTTATTGTCTATTTTGCTAGGTGCTGGGGGTACAAAATAAAAAGCTCAAGGCAGCACCTGCCCTAATTACATTCTATTTAAGGAATTCACATGTACACAGATAAGTAAATCTATGGTAATCTGAGATTCACTAACAACTTGGGAGACTAAGAAAAGCTTCCCTTAGAAGGCAGCATCTGAAGTGAGTATTGAGGAAGAAAGCTAAAGATTCCCAACGGCAGAGAGGGGATGAATTCCAGACATGGGGAGATAATGTGTGAATGAGCAGAGGCAGGGGATCAGAGGCAGGCAGAGGAATGGCTAGCTGTCCAAATTGGCTAGCTGACAGTTTGTGAAAGGGAGTGTGATAATCTGATGACCCAGTTTGAATAAGGTTTGAATTACAAAGTGCTGGAAACACTACATGAGAGAAACTTGTGGTGTAGTGGAAAGAACAACAGTCTTGGAATCGGAGAACCTGGATCTGAATTCCAGCTCAACCTTTCTTCCCATGTGACCATAGATGAGTCTTTTCTTCTCTTTTGGCCTCAGTTTTCTCATTTGTAAAATGAGAGGGTAGGTTGGGCTAGATAATCTCCAAAGACCCTTCCAGCTTTAAATCTATGGTCGTATGATTTAGAAGCTTAAAGAGGTTTAGTGAAGATCAGCCTGTGCAAATACCCAGAGGCTGGAGATGGGATGCCAAGTTTGGGGAGCAGCTTGTATTCCAATGTGACTGGACATAGTGTGAGAAGAAATAGAGAGGGGAAAAGTCTGTAAAAGTAGGTTGAAGCCAGGTAGTGAAGGGCTTTAAATTCCAGGCTGAAGAAATTGTATTTTATTCTTAGAGTCATTTGGGAGCCACTGACAAATTTTAAGCAGAAGAATAATATGGTCAGATCCATAACTTAGGATAATTATTTTGGTAACTATGTTAAGGCTGATTGGAGAAGGAAACTTCTTGAGAAAGAAAGAAAGGTTAGGAGATCATTGCAAAAGTCAACATGAGTGGTGATGATGGCCTAAGCTGTAGTAGTGGTTGTATTAGAGAGAAGGGGATGGATATGAAAGATGGCATCAAGATGGAATTGATAAGAAGGCAGGTGATTGGATGTGGGGTTGTAAAAGGAAGAATCAAAGATAACTTTGAGGCTGCAAACCTTGGGGACTGGATGGGTAGAACTGCCCTATTCTAAGACAGAAGTTTGGAGGAGGGACAGATCTAGAGGGAAAGTGATATGTACTATTTTGTACATGCTAACTTGAAAATGCCAAAGAGACATCCAAGTAGAAGTATCTAACACGTAATTGGTATTGCAAAAGAGTTCAGGAATGAGACTAAAGCCAGACTTTGTAGATTTGGGAATCATTAAAGTAATGCTGATTGAACCATAGATACAAATAAATTAACCAAACATAAGCATTTATTAAGCAGAGGTTTTCATGTCATTGAGACCCATTTCCCTGTTCACAAGCTGGAGTCCCTGTCTTTGAAGTGGATCATCACTGAGAATTCCAAGACTATGTTTATGGAGCAAGGTTATAAATGGGAACTGATAACAACCAACTGAAATATTCTGACAAGAGCCAAGTTAACAACAATGACAAATATGTTCCAGGCACTGAGCTAAAAACTGGGAATACAAAAAATGTCAAAAAACCAGCTTGTAGGCTAAAGGGAGAAACAATATACAAATAATAATGTACAACAGTGGGCAGCTAGGGGGCAGTGGTTGGAGTGCTGGACCTGGAATCAGGAGGACCTGAATTCAAATTTAGCCTCAGACACTTAACACTCAGTAGTTGTGTGACCTTGGGCAAGTCACTTGACCCCAATTGTCCTGCCTTCCCTCCTCCAAAAAGACCAAAAAATCTCACTAAAAAGTGAGATTTATCTGAGACTTGAAGAAAATCAAGGAAGCTAGGAGGCAAATGAAGGAGAGCATTCCAGGCATTGGGGACAGTCAATGAAAATGCAGAGTTAGGAGACAGAATGTCTTGTGTGAGCAACAGCCAGGAAACCAATGTCACTGAATTTCAAAGGATGTTGAGAGTATTAAGGTATAAGAAAACTAGAAAGGTAAGGAGATATCAGGTTACAAAGGACATTAAAAGCCAAGCAAAGGGTTTTATATTAGATTCTGTAGGTAATAGGGAGCCATTGGAGTTTGTTGAATAGAGACGGTGACCTGGTCAAATCTGCCCTTTGGAAGATCATTCTGACAACTGAATGTAAGGTGGATTGTAGCAGGGAGAGCCTTAAGGCAGGCAGATCCACCAATATGCTATTACAGTAGTCTAGGGGTAAGGTGATGAGGATTTGCACTAGAGTGGTGTCAGTGTCAGAGGGAAGGGGGCATTTTGGAAAGATGCGGCAAAGATAAGATCAGGGGGAGGAATGAGAGATAATGAGGAATCCAGGCTGACTCCTAGGTTTTGAGCCTGAGGGACTAGGAAGATGACAATGCTCTCCCAGGGACTCTTTCTGTACTTTCTTGACCCACATGCCCAAAGTCTTCCAAAGCTTTATTGGCGCTAGGTCACCGTGTGCACTGAGTTGCACCAAGCCCTTCCTCATACCGTGTGTGGAATCCATGGCAGTCCAGTATGACATTCTGTTGTCATACCTCTGTTCAAGTCTCAACTTCTGCCGTTGACTCAACAATCAAGTGTATTCAGAGGACTGGCACTTGAGTCCTTTGGCATCACATCCTTGAGTCTCAGCTTGAATCACTTCCCACAGACCATGAGCCATGTGCTTTCTTCCCCAGTCCTCCATTGACAATTGGGGCAAAAGAAGCTGATTTAGTGAAGCAAAGGGAAACTAGAAAGGGGAAAGGTTGGAGGTGAAAGATGATGAGTTCAGTTTGGGTTATGTTGAATATAGTATACCAACAGAACATTCAGTTTGAAATGTCTGAAAGGCAGTTAGAAATGAGAGACTAGAGGTCAGGAGAGAAGTTAGAGCAGGATTAACAGATCTGAGAATCATCTGCATAAAGATGATAATTGAACCTGTGGTCCAAAGAAAGGTAGCAGCATCAGACATCTGTGAATTTAGCATGCACTACTGATCATAGTAGACCAATGTGGATGCAAATACTCTTTCCAGAAGGCCACAAAGGTCAAGGGCAGGTAGGTGGTGCTGAAGATAAAGCACTAGGCCTGAGGTCAGGAAAATCTGAGTTCAAATCCAGCCTCAGATACTTACCAACTGTGTTACCCTGGGCAAATCTTCACTTCTGTCTGTTTAGTTTCCTCAAATGGAGAATAGGGATAATAACAGCAACTACCTCCCTGGGTAGTTGTGAGAATCAAATGAGAAAATATTTGTCAAACACTTAGCACAGTGCTGTCCAGTACCAGCTTTTGGACACGGAGGTCAAGAAGGGACCATAGAACCTATGAACAACAAGTCTTAGCACATCCCCAATAAAAACGAAAATCTTTCAGGTGTCACCAAGAAGTGTGACTTGTGCTTACTATGTGCAAAGAAAACTGGTACCAACTATGCTACCTTTTTGATGAATGTAAGTGAGGAGGAACCCCAATGACCAGAGTCCCTGGGTGGGCAGTCTGGAATGAATTCACTAGCTCAGGCATTGAGTCAAGTTGGTAAAAGTTTATTGTTATGCTTTACAGCAGTTAGAAATTCTTAGGAAACCTCCAACCTTAAAGGGGTAGAGTTAAAGTTTTTAATAGGATAATCCATAGTATAAACTGTGCCAATTATGCTAACTAGGTGAGTAAGGGTGGGATTAAGGAGGAGTTAAGGAATGGTCAGTGCTTAAAGGAACATACACTTTTGACATCTACTGTGCAGGTGTATTTCCCATAATTCACTGGGGAATATCCCCAGGGGAGGGGGAGAGGCACTGCATGGAGCTGTGGTTTTTAGCTTGAAACTTAAGCTAAGTTTTAAACTTTCACTAAGTCAGCAGTCCGGCTGACTGAGAAGTGCCCTGTCTGCTACCCATCAATATCCTGTTTGACAAGACGGATGTTGGAAGTATACATATGTCCCAAGCTAACGAGGGATCCAGGATGTGTATAAAGGGTAAGGAGTTACTTATAGATATCCAGTGAAGAATTCATGGGTGCAGCTGGTCATTATACTAAAGGAAGATAAACATTTCATGAATGGTTGCTAGGCAGAGTCCTGGGGGGGAGGGGCAGAGATAATGCTCTGAGGCTGGGGAGATTTGAGGCTAGGGAGAAATGTGATTTTGCAAACTGATGTGATTTTGCAAACTGTGATTCAAGTACAGGCACCCAACCACCCCATCATAAGTACCAGCAAACCTTTGAAATTTGTCCACACTGACTTCCTATTTTTGAAGGGCAATATGAACATAAGTCATATATTGACAGACACTGGCTACTTCAGAAGCTATGCATTGGCATACCTATCCAAGAACCAGAAAACATCCATCCATCCATCCATCCATTCATCCATCCACCCATCCACCCATCCATCTACCCATCCATCCATCCATCCATCCACCCATCCATCCATCCACCCATCCATCCATCCATCCATCTACCCACCCACCCATCCATCCATCAATCCATCCATCCATCCATCCATCCATCCACTGCTAAACTATTGTGGGGGGAAAAGTATGTTATTCTGTGTATAGCCTTCTTTGTATGATCTGTTTGGACCAAGGTGGAGACTTTGAAAGATGTCAGCTTTGGCTAGCATTACGAAGTCTAAAACAACTCCTTGCCATCTTCAAGGGGATCCAAAAACCTACCATTTAAATGGCTCGCTGATGAGCAAATTAGGGACATTGAGACCAGAATAAATATTTCAGTAGAGCCAGAATATGATTCTCCTTGTAACACATAAACAATTCTATCATGAATCATGCTGTTTACTCTACACCAGTGGTTCTCAGCCTTCCTAATGCCGCAACCCTTTAATACTCCTATGTGGGTGTGAGGAGCAGTGTCTTGGTTCCTAAGATCATGGGAAATATGTGTTTTCTGACGGTCTTAGGTGACCCCTGTGACCCCTGTGACCCCTGTGAAAGGGTCATTTGACCCCACAGGTTGAGAACTGCTGTTCTACACCTTATGATTTCAGTAGCTTTTGGTTGCATCCAACTCTTTATGACCCCATTTGGTGCTTTCTTAGCAAAGATACTAGAGTAAGTTTCTTTCTCTAGCTCATTTTACAAATGAGCAGAGTTAAGTGACCTGCCCACAGCTAGTAAGCGTCTGAGGCCGGATTAAACTCAGGAAGATGAGTCTTCTTGACTCCAGATCTGGCTCTCTATCCACAGTAGGGCTACCTAGGTGCCTCACTCTGCACCCTACCTGCTGATATTTGGGCATGAACCAATTGATTTGTGTGTTGGATCCTCCAAGGATAGAGAGAGTATAGACAGACTTGACTAGTATAAGTCTTGACTGAGAAAGAGGTTAAATGATACTTGTCACCTAACAATAACTTCAGCTCAGAAGGAGGCTAAAAGAAATAAAAGTTAGTGCGACATCCATGTTTATTAATCAAGACTTCTAAAAAGTGAGAGAATTCTATTGAAAAACCTCAGCATTCATAGGACACACAATTCAGCAGATGGATAGGATGCTACCCGTGTCTATTTGTAGAGAGACTGGGCAACTTGCCTGTTTGTAAACGACACCTGAAGCTGATAGAGGCTCTATAAATATAATTATTGTTAATTGGTGAGTAAGTTGGGATCTTTGATGGACAAGCTGAAACTGAGGGACGCTCACCTCAGTGGACTCTAAGCAAGAAAATACTTCCTGCTAATCATGCAAGGATCCAGATGATAGGTTTGAAAGTCATTTTGGATGAAGATTCTATGTACTATACCATAATAGCCAGTTCCAGCAATGAAAAAGGATTGAACTCCAGAAGCAGCACCCTTTTACCTAATGCTTTAGCAGTGG
Source organism: Pseudocheirus occidentalis (assembly GCA_028646575.1). Lineage (NCBI taxonomy): Eukaryota > Metazoa > Chordata > Mammalia > Diprotodontia > Pseudocheiridae > Pseudocheirus > Pseudocheirus occidentalis. The sequence goes on along the minus strand of CM053595.1, from coordinate 284,989,173 downwards.
TATGACTTAGGGTATGGACACACCCCTCAGAATGCAGAATGCCAGCCTGGTCCCTCATCAGGTTTAAATACACACTATAGTTCTGATGAGGGCAGCTAGGTGGCACAGTAGATAAAGTACTAGTCTGGGAATCAGGAAGACTCATCTTCATGAGTTCAAATTCAGCCTCTAATACTTACTAGCTGTATGACCCTAGGCAAGTCACTTATTCCTGTTTCCTTACCTGTAAAAAAGGAGCTGGAGAAGGAAATGACAAACCACTCCAGGATTGCTGCCAAGAAAATCCCAGAATGGGGTCATGGAGAGTTGTATGTGACTGAAATGATGCAATAACAGAAGTAGTTCTGATGAAGCTTCGGATCAGTCTGTGCACAGGTTGGGGGGGAGGGGGAAACGGGACAGGTCAGTCTACAGTCAGGAGAGCTAGTCCAAACAGCCAGGGACCGTTCAACAGTATAATCCGGGTGAAAATGCTAAAAAGGTTACGTATGTACCCAAACAATAATGCTTACCCATGCAACAGCGTATTTAATATAGCTACATATATTCATTGATGCATGTTACTATGTACTTAGTGTGTATCTATTTCATTATTTTTGTCATTTTGCTTAATTGCTTTGTATTGATGCTGTGCCTGTGTTGTGGCTACATTTGTTAACTCTCTTTAGTTTTGCAGTTCACTATGTGCACAGATTTACTATTTTGTTTGTTTTGAAATTTTAGTAGACTCACTGTTATTATTGCTTTACATTTGTCTGTTATTATGCATTTTTGCTTTTGTTTTACGGTGATGCATATCCTGGTGTAATACGTGTATATAGTGTGTTCTATGTATCTGTTAGATGGCTGGTTATGAAAGCAACTGTCAAGTGAGGTTTTGCATAGTGTGAACGTGAATTGTATCTATTGTTGCTGTGATAGCACTCCAGGGTGATTGCTTAAGACTCTTAGTTAATCATCCTTGTTCCGTTTGGCACTAATATACTTGATATTTAACAGTAGTTTTTTATTATTACTAATCTTGCTAAATATTTGCCAATTACATATAAAAAATTTCAACATTTTCTTAAATTTTGAATTCCAAATTCCCTCCTTCCCACTCCTCCTTTACCCTTTGAAAAGACAATCAATATGATATTGATTATACTTCTAAAGTCTTGCAAAACATATTTCTATGTTATATACTGTAGTATTTTAGATGCCAAGGTCCTGCAGTTGATTTTGCAAGGGAGTGAAAAATTTCTAACCCCTGGAAAACAACCAGACCTCCAGAGATTATAAGCCTCCAAGGAAATGTAAGTCAGCATCTTGACAGAAATATCACATGATTTGGGGACAGAACTATTGAGATTTGGCAAGCCTTAAAAGTTTGAGAGAAAGAAGGAAAGCATGGGCACATTAGGAGTAGAAATCTGCATCTTAGAGGACAGAGAAACAGTTGTGATCCACATGGCAGCAACCATAGTTTTAGTATAGAGATTTCCCTTAACAACAGGTACACAGGGACAAGGGAAGACAATGGTGGTAAATGAAATCTTTGGTATAGAGTCTGCTCAGGAAGCTTTGACCTACCCCATTTTTCTGATGTAGGCCAGTTTACCCCCCTTCAGGCTTCCTGGTAGCTCTCTACTCTTGGGGATTCAATATATTGGTACTGGACTTAATCTGGACAACTGTTGGCTTAGTCCTACTCTGCCTAGAATTTCCAAACTCAAGGGACTCACCAGCCTCAATTTCCCCAACAGCACGCACCACTATGCCCAGCTCTTTATAATGACTTTTGCTCTTTCCCTCTATAAAAATTCAAGTCAACCAAGCCACATATTTTCTTAGATACTTTAACTATAATCCAAGAGAACAAGATGGCGTTTGGTTAAGTAATCCACAGGATGTACAGGCTAGAAACTACCTCAAATTTCCAGCTTGAAGAGAGGGACTATATGATCCCTGAGGATTAATAAGCCATTGTTTAGTTATGTGAATGATTCTATAACTCGTTCAACAAGCAGAACCTTAAACATAAACCTGGGTGTTTACTTTCTTTTCACCTAGAAGAATGTTTGCTATAACCAAGGATAGAGGTGAGAGCATAAACACTGATTGCTGGGGCTAAAATTATATCCCTTTACTTGGAAGGATGGAGCAGGGGGTAAGAGAGTAAATTCTTACATTCATTTCATTCTGTTCTCCCCTCCTTCCCCACCTCTGGCCTATTGCTATGTACATTGAAATCCAGGGGTTCTGTAAGGAGATGGAAGAATGGAGGGAGGAAGGGAGAGAGAGAGGGGGAGAGAGAGAGAGAGAGAGAGAGAGAGAGAGAGAGAGAGAGAGAGAGAGAGAGAGAAGAGATACATAGATAGATAGATATACACACATACATATATTACAAGATGATTTGGGTAGGGAGTGTGCTAATGACTAGGAGTGGGAAAGAATCAAGAAAGACTATGTAGAAGATGGTGCTTAAGTTTAATCCTGAAGGAAACCAGGGATTCCAAGGGGTAAAGATGAGGAGGAAGACAGCCCAAATTCCAAACATGGGAGACAGCTAGTACAGAGGCACAGAGATGGGAGATGTATCGTGGATACAAAACAGCAAATAGGCCAGTATGGTTCAACAGCAGAGCTTATAGAGGGAGTGATATCTAAGAAAACTAGAAAGGTAAGAAGGGCCTAGGTTGTACAGAGATTCAAGGACAAAACAGATGAGTTTATATTTGATCCTAGGTAAGAAAGGAATCCCCTAGAGTTTATTGAATAGAAAGGGACATAGTTAGACCTGCACTTTTGAAAAATCACTTCAGCTGATATGTGGAATAGGGATTGGAATGGCTTGATATCAAATAAATTGACTATTGTAATAATCCAATTGAGAGCTGATAAAGTCATCAGTTAAGATAGATAGTTTTGAGGGGAAATAAAAGACAATCCCAGGACAGAGACTTCTGGTACATGCATGGTTAGGGTCAGAATATTGGCAGGGATTGAAGTAGATGGTCACAGTGATCCCCTTGGGCACTAGAGTAATTATCGAACCCACGATCCTGGGGCAACCCTATCATTTTATAATCAAGAGGCTCAGCTGGGACAATGATTTGCCCACACTCACAGAGCTAAATGGCAGAGTCAGGAACTGTAACCCACATATCCCAGCTCCCAGCCTGGTGTCCTTTCTATTACCTAATGCTACTTCCCTAGCTTGGGTAAAGTTGGAAAAGTTGGCACTGAGCTGTGTCTTGAAATAAGGATAGATTTTCTATAGGCAGAGATATGAAGACTTTCTGGGCAGGGGAAAATGGTATGAGTACAGCGGGAAACATATAGAAGGTATGTTTGGGAAGTGACAAGGACATCAGTTTGGAATATCATTCCTTCAGGAGGTAGGATTTCCCATCCTACCAGACAAGAGAAGGCAAGCTTCCTTCAGACACATGGACTAAGGTATGAAACCACCTACAGAAAGCAATTAGGAGACATGTGGTAACTATTTTAAGAAGTTGTTTTAGCAGAATAGTGGGACAGAAGCCAGATTTCCATGAGTTGGAGGAAAGTGCACATAATAAATAAGTGGAAATAGTTAGTATATACCACTTCTTTTTTAAGTGAGCTATGAAAAAAAGGGGCAGGGGAATGAGCATCTGCTAAAAGGTACAGCCAATAGAACGATTGATTTTTTTTTCTTAAGTAGGAAATATTTGTGTGTGATTTTTTTTTTGCATGGCAAAGGAAGGATAGAATAGGAACTTGAATTTGAAAAGGGTAAGAAAGGTTTGGCATAGTGAGTGAAGGCAGTGTACTAGGGAACCCATAAAGGAAGAATGATCATGTTGCTGAGCAGCACAGAATTCCCTAATGAAGTTTGATAATGATAAATTAATTAATGAGTGAGTAAATGAAAAGGCATTACTAAGCATTTCCTTTTTCTTTTTAGCTTTTTCTATTTGATTCAACAAATCTTTATTTTTATAAAATACAAGGCAGAATATGCATATATACAGATAAATATATATACATGCATATATACATACATATATACATATACACACATACTTCATCTACCTCTCTTATTTGATTTTAAAATCCTTTTTAAGCTTCTCCAGGAGGATCTTTGGACTTGAGACTTTGAGGCTTTGAATGTAGGCATTTTGACATTGTCATGCTCTTCTGAGTTTATATTTTGATCTTCCCTGTCATCATGCTAGCTTTCTATGGTCAGGGTTGTTTTGTTTCTTTTTCTTTTTTGCTCATTTTTTTATCCTATTTCATGAATTTTAAAGTGGAGTTCTGCTCCTGGGGCACAGGAGCACTCTCCCAAACTTCTTGGGTCAGGGGCCAGGGGCTTGGTCAGTGGCTTGTTGTCGTGGCTCATCTGTTGCACGGAGTCTCCAGGGCTGTCAGCTCACCTGCTGTGTCCAGACTGGAGGCCTTGTAGCTGGTCTGTTATATGGCTAGGTTGGTGAGCCAGGTTGCTGCTATGTGCTGCGGTTAGGGGCCTCCCACTGGCTTTCCCAGACACTGCCTCAGTGGCATTCCCCTATTACCTATGTGAAACAGACCTATCCTGCAGTCCTCCTAAGTTTTCTTGGACTGGAAAATTGTTTGACCCTGTCCTTTTGTGGGTTCTGTCTTTTCAGAATTCATTTTGAGGTTTTATTTAAAGTTGTTTCAAGAGAAACTGGGGAGAGTTCAGGCAACTTCCTGCCTTTCTCTGCCCTCTTGGCTCTGCCTCCCACACACACTCTTCAATGACAGAACTTGAACCCAGGCTCTCCTGAATCCAAGTTGGCTCCTCTAATAACTTTATCACATGACATTTCTCTAAAATAATAACGATCACTATCATTGGATATGAACATGAGCATATCAGTTAACCTTTCATTGGTCTCAAGCAACTGTCTGAGATTATAAGGTACAGATAAATGTCAATTTGCATCCTTGGAAGGAGTTTACACACCTGGAGTTCCCTACATCAATGAAATCAGAGGAATAGACCACTATAAGTTAGAGAATGACAGAGGCAAAGGAAAGTGACAACCAAAGTGGTCTATAAAACTGATAACAATGCAAGAAGCACAAGTAAAAGAAATAGAACTAAAACAGAGATTTAATAATGAAATCCTGGACAATGGGATAAATAAATCATAGAAACAATAACTATGTCACTATGTGACAGTGGTAATGATGAAGAACAGACAAGAAATATGGACTTGGAGTTTCTCAGTTTAAGACAGATGTAGGTCACTATGGATAAAGAGGCTCTGATTTCTGTCAAAAGAATCAATGAGAAACCACATCTTGAGAAGCCGCATGAAAAGCCCCAAAAAGCCTCAGCAAAGTAGATGAGAAGGTTTGGAAGATAAGTTGCTTACAGAAGGCAGAATCTGACAGTTAAGCTGAAAAAAAAAAAAACAGAAACACATCTTATACCAGGTGATCAGAGACAAGAAGATTCTGCAGTTGATGTGTGGAGCTGATCTGACTGGAGGAAAGCTTGATGCTGGGAACCAATTGGAAAGCCACATTCTGTGTTGTGTGAAGAGTTGGGTGTGGAAAATGTCCCTCACTCTCTAGTCTCATCTATGTCTTAAGGGAAAACAAACCACTAAAAGGCTTACCTAAGTTCTTCTTTATTGCCCTCTTTGACTTGAGAGTGGAAAACCTCTCAAAGCTTATATAATAAGCAAGTTTTAAATAGCATATTTGTAAATTCCAGGATTAAAGGGAACCACTTCTCAATAAGGACTGCTAGGTGGCGCCATAGTGCACAGAGCACCAGGCCTGCAATCAGGAAGACTCATCTCCCTGAGTTTAAATCCAGTCTCAGACACTTACTAGCTGTGTGACCCTGGGCAAGTCACTTAACCTTATTTGCGTCTGTTTTCTCATCTGTAAAATGAGCTGAAGGAAATGGCAAACCACTCTAGTATTTTAGTGGCCAAGAAATAGTTAAGCTCTGGACTCAAGAAATTAGCCAGGAAACAGTTAAGAAACACTTTGTGAAATAAGAAATGAGTTTGGAGTACCCAAACTGAAACCGTATCTTAGTAAACTCAGAAGCCAAATCAATCACTAGAAGCGGCTATGTGACAAAAGTCTGCACCCCCATGCCCAACCCCATATTCACTCTCCCGGCTTCTGTACCTAACAATATTGAAGTCATCATGTTCTCCTGGTCCCTACTTCATGGTTCCCTGAAGATAAAGAATAGATCTCCATGCCTGGATGTAATTATAGAAAAGTAACTGCTTATACCTTGGATACCAGTTAGTTTTGGTTATAGATTGCTTCTAGATACTAGTTTAGTTGTAGTTACAGATTACACTTGGATACCAACTTAGTTATCGATTATGTTGTTAGCAACCCAAAATGGAATAAGAGACCCCGGACTTCTGTATTGCCCCTTGTTCCCTTAATTGGCATGTGGAGGACAGTCACCAGTTGGCTAAATTAACTTCTATTAAAGCTCCTTAAAACTTTAGATTGGACTCTGTGGTCACTCTGTTAATACTCGCTATTTCACCTGGCTGTAACAGTATCTTTACCAAGAAAACCCCAGATGGGGTCACGACGAGTTAGACTGAACAATAACAAACAATAAATACTTGATGACGACTTAAATTAATCAATGAATAATTAAATAAATTGGTAAGCAAGTAAATAAACGAAAGGATGAATAATCAATCAATGAACATTGATTAAATTACTACTACCACTACTACTACTACTACTATTACTACTACTACTACTACTACTACTACTACTACCACTACTACTACTACTACTACTACTACTACCACCACTACTACTACTACTACTACTACTACTACTACTACTACTACTACTACCACCACTACTACTACTACTACTACCACTACTACCACCACTACTACTACTACTACTACTACTACTATTACTACTACTACTACGAATTAAGTGCCTGTTATGTGCCAGGCACTGTCCTAAGCAAAAAAAAAAGAAAAGGAAAAAGACCGTCCTACCCTCAAGGAGCTAACTAGACGATAATTAGGGTTAGATTGCAGAGGTCCCTCCCCGACCAATGGACTTTTGCGAGGGGGGAGGGGAGTGGGCGGAGCCTCTGGTTTTCCTCCTCCAACCAGCAGGGGGCGACGTGCTGGGGAAATGTGCTGGGTCTGCTTTTCTCGGTCTCCTCCCGGCGCGACGGCAGACTGCGCAAGCGCGGGCGTGCTCGACGCCACGTCCTGTCAAGATGGTGCTGGTAGAGCACGTTGTGGCGGACGCCGGCGCCTTCCTGCGGGACGCGGCGCTGCAGGCACGAGGAGCTGGGGCTCGGGAGGGGAGGGGAGGCAGAGGAGGGGGCGTCCTCTGGAACGCTGGGGTTGGGGCGCTGGAAGGGCGGCAGAGCTCTTCCCCCTCCCCGGCTGCTG
>CM053595.1:284968051-284981667 GCA_028646575.1 Pseudocheirus occidentalis | reverse complement strand
CCTCCTCCCCCTCCTTTCCTCTACTCGCCCCCGACTCTTTCCCTTCTCCCCTCCCCCTCGGTCCTCTTCTTCCTCCTCTATCCCTCCCCCTTCTTTTCCTTTAATCTCCCTGTCTACTTGTTCTCCAGTCTCTTTCCCTCCCCGCCCCCTCCCGCCCGGCCCCTTTCCCATCCTCCTTAGTGCTGCTTCCACTGCACCGAGGCTTTTGGGACGCCGAGTCTTACTTCCTTCGGGTCTCACCGTCTTGGTGGCGTGGTCTGGCGGTGGGTGGTCGGAATGACCTTTGGAAGGGCGGGTTCAGTAGAGCCCCGGGGACAGAAGCATGACTTCCTAAGGGTTGAGCCAGCATCTGGTGTCTTGACTCCGTCCCTGGAAGGAAGGGAACTACAGGAGAGGAGGTGGGCGGGAGGGGGGGGGGGCATGTGGGGAGCCTCAGTTTCCCCAAATCGCACATTTGATCAGTACCCCCCGGGGCACTGTCCAACAAAACTGGTCCTGCCCTCCGGGGGCTTATGCGGTACCCAGGTGCGCGCACCCTGGTGAGGCTCCGGCCTGGGCCCCTCGAGGCTCACTCCTTATTTCTTGGGGGCGGGGGGGGGGGGGTGTCTCCTCTCTAGCCAGATGAGTTCTGAGCCACCCCCCACCCAATTCCGACCCACCTGCTGCTCAGCAGGTTTCAGACTCAGTGTCCCATAGGCATCTCAGACTCTCACCCATCTGTGTTGACTCACTGCTGTGTGAATGGTTGCCCAGGTCTGTCGATTCCGCCCCCAGACATCCCAGGTCAGTTCCTTTCCCTTGATTCCTGCAGCCCCGGCCCTGGTTCTGACTTGCTTCCTTTTACCCACATTATTGCAATAGCCACTTCATAGGTCTCCCCATCACTCTCCCCTGTCTGATTCATCCTCTACTGGGCTCTGATGCCAAAGTCACATTCCCAAAGCACACGTTTGTCCGGCGACTCCCTTATTTAATAAACTGCAGTGGCTCTGTCGGGGTAGGCAGCCTAGTGGATAGGATGCTGGGCCTGGAGTCAGGAAGACCCGAGTTCAAATGTGGCTTCAGAAACTTCAGTGGCAGAGTCACTGTGTGACACTGGGCAGGTCACTTCACCCTGTTTGCCTCAGTTTCCTCATCTGTCAAATGAGCTTGAGAAGGAAACGAATAAAGTGTCTCTGCCAAGAAGACCCCAGATGGGGTCATGAAGAGCCACATGTGACTGAAAGTGACTGAGCACAAAACGGCTCTTTGTGGCTTCGAGTGTCAAATGCAAACTTTTGTTTGGTGTTCAGATCCCTGAACCTGACTCTGGCCTGCCGTCCCAGGCTCATTACATATCAGTGACCTTGTGCACACTCTTTGGTCTAGCCTAGCTGGCATCCTTGCTGCTCCTCACTTTCCATGCTTCATCTCCCTTTGCACAAACTCTCTCGCCTCTTAGAATCAACGGTGTCCTTCAGAGTTCAGCTTGAATGCTTCTGCCTTATGCGACCTTTCCCAAACTTGCAGCTGCTAGTATTATCCCCTCCCAAATTACCTGGTCTGTGTTTTGTGTGCTCAGCGCACATGCCTCCTCCCTAAACAGAATGAACATCAGGTCCTTCAGGGCAGGCACAGCTCTTGGATTTTTTCTTGGTGCTTGGTTTCCTTAGCACCTAAAGCTGCCCATGCATCCTGTGCCTGGCATGCTTTTGGTGTTGAATAAATGCTGCTGGATTGATAGAAGTATGTATTACACAAGTGATAGGACAAAGGACCAAGAACATTTTTGGAGGGAGAAAACATTGACGTGGGGGATCTGGGAAAGCCCATGGAGGATGAGCCACCCAAGGAGTGGTCGTATAGTAAAAAGTAAGGAGTCCAAAAGAAGGAGAAATGAGAAAGGATTGCTTCCCAGCTCTAGGAAATGACATGTGCAAATACCTGGATGCAAGAGGTGGGATCTAAAGTTCAGAGAACAGCCAGTGTCCATTTGGACTGGAACGTAGGCTGAGTAAAGTGGAACAGTAACGTGAACTGAGGCTGGAAAAGTAGACAGACTTTAAGCACCAGCATAGGGACTTTATATTTTATGCCATAGGCAACACCTCCCTTCTGCCGACGTTCTTTATTTGGGAGCAGATGTCAGAGATTGCTTGGCCAAATCTGTTACTTAAGATGTTGGTTGTGACACCTGAGGGAAGGATATGTTGGAGAGGAGACAGACAAGGGTAGGGAGACCAATTGATGACAGTCCTAGGCGAAGGTGATGAGTCAGGGAAAGGGGATGGTTTCCAGAGATATGAAAAGACCCAAGATGTGGCTGTCGACCAGTTCTGGGGTAGAGGGCTGTCAGGAGAAGGGAGAACAAGATTCTGAACCTGGCTAACTAGGAGAGGTGGGAGGTGGGGTGGACGACAATAAGTCCAGTTTTGGACGTGTTGAATTTGAAGGCGTGAATGGGAGCTTTTTCAGGAGAGATTAGGGTTGGAAATCTCAGTTTGGGAGTCATCTGCATAGGACTAGTAAAAAAAAGTCTGTGGGAGCTGATGAGATCCCCAAGAGGTAGTGTGGAGAGGTGGGTGGTTCTGGGTAGCCATGGGGTACAGCTTTGATTAGGGAGTGAGAACTGGGTGATTAACCAGCAGAAGAGGCTGAGTGACAGACCCGGAGGAGAAGCTGAAGATAGTAATTCATGAAAAGCAAGGGAAGAGAGAAGGTGGAGTAAAGTTGGGGGGCCTGGGAAGACGTAGTTAATAGCACTGAAAGTTAAAGGAAGGTCAGTGACAATAACAGCATCTCATCTTGTGTATTGCTTTTCCATACAGTGCTGAAGTCAGAAACCAAATTACCAGGAAAGTAAGACGCGTCAGTGAGGCTCACTGCCCACAGGTGGTGAGGAACTAGCAGGGAGTGGAGTTCATTCTAGTGAGTTAACACAGAAAGGTAGAGATGCAGGATTAACTTGTGGGAGTGGAAGGGTCAGGTGAAGTATATGTATTTAAACCTTTATTCAGGGCCTACTGTGTCCCAGGCACTGTACTAACTACTGAGGAAATCTAAGAGCCAATAGACAGGCCCTCTCCTCACATAGGGAGGGAGCTTACAATCTGATGGGGAGGATCACATATAAATATATACAAAGTGAGCTATATACAGGATAAATAGAAAATAATTATCCAAGGAAAGGCACTAGAATTACCAGGAATTAGGAAAGATTTCCTGTAGAAAGTGGGGTTTTAGTTGGGACTTAAGTCTGGATTGAAGGAGGGAGAGCATTCCAGGCATAGAAGACAGCCAGAGGAAGTGCCATTACACCAGAGATGGAGGGTCTTGTTTGTGGGATAGCCTGGGGACCAGGGTCACTGGACGGCAGAGTACATGGTGGGGAGTAAGGTGTAAGAACACTGGCTAGGTAAGAGAAGGCTAGTTTATATTATAGGTAGTAGATGATGAAGGACTTGGTCCAGTAGCTTTGCAGAGATTGAAGATTGGGGACTGGAGATTGTAGAACAGTGATTCATGGGACCACTTATCAGAAAACAGGAGGGTACAAATGGAGGGGCTGGCCAGGGCCACCTCATCATCTGGAGCACGGAAGAAACTATATGAAGATGTTGAGCAATTTTGAAGAGAGCACAGGAATGCTTATGTGGGCAGCTTGATTTCCTAAGGTAGTGAATGACTTTGTTTGCTGAGGGGAGCAGGAGAGGGTGGGCTTGAGAACAGTTTGGATGGAACAGCTGCTGCTAGAAAGTCTTCTGCCATGAGTATGGGGGGGGCTGAGGAATTAAGGGAAAGAAAAGCTTTGGAATGGACACCTAGAAATGAGCTGGAGAGTCATTGAGGCCACAGGATTGCCAGATTATCTAGCAACAGGTCGGGGGCTAGACAGCAGACTTTTTGGTTCCCAGATCAGTGTTTTTCCCACTCTGTCATGCTTCTTCTTTTTTTTTTTTTTTTTTTTAACATTGCTTTGTAGTCTTAAAGCTAAGATCCCAAGATGATCTGAGCTGTTTTCCTCAGACCACTTGTCACCTTCCTGCAAAATACTTAAATTGTATCATTTAGCAGCTACCTGCTCCTAGGCCTGAAAACTGTTCTTTGACCTCACCTGATGATATTTATTCTCCATATTAGTTGTAATTGAATCCAAAGAACTTTTAAGTAAAACTCAAAATAAATTTGAAGTAGACAGAACTCCTAGCCATAGGTAAGGGAAGAAAAAATTAGGTTTTTTGTTGATAGCTTTTGTTTTTGTATCACCTACATTTCCAAACAAATCCCAGCCTCTACCTCCTAGAGCCCTATTTCATATAAAAAAAATAAAGAGAAGAACAGTTCCTCTAAATTAACCACATTGAAAAACATCTGACATCTGCACTATTATGTGTTATTATGCACTGTATTGTGTATTATTTTTCCCAAAGATTTTTTTTTTTTTTGCTTTTTGGAAGGCAACTGGGGTTAAGTGACTTGCCCAAAGTCACACAGCTAGTTTTTGTGTCAAGTGTCTGAGGCCAGATTTGAACCCACGTCCTCCTGACTTCAGAGTGCTCTATTCACTGCGCCACCTAGCCGCCCCTTTAATTTTTTTTTATTTTGATCTTTCTATTATTAGTTAACTCCTGTTGTAGTCACATGCCTTTCAATAACTAACCAAGAATGGTCACCTCTTGTTTATAGTGACTGAATTTTCCAAGAAGACTGGTGATTACCCCAGCCTTTCAGCCACAGATATCCAGGTGTTGGCCTTGACTTACCAGCTGGAGGCAGAGCTTGTTGGGGTATCTCACCTGAAGAAGGAGCCAGAGTCAGAGGTATAGAATCCCTAGTGGTCATGCTTGAAGTGAATGAGGGCTGTAAGCTGCGGTTCTGGTTTTAAAGGTGCTTTGTGTGCAGTGGTGTGTGTGGGGCAGAGGTGGGTGACTCTGTGTCCTCACAGTGTTTTCTTGCTCGGACCCCTCCTTGTTGTTCTGCAGGTTAAAGTGAGTTCATCAGTGCTACATCCAGAAAATCCCCTGCATATTCCTGGTTTTCACCTGCCTTCCAAGGTAATCTTTGATGCTGGCTACTGAGGGGCTGCAGGACATAGCTCTGTAGACAGTGTATACTCTGATTTTAATGGTCTGCTGTGCTACACACCCGCAGAGCTGACTCATTCTTTATCATTTGCCCTCCTCGGTTATTTTCTTTGTCAAAATTTCAGCCCAAACTTCCAGAGGAAATAGTATGTCAGGTGCCTCCTGCTGCTGAGTCTGCTGAGAACCTAGAGTATAATTCCTTTCTGTTCTGGAGAAACCCTTTGCCCAATATAGATGTCGATCTTCAGGAATTGACGGTGAGGTTTCTCCCCTGGTCCTTGATGGCAGCAGAAAGATGGCAGCGTGTATCTCCTCACTCATTTCTCCCATATGCTGAATTTTTATGAATTCTTAATTTTCCAGGCTGGAGAAGATCAGAGTGTTCTAAGTGAGGAAGAAGAGAATGGAAGAGGAGAAGAGAGTGAAGGTAGTGCTGAGGAGGACGAGGATGAGGATGGGGAGGAAGATGGAGATGAAGATGGAGGCTGGATAACGCCCAGCAATATTAAACAAGTTCAGCAGGAGCTGGGACAGTATGATAGTCCTGATAATGTCCAGGTTGGCTGTGTAACCACAGACTTTGCCATGCAGGTAAGCATTTTCTGGGCTGAGCTTTGGGGAGGTTTACTTATCTAGATTGTGGCACATTTTTACTTTGTCCAACCACATTTTGTTCTCTTGTAAAAGCCCAATCAAGGGTGTTCAAAGAACATTTCATTCATTTTCTGTCTTTGGCATTGAATACTTTGGAAAATGTCTGCTTTCTTAGGATAGTAGTATCACTTAGTTAAATTGTTTATGGTCTAGTTTAAAGCTTTGATCCCTCATTCTAATTTCCGTTGTATTTCAGGCTTTAGTGATATCTTTGTTCTCGGTCATATTTTGAAAAAAGTGTGTTTTGCCACAAAGACATTATATTTTGTTATGAAATAACATGACTTATGTGTTCTAAGATTTTGCTAACTCATGAGACCTTGAAAAACTGGTGATTCTGTTGAAAGAGAGGGTCATAGCCCTCACCCACAAAAGCATTTGAGACTGTAGAAAAGCTCATCCTCATGTATCTGGTAAGGTGTATACAATCCACTTTTCTTTAGGAAAGCCCTGTTCAAGCAGGGCCAGGGTGTACCACGTGCTCCTGTTTTTGCTGATTTGGCTCATTGGGGTGCTGCAAAGTTCAACTCTGTTTGAACTTTCTGATTGCAGAATGTTCTGCTCCAGATGGGGCTCCATGTGCTGGCGGTGAATGGGATGCTCATCCGGGAGGCCAGAAGCTACATATTGCGGTGTCATGGCTGCTTCAAGTACGTTCAGACAATTGAATTTCAGATGTGGAGATGCTTGGTCTGTCTTATAGCTGTCCTGTCAGAGCCCTCAGTACTGGGAGGGAGTTGGTGTGTCTGTTACGCTAAGTTAGCACAGTGCTCGTGTGTGGCAGCTCTGTGGAGGGGCTGGAGTAACAATCTAGGTCTCCACTGAGCCCTGTCATATGAGGGTAAAGCTGCCACAAGACTTTGGTCTCTTGGCAGAACCATGAGGGCAGACAGAAGTACAAGCTTATGTATAAATACTTTGTCCTTCAGTAATTAACAGTAGAAGAGCTGGTTTAATGGAACACAGATTGAGCCACATGTACAAAAACTTGTGCTGAATTCTCTGAACACTCCGCTTGGTGTGCCAGAGGATGTGAGATTAGTCAAGGAGGAGGAAGGAAGCAGCAGGTGACCATTGGGTTGTGAAGACGATGGCATAACAGGGCTCCTGCCCCAAGCCAAGGAAGCACCGGGGAGTCCGACAGCGTGGAGTCCTCAGGAGGGAGGGGCATCCTTACTGGTCCCAGAGCAGCCCTGTCCCGGGACACACCAGAATCATAAGCACTCATCTGGAAAAAGGGAGGAAAATTTCTGGTCCACTTTAGCATGGGGAACTGTAGATATTCTTCTTCCCCTTCTTTTTGTAGGTGGTGATAGAAGATAACATAAGAAAATATTTAGTACAATGCCCTCATTTGCAGAGGGAGTTGAAACTAGTTTAACCTCTCATGAGGTCACATAGAATAGGCTTTTTAAAATAATAGCTCGGTGACTCTGCAGGAATAAAAATCCTGGGGAGATACCAGTAGGTCACCTGGGTCTCTCTCATGTATAATCTTTGAAAAGACAGTAACAGGGACTCTCAGGGTGCATAAATAAGCCCGGTGGCCCTTCGCTCCACTGTCCAGTGCCTCAGTTAGTGGGGAGCAGTGTCTGCTTCCTCCTGGGACACCTATTCTTTATTTCTTACTGTCATGTGGGTGGACAATAGTGTATAGCTGAAATCATCTTTTCCCAAACAAGATTATATTACTAATAAGTTTAATTCCTCACATTTGTGCTCATTCTCCTGAGAGCTTGTGATTGATCTCCAGTCTTAGGAAATCAGCTTTGGGCATAAGAAACAAGTGCTTACACAAGTGAGTCAACGCTCCTGGATCCACATAAGAGGTTTGAGGAGCATCTTGGCACACATTACATATACGTGCCTCACTCTACTCTGCTGGGGAGGTGACAGGGGCTAGGTCAGAGACGATCCCTGCTTTCAAGGAGTTTACCGTTCAGATGAGGGGTAAGACACCAACACAGGCAGCTGTGGTATGTGATCTTACCTGGCAGCTGCGCTGGAGAGTTCTAAAACAGAAGATTGTATAAGGGTACAGAAAATGAGGGTTGACTTGGGGGATCACAGGAGGCTTCCCGCAGGAGGGGACGTTTGAAATGAACTTGAAAGGAACTTGGGGTTGGGGACAGTTATGGAATTCAAAGCTCCCTTACTTTACAGATAAGGAAATAGGCCCAGAGGAGCAGGGCCAGGTGTTAGTGGCAGGACTAGAGCCATAATGAAGACCTTCTGAGCAGTCCAGCATTCTTGTCAACAGTACCAGGCCAGCTGCACCTTATTGAAATTCTACACATCATAGGGACAATGTGATCTCTCATCAGGATTCCCCAGTATCTCCTCGTAGTTTCCAGACCATATCAGAAGCTTCTCAAGCACAGTGATATATTCTCATAATTCCAGTTACACAATAAGTAAAGAATTACAGAACAGGAAAAACTCCATGCAAGGTTTTTGTATTCACTTGTTTCAGTCACATCCAAATCTTTGGGGCCCCCTTTGGGGTTTTCTTGGCAGAGATACTGAAGTGATTTGCCATTTCTCTGATTCATTTTACAGATGAGGAAACTGAGGCAAACAGGGCTGAGAGACTTGCCCGGGGTTACACTGCTAGGAAGCGTCTGAGGGCAAATTTGAACCCCTGAAGAGTTCTGACTCCAGGCCTGGTGCTTTATGCACTGTAGCGCCGCCTGGCGGCCAGAATAAGTGTTTCGCTCCTTAGAAATATCTCCTAAACTGGCAAACATGGTTTGGGTGATAAAAATTTGTCCCTTCAAGAAATGTAGTGATGTTGTAATAATTTGTTATTTCTCTCCATTTTACAGCTTGTTTTTATGGCACTTTGTTTTTATGGAGCCTTTATGGCCCACCTTTCACAAGAATGTAGAGGGTTTTAGACCTTTCGTGTTGAGGCTGTTTAAAGACCCTTTACAGACGCAATAGACAGATGTATCTATCACCATTCAGCTCTTTTGCCAGAAGCTTTTCCATACCCATTGTTTCCCAAGTGGGTGGGTTTGCTGCCCATAGCTCAAGCATTTCCTTCTGTGCCCTCTAGGACCACCTCCGATATGACCAGGGTCTTCTGTGCACATTGTGGAAATAGAACACTGAAAAAAGTGGCCGTCACGGTCAACAATGATGGCAGCCTTCACATGCACTTCTCCCGAAACCCCAAGGTGTTGAATGCACGCGGCCTTAGGGTGAGTGGTCAGCCCATTGCCTGTTTCATCAGAGCAGAACCTCAGGGTTGGCAGGAAGGTTTGGGGAGTGAATGTTATTAGAGACTTCAGAACTTCAGTGGTTGGCATCATTGGGGTTTGAATTAACAGACAGAAATGTAGGAATTGTTTGGCCAGAATCGTTTTCTGTTGCATGCCGTGTGAGGCCTGTAGGCTACAGGGGAAGGGGGCTTGAAGGCAGCAACAGGTACACAGCAGGAAGTCTGTGCCAAGGCTGTGGCCCAGAGAGGGAAACTACAGATGGACCAAGCAAGGGAAGGGAATGGAGTGAATGAGCCAGGCTTTCATAGATGGGAAGCTTCAGATCCTCTGCATTTTCCCTTGTTTTCCAAGATAAGTACAGTGATATAATAGGTACTAGAAGGAGGGACCTTAAATTGATCTCTCTTTTCTCCTTTACCACATCCATACATGTCTCTGACAAACTAAAACTGTCCCAAAATGACAAGGAACTATCTGACTAACAGGAAAGTGTTAAGACGTGCCACATCCTCCCTCACGTTTAACGGGCTTTCTCTTCTCCTGCGCAGTATTCCCTTCCTGCTCCCAAAGGAGGGAAGCATGCCAACAACCCCCACCTGACGGAGGACCAGCGCTTCCCACAGCAGCGACTGTCCCGAAAGGCCAGGCAGAAAACCAATGTTTTTGATCCTGATTACATTGCGGGGGTGTCTCCCTTTGTAGAGAATGATATCTACAGCCGGGCAGCCACACTCCAGATCAGAGACAGTGCATTGGGGGCTGGAAGGAGGCGGTTGAACCCCAATGCTTCAACAAAGAAGTTTGTGAAAAAGAGGTGAAAGAAATATGGTGAGCCCAAGATTGAGGCTGAATGGCTGCCACCAAAGTGACCTTTCTTGCTGTCGGTTTTCAGAAGCTTTTGGAAGGCAGGAATGGCTCAGGACCTTACATTTGAGTCTAGTCTTGAGGACAGTTCTATTATGACTTGGCAGCTGGGATGAAACTGAATATTGGCTTTATCTCCAGTGATTTCTGTACTGCCCCTTGGCCTGTTAGTGTCGGGCTGGCCTGACTTCCCACTACTTTAAAAGGAATTTGTAAAGAAAGGAAAGGAAAGGATGCCCTGCAGCCCCTCTCTGTTCTCACGTACCTTGAAAAGGGGGAATGCCCATCTTCTAGTATTTTTCTAATAAATGTGCTGTTCTTACGCTTTTTGTTCTTTTCATCAAGCGCCTCTTTTGTTCCTTAGCATTTATGGCAGCCAAAGGGGTGACCTCTGTGTTCTAGCCAACTCTAGTTTGAAGGGATGGTAAAGAGTACTTTGGGGGCATTTGCATGTTTTAGGGCCACCAAGAATGAAACTGCTGTGGGTATCATTGTGTAAGATGAGTGTACACCAGTGCCCTTTGTGGGTCATGTTTGAATCCACTGAAAGAGATTTCTCTGCCTGCTTTAAGGATGACAGGCTCTCTCCTTTGCATCAGGGGCCCTTGTGTTTTGACAGGCATTTTTCAGATTAAGAGGCAGCATGGGGTGGGCTGGGCTCAGGTTCAACCTCTGATGTGACCATGGGCACAAGTCACTTCTTAGTGCACCCTTAGTGACTAAGACATGCTACAAATTGCTGCCTTGGTGGGTGTTTAAAAATAAAGTCATAAGTCTGAGCCAAAAAAACAATTCAATCAGTGGAATTGATGTAAAAAGGAGTTTATTGTAAATCATTCAAGTCATTCTTACATTTAGTTTATTATATAGTGAGTGACAATATATGGCACACAGTATTATCTTTTTTCTTTTTTTGGGGGGGAGGGCAATTGGGGTTAAGTGACTTGCCCGAGGTCACACGGCTAGTTTTTTTTTGGGGGGGGGGGGTAGAGTGTCTGAGGCCGGATTTGAACTCAGGTCTTTCTGACTCCAAGGCTGGTGCTCTATTGACTGCGCCACCTAGCCACCCCATATCTTTTTTCTAATTATCTAAAAAGGAGTCACATTTTTCTCCTAAGTACCACGAAGCTCTCATACTATTTATAGGATAACAGATCTTGAGCTGGAAGGAGGAACCTTAGTGGTAATCTGGTCCTGAATTGTTCTCTTTTAGATGATGAAGCTGAGGCCCACAATTCAAACCCAGATCTAGCTGCAGATCCAGGACTCTCCATTCCACTGAGGTCATGGTAGTGAGAAGTAATCAGCTCTTAGATAAGAACTGAGGTCAGCCATAGCAGTCTTTCAGAACTGGTGTGAAAAATGTTACTCTTCCACCTGGGGCAAAGAGAGGTGGTAGTCAACAGCCATTGGTCACTTCTGTAGGAATCTTTTACCGTGAGCCCATTGGCTGAGAAGTTGGGGATGTTGGAGTGTGAGTTGTAGGGCTCTGTACCTTGGGGTTTTTTCTCTGCTTGGCATCATGGATTATAGTGCTCAGGATGGTCTAGGCATACATATTAAATCATGTGGAGTTCATCAGCTCCAAGAAAGTAGAAGCTTCCTCATACAAAGTACTCTAGATAAAACAGAAATGAAAGCAATATGGTCCCTTCTCTCCAGGAACTCAGAGTCCACCACAGGACACAGAACATATGCAGAGTTCAGAATGATAACGAGAGTAATGAAATATGGGCAAAGGAAACATTCAAAGTACTCCAGGGAAATGTGATGAGGGAGTGAGCATGCTTCAGTCTATGGGGATACCTGGAGCAGGTGGGGATAGAGAGGAAGTGCTCCAGACCAGAGGTGGGAGATGGCCTGGCAAATTCAGGGAACAGCGTTAGTGTGAAATTGTGTTTGATTAAAATGCCCCGTGTGTGGAAAAGTAACTAGCTTGTGGACTGCCTTAACTGTCAGGTTGAGGAGTTTATTATTCTCAGTGCATTAGGGGCCATGGTGAGTATAGGAGTTAGTCCTCTGCCTTATTAAGATGATTTTGGCTTCCATGTAAATGATGGATTGAAAAGGGCAGGGAGTCTAGGCTATTACAATAGTCCAGAGGGAGTGAGAACCTGGACCAATTGAGAACCAGGACAGATGTGAATGGAGAAACTTGGAAAGATGCACTTGGCATCTTTTTGGATGAGGGACCTCAGGGAAAGCCAGTGATGCTTAAGGTTTTGAGCTGGGTGTTGAGGATCAAAGGTGTCACCAGCAGTATTAAATCTGAGGGAGGGACAGATTTAGGCATGGGCGAATTTTGGCCTCTAGTGGGCCACCCACATAGAGATGTTTTACTGAGCAGTTAGTGATGTAACCCTGGAGATTAGGGCTATATATGTAGATTTGGGAGTCATTTGCATAGAGTTGATCATTGAACCCATGAGAATGAATGACTTCATCAGGTTTGAAAATAACCACCATCAAACCCAGGCATGTATATAAGTTGACTTATATGGGACTATTTAAAGACTCAGGATTAATGTTATAGATAGGAAGAGACCCACGAAAAATAAAGCATTTATTATGTGCTGGTCCCTGTCCTGAGTGTTGAGGATACAACCACCAAGCCAGCAAGGCAACCCCTGTCCTCAAGGATTTTCCATTCTAATGGGGGAAAGCACATAAAGGGGAATTCAAAACAATGGGGAGGAAGGAGGTATAAGATAAGGAATAAAGCTGATTCAAAGCTGGGGAAGCGAGGGATGGAATCCAGATTTTCCACTGGGATGGAGATGATTGTGGAGGAAGGACAGTGAAGAAACCTGCAGGAACTCTTGACTACAGTGTCATGGAGAGAGGAAGGTATCCAGAATTGGGGTCAACAGTGGTGTCTGTGCCAGAGAGAGGCCAAGAAGGATGAAAAAACCATTGAATTTTGCAATAAAGAAGTACCTGGTAACCTTGGAATGAATGATTTCAGTCAGGTGAGTTCAGAAGCCAGATTGCAAGGTGCTGGGAATTGTGAGGGAGAGGAGAAAGTGAGGCCATTTGAGTAGGGCCAGCTCCTTCTAGGAGTTTGGCCTTGGGAAAGATACAAGATAGCTGGAGGGTGCAGTGAAATCAAGGGGGCCGTGGTTTTGTCAGGATAGGATGGGGGGGCCTGTAAAGCCAATCAGCAGTAGGTTCCTGAGAGAATGCTACTGTGAACAGCTTTTAAGATTCAGATTACACAGTATTAGTGAACACTCTGTTTATTCCATTACAAATCAAGATTCAGCACAATATTCACAGTATCAACAATTCACAGTATTATATACAATATTTAGAACAAGGAAAGTCTAAATTTTATATCTTATTACAGAAAGAAACAAGGAACAAGAGAAGAATCCCCTGGTTTCCCTAAAGGAGAAACCAGCTTCACATTCAAAGATTCAGTCAATCCAGCTAAAGATTCAATCAATCAATTCACCTGGTTTCCCTAGGAGGGGAACCAGCTTAACTTCAAATTTAAAGATTCAGTCAATCAATTAACAAAAGGAATGACCTAGTTTCCCTAAGAGGGAGTTGATTCAATCAACAATTCACAATATACTGATCTTCCACTCGTGGGGCAACCATTAACTTTAGTTTCCAAATAAAGTTCTTAGACAACCGCACAAACCTTCCACCCCTTGATT
The DNA here is from genome assembly GCA_028646575.1 of Pseudocheirus occidentalis. Lineage (NCBI taxonomy): Eukaryota > Metazoa > Chordata > Mammalia > Diprotodontia > Pseudocheiridae > Pseudocheirus > Pseudocheirus occidentalis. The sequence goes on along the minus strand of CM053595.1, from coordinate 284,968,200 downwards.
TCCAACAAATCTCAGTTTAGTCCAAGGGGAGGCCTTTTCTTCATTTTGACTCTGGGTAGTCTCTCTGATTCCCTGGATCCTTTTCCCTGGTCCCAGCTCCCTCCTGAGTCTGTCAAACAATCACCTGGATTCAGGAACAGAAAGCTGGC
>CM053595.1:284933358-284967551 GCA_028646575.1 Pseudocheirus occidentalis | reverse complement strand
TGCTCTATTTACTGTGCCACCCAGCTGTCCCAACTTTATTTTTCTTGAGGTTCTTTTTGGGGGTCTATATTTTTTTCACAGTGTGACTAACATTGATGTTTTAAATGACTACACATGTATTACCTATAACCTGTATTGAATTGCTTGCCTTCTCAATGAGAAAATTTGGAATTTAAAATTTAAAAACAAATGTTAAAATTATTTTTACATATAACTAGGGGGGAAACTAAACTAAAAAAAAAAGAAAGTTAATTGGGAATGAAACAGTGATAGTGAGGCACAGAGATGGGGAAAACAAATAGTCGCAGCAAATTCTATTTCTAGCACTGTCTAGCCCTGAGCTCTTAAATCTTCTCATGGAATCCTCCCACTTCAGGGCCTCTCAATTCCATGAGACTTCAGAGACTAGATGAATCATGTTGTCACCTCCTCCCTGAGGAAAATAGAAGTTCCTCCTTGCTATCCAACACCCATTCTTTTCATTCTCACTAAAACAGTTTTTTTTTAAAAATCAAGAATGAGGTAACTAAATATGCTTCATTATTTTTTAAAACCTTGGCTTAACACTGTGATACAGTAATTTGAAAGTCTGGTTCTAAGTCCTATATAGGGGCTTTTAAACATTTAACACAATCATTTTGTAAAGTACTAAATGTAGTTCTAAATTGGGTCAGCTAGATGACACAGTAGATAGAATGCTGGATCTGGAGTCAGGAAGACAAGTTCAAATCTGGCTTCTGACACTTACTAGCTGTGTGACCCTGGGCAACTCACTCAACCCTGTTTTCCTCAGTTTCATCATTTGTAAAATGAGATGGAGAAGGAAATGACAAATCACTCTAAGAAAACCTCAAATCTTTGCCAAGAAAACCTCAAATACAGTCATGAAGAGTCAGGCATGATTGAAAACCTGAACTACAAAATGGATTATTGCATGACCAAACATCACTGAAAATGATAGAGATTTTGTCTTCTTGTTCTAAATGTTTAGTTTTTAAATATCTTATAATTGTGATGGCTTCGTATTGTCATAGGCTAATATCACAAGGCACAATATATGCACAAATGTACACTCATCACAATATGATCAGCGTCAATGGTAGTAGATGTAAATAGATATTTCAAATAGTTTTAATTTTGAATTTGGGTAACTGATGTCTTGTCAGGTTACATTACTTTTTTTTTTTTACTGGAATTGCCTGGAATTCTCTTTCTCTCTGCTTCTGCCTCCTGGCTTCTTTCAGGTCTCAAGTGAAATTCTGCCTTCTACAAGAAGCCTTTCTCTGTTCCCCTGAATGTTAATGCCTTTCCTCTGTGATTCTCCCATTTTCCCTCTATCTTCTTTGTACAGAGTTACTTTCATGTTGTATTTCCTATTAGGTTCCTCAAGGGCAGGGACCCCAAGGTTTGCCTTTCTTCTATCCCCATTGCTTAGTACAATGCCTGGAACACAGGAAATACTCGATAAATGCTTGTTGGTTTGACTTTCCTTGGTTCGACTTATAATGTGGCTTGTGAATCTCTTTATATATTTCCTGCACTGGTTCTTTCCCTGCTACATACAAACATGCTCAAGCTTAAAAAACGATTTTCACTTGAAGCTTTGATCCTTTAAGCTATCATCCTATATCTGTCCTCTTTTAGTGCTACCCTCCTCCCCAGAGGAAAAAAACCACACACCCTCTCTATATTCCACTCCCTCACACGCTCAGTATTTCTTAACTATTTGCCATCAAGGTTCTGACCCCACTGCTCAGCTGATAATGACTCTTTTCAAGGCCCCCGATGTTCCCAATTTTAAAGTGAGATGGCTCCTTCTTAGTCTGCGTTCTTCTTAATCTCTTTGCCACTTTTGCCACTGTTGACAATCTCCTCCTTCTGGATGCCCTCACCTTCCTGGTCATTCATGACACCTCTCTGTCATAGTTCCTTTCCTTCTCGTTGTACTTTTCATCAGTTTCCTCTTAGCGTTTTTATCCATATCCCGCCCCCTATGTAAGGGGATATCCCACAGCTCTGTTCTGGACTATCTCTTCTCTCATGCTGATTTCATTCATACCCTTTCCATCATCTTGCTCTCACTAAGACCTGAGTTGGCCCAGATAACCCAACATCTTTTGGTCATCCTTTCCAGCACTAAATGTACCTTCACTCACATCCTTGATGTGGAGGTGGGATAGTGCTTGTTTCTCATGGCCATTTCTAGACTCTCCTTCTGGGGCCATCACTTAGCAACATCTCCCTCATTTAAGTTCACTCAATTAAATCAAAATTTTCCACCCCATTTAAATCATGAAGGTTATTGTGTACCAATCACCGGGTCTTCCTTCCTTCTTTATCAAGGAACTTGGCACCTGTGTTACTATCTTCCTCTCTCCTTCAACTCCTGACCTTATTCTAGGGACTTAAACATCCATGCAGATACCCCTTGAATTTCCTAATCTCTCGGTTCCTTCATGTCCTTAAATCTTGTGAGCTATTCCTCCTTCATTCTGCCTCAGTCACACACAGGGATGGTCCTAATCTAGACCCTGTCATCAATCATTCCCTACTCTCTCTTCCTTTTCTCCTGTCTATGACAAAGAGGTGACAGTTTCTTTCCGCCGAGGATGAAATGTGCCCTTGATTTCATTTGCTTCCATCTTCTCCAGCAGATTTCAACTTCTAAACTCCCTCCCTTTTCCCACTTAGTCTCTCTGGATTGATTCATTCCTTCCCTACTGTCTTCAAATATATCTATCTCTCACATTCTTAAAAAAAAATAAAAGAAATGCTACCATCCCCTCAAGCTGTTGTCCTATATCCATCCCCCCTTTTTTCAGCCAAACTCTTAGAAAAATTGTATGGAGGCTCATTTCCTACTCTTCCTCTCCTCTCATTCCTCAACCCTTTATATCTGACCTCTGATTACATCACTCCACTGACACTGCTCTCAGAAATCACCAGTGATCTCTTAATTACCAAATCTGATGGTGTTTTCTAAGTCCTTATTATCATTCTTGACCTTTGCTACATTTGACACTGCTGCTCACATGCTCTTGCGTGTCTCCTTCCTTTCTGGGTTTTTGTGAGGCAACTTATCTCTCGGTTCTCTTATCTAGCTCAGGGTTTCTTAAACTTTTTTGACCCCTTTTTGCCTGAGAAATTTGTACACAATCCTGGATTTATAGGTATATAAAATAGGCGTACAAATCAAACATCTACTGATAATAAATCATAGAGAAATTGATTTTATAGCAATTCTTTGGTATACATATAATTTTGCCATTTATTAAAGATGAAAGCAAGGTTACATCCTAATGATTTGGATGTGCTTGTTTATTTTTACATAAAGAATTAAAGCTTGCAATATTTGACACTGCAGGATGTAGAGCATCTTCAATGTTTTTCAGAGTGGATCAATATTTTCATTTAATCCTAAATGCCAAGAACACCATTTCAAACAGATACATAGTACAAAATGGCAGAAGTAAATTAGGGCCATTTCAGAAATTATTGGAAATTCTGTCCAGTCCCAAGCCAAAATTCATTTTAAAGGAAACTCAGGTTTTAAACCTGTGTCACTTGATGACTTGGCAAATTTTTCTTGAGCTTTTAATGGCAGGTGACTGATTTTTTTTTTCAATTGAGTATAGTTTATGAACCCAACTTAGATTTTTAGAATCAATATTTGAAGGAAAGTATTTCTGAGACTGTGTCTCCAGACACTTCAGATCATCAAATTTAACTTTTATAACTAAACCTTTGGGAAGATTATTTTCAATTATAAAATCATTGGTAGATTTCTACATATAGATTTCTAAAGAACCATTTTCCAACCTATTCTTCCATGTGTTAACTTTTTTTAGTAAAACTTTCAATTTTATCTTTTAACATAAATATGTTATAATTTTTTTCCTTGAAGCAACATGTTTAAATCATTAATTTTTTTTCTTTTTGAAGGGGGCTTCAAAATTGCAAGGCAATTGGGGTTAAGTGACTTAAATTGCACAGCAAGTGAGTGTTAGGTGTTTGAGGTTGGATTTGAACTCAGATCCTCCTGACTCCTGGTCCAGTGCTCTATTCACTGTACCGCCTCTGAATCATTGAGTTTTTTTAATCCAGAAAATAACACAGTTTTGAAAGTCATTATGAAAAAAAGTAACAAAATCAGATTTCTGCTCAGTCAAAAACATAACAACTTAATCTTTCAGTTTCAATAATCTGTTTAAACTTTGTACTTTGGGGAGCCACCTTACCTCTGCATGTGGTAATAATCAGAGTCCATGTCTTTCCAAAAAAGCAAATTACTGTTAACTGTTAAGTTAAATTACCTTCATTAAGCTTTTAATGAAGTTAATGATTTTGATAGTATTGTGAAGTACAACATCTAATTCTGGTGATATTTTTTTGGCTACCAGTGTCTCCCAAAGGATCATTCAGTGAGTAAAAGTGATGTGTTCATTGCCACCAGCTTTAACTTTTGCTACAAATCCAATGTTCTAGCCCATCATTGCTCCAGCACTGTCTGTACAGACTCCATTTCAATTTTTCCACTGTAAACCTTCCTTTGTAAAAAATTCAACTTTAAAATATACATATTCATCAACTTTTAAAATATAAAATAAAATATATATTCCCCTCTTGTGTACCCTTCCAAAGGGTGACAGATCAATAATCCCTCATGTATGCCTCCTTCACAAACATATAGTACATAAAGTAACAACTGTGCCATGTTAGAAATATCAGTTGTTTCATCTAACTGAATCGTAAACTTTGGGCTGCCCCTAAGTCTGGTTATAAGCTGCTGGCATTGATCATTACTAATTTTAGATTTTTTTTGGAAACAGTATCATTTGATAAAGGAATTTTATGAATTTCATTCCCATACTTTTCCCCATGAACTATTTCTGACATTTTAATAGCAGCAGGTAACACGAGATTTTCTCCTATGGTGTAAGGCTTTTTAGTTTTTGCAATTAAATAAGAAGTTTCATAAGATGTAAGTAAATGCTTTTGGTTAATAGTAACAAATTCATTACACACATCATTTCTTATAGCACAATAATATTCCATTACATTAATGTGCCACAATTTGTTTAGCCATTCCCCCAATCAATGAGCTTCTACTTTGTTTCCAGTTCTTTGAACCACAAAAAACGTTTCTATAAATATTTTGGTGTCTATGGGGACTTTTATCAGTGACTTTCTTGGGGTATATGTCCAGTACTAGAATCTCTAGACCAAAAGTTATGGACATTCTTTTTTTCACTTTACCTAATTCCCAATTTCTTTTCAAGATGGTTGTACTAACGGACAGTACCGTCACCAATTTACTCCAATGCCTACCTTGCTACAGCCTTTCCCACAATAAATATTCCCATCTTTTGTCATCTTTGTCAATTTTCTGGGAAAGTTTATACCACACCCTTGTTTTGATTCACATTTCTTTTATTGTTAGGAATTGGGAATATCCACTAATACGGCTACTTATGGTCCCTAGTCTGCGTGTCTTTCATGAGCTGTTTGTCCGTACCCTTTGACCCTTTAGCTATTGGGAAATGACTCTTGTTCCCCTGTAATATTCAGTGCTTTGATTTTGTTGGTGCAAAAACATTTCCATTTTACGTAATCAAAACTGTTGGGTTTTTATTTAATTTTAAAAATAAAAATTTAATATTTTTCTTAAATATAAATTTGCTTTTCCCCCTCTCATCTCCTATATGTTTAGACTTGAGTCATCTGGAACAGCAATTGGTCATAATTTTGATCAGAGTACTTTCAAAGTCTTTTAAAATTGTCTTTATCATATTCTTTCTACTGTATAAGGCATTTTCCTGGTTCTGCTCACCTCACTTTAAATCAATTTATGCAAATCTTTCTAATGTTTTTTCTTTGAAACCCTCCTTTTCATAATTTCTTAAAGCACTGTATATGTATATGTATTCTACCAAACAGATAGAGAGAGAGAGAGAGATGCATATATACATATACATATATATTCACATATATGCCATAACTCATTCAACCACTTCCCAGGTGGTGGGCAGCCCAAGCTGTTTTTAATTTTTTGCCACCAAGAAACCGTGCTATGAATAGCTTTTTAGATCCTTAAAGTTTGTATTGATTAGAACTAAATTCTCCCTTAATCTAGCCTCTCTCCTTTAATCTAGCCTCTCTCCTTTAATCTAGCCTCTCTCCTTTAATCTAGCCTCTCTCCTTTAATCTAGCCTCTTTTCCTCATTTTCCTGTTAAATAAAATACATTTTTGTATCCAGCTACATATGTATGTATGCATGTGTGCATGTATCTATGTATGCACGTGTGTATGTATATATGCATGCATGCATGCATGTGTGTATTTATGTCTATTCTTCCCTTCTTTGAGTTCAGTTCAGATGAGAAAGAGGTCAAGTATCACTCACTTCCCTACTCTTCCTTACTTTCTGTATAGGTTTAATTGCGCACCCTGGTTAGAGAAAATGAGATGGATAATAAGATAATTTGTCTTATCCTTCTCCAACCCAGTGTATTCATTCATTCAATACATACTAGGTACTGTGCTGAGCACTGACTCAACAAAAAGAGACAGGGAGCTTATAATCTAATGAGGGAGACAACATGCAAACAAATATATATATATATATAAAGTAAGCTATTTACAAGTTAAATAGGAAATAAAAGAGGGAAGGCACTGGAACTGAGGGTCTAGGGAAGGTTTCCTGTAGAAGATGGAATAGTTGTTTGTCCTTCTGCCCTCAGGGAGATGATGCCAGGATATGTAGGTAAATTGGATTTAAGTGAGGCAGGGCTGTACAAAGTCACCAGCCTCACTTTCTCCTCTGGAGTCATCTGGATCCAGTGGCAAGATATAGATCAGAGACACTGCCCTGGGTGCAGTGGGAGACCTTCGCCCTTTTTCAGAAGATAGAATTTTAGATGGGGTTTAAAAGAAGCCAGGGAGGTCAGTAGTCAAAGCAGAGGAGGGAGAGCTTTCTAAGTGTGGAAGAGAGCCGGAGAAAATGCCCAGAGCAAGAGATGGAATGTCTTGTGCATGGAACAGCCAAGGTCACTGGGGTAAAGAATATGTGTCAGGAAATAAGGTGTAAGAAGACTGAAGAGGTAGGAGGGGTTTAGGTTATAAAGAGCTTTGAATTCCAAACAGAGCATTTTGCATTTTCTCCTTGAAGTGATAGGAAGCCACTGGAGTTTATTAAGTAAGTGGGGTGATATGCCCTCCCCTTCTCTTTCCATTCTTATTTTCACCAAGCTATAACAGAATCAGCCCTGAGCCCTTTGTCTAATTAAACTCGCTCTATTACTCCTAATGATAGGGCTCTGAGGGCACATACCATCTCCCCATGTTCGAACATAAATAGTTTATTCTTGTTTTGTTGTTCAGCTGTTTCAGTCACATTTGACTTTTTGTGATCCTACTTGGGTTTTTTTTGGCAAAGATAATGGAGTGCTTTGCCATTTCCTTCTCCAGCTCATTTTAAAGATGAGGAAACTGAGGCAAATAGGGTTAAGTATCTTGCTTAGGGTCACACAACTGGTAAGTACCTGAGGCTGGATTTAAATTCAGATCTTTCTGACTCTAGACCCAGTGCCCTATCCACTGTGCCACCCAGCTGCCCCTTCTTGTTCAGTCCCTTATAATTACTCATTCATGTTTATCTTTTTATGTTTCTTTTAACTCTATGTTTTTGCTTCAAAATCTATATGTAACCGAACTTTAATCAGAAATGCTTGGAAGTCCTCTATTTCATTAAAGATTCCATTTTCCTTTGAACAATTATGCACAGCTTCGGTGGATAAGTTATTCTTGGGTAGTAGCAAATTTGAAACTTTTGTAAAAATTTACCTTTACTATCTAGAATATTGTATTCTAAGCTCTCATCCTTTGCAGTAATGTTTGCTAAATCTCATGTGAACCTGACTGTGATTTCTCACTACTTGAATTTTTTTTGTCTGGCTGCTTTCAGTATTTTTTTCTTTGACCTAGCTGCTCTGGATTTTGCCTATAATGTTCCAGGGAGTTTTCATTTTGAGATTTTTCAGGAGGTGATGAGCAGATTCTATTTCCACTTCTCCCTCTGGTTCTAAGATATTTGGCCAGTTTTCCTTTATGAGTTCTTGAAATATAAGGTCTTGATTCATTATATTTTTTTGTTATGACATTCAGATAGTCCAATAATTCTTTTTTTTTTTTTTTTTTTGCTTTCTGGAGTGGGGAAGGTAGGGCAATTGGGGTTAAGTGATTTGCCCAAGTTCAGAGAGCTAGAAAGTGTATCAATTGTCTGAAGCCGAATTTGAACTCAGATCCTCCTGACTCCAGGGCCGGTGCTCTATTCATTCACTGTACCACCTAGCCACCCCTAGTCCAATAATTCTTAACTATTTTCTCTTTGATCTGTTTTCCAGTTCATTTTCTTCCAGGTATCATAAAATATCTGACATCTTCTTCTTAGTCTTTTGACTTTATTTCTCGTCTCACCAAATATTATCTTCTATTTGACCCATTCTAATTTTCAGATTGTTTCTTAGACAAGGTTTTGTTCCTCTTGCATTAAGCTCTAATTTCCTTTCATTTCTTTTTTTCCTCCCTATCTTTTTTCCCTTATAAAAACATCTTGAACTTAAAAACTTCATCTTTTCCAGGAATTCTAATTGGATTTGTGCCAAAGCTCTATATTTTTTGAGGTTCTGTTTAAAGATGACTTGGAGACATTTTTTCTTCTTGGTTTGAGCCTTGAGTGTCCCTGTCACCCCAATAGCTTATGGTGGGATGCTTTTTTCCCTTTTGTTCATTCTTTAAGCCTACTTCCCAATTTCAAGGTAATGTCTAGACTAACCAAGTGTCTTCTAGGTTCCTGATGATTTTTTAGGGTCATTCATTGTGAGTTGTTTTTTTCTGTTATAACCAGGAAAGTTTAGATGGGGGACCTACAAGCTTTCAGTGCTTTCAAAAGGGTCTAATTCAGAACAAAATCTGACTTCTGCCTCCCTTAATCTGCATTGGGGTCTGCACAGCAAGATTCAGAGTGACAGAGCTGAAGACTGCCCTTTGGTCTGGGATTCCTGCCTTGGTTAGTCCACTGCAGGCTTCAGTCTTGACTGGAAGCTGTCACTGAGACCCTGCTCTGCTCCTCTAGTCAAACCACACAGTTGTTGCACGCTTCTGAACTTGTTCCTTGCTCAGCACACAGTCTTATTGCAGGAACCGTTCCTTACTTTAGAACACCATACAAACATAGGTGTCCTTTATCAGCCTTGGATCTGTGACCCAGAGCTGGGTAGTGAATAACAGAGCTACTAGCTGACATCTGATCCTGAAAAGGGTTGAGGCCCTTTGAGCTGGATTTGAGACCTCTTCTTGCACTGACATAGAGCCTCTACCTGTGCTAGAATGCTCCAAATGGTCATTCCAGCTTAGATTCCATCCCTAACATCCTTGAATATGTTTTCCCCCTTATGCTGACCTGGGCAGGGAAAATGATTCACTCTAATTTGTTTCTTGGATATTCCAGTCAGGAGTTGGTCTACTGTATTTTTCTAGATCTTTTTATAAAGGTGGGGAAGGGGGAAGGAAAGGAGGAAGCTAAGAAGTATTTCCTGCAACTCCATCATCTTTTGTCTGCCTGTCCATATTTTTCTACTGTGTTCTACTCTATCCCTTGTCTAAGTCATGAATTCTTCCCGTGTTCGTATCTGTGATTTTTTTCTTTAATCCTTTGTTTACAACATGAAGGTTTTTTTGGCCTAAGGTGGGAGATGTTAGTCAAAAACACAATTTCTGCCAAAATGCTTTCCAGCTTTTCTAGTTTTGGTCAAATGGTGAGTTCTTACCCCAATAGCTGAGGTCTTTGGGTTTATTGAACACTAGGTTTACTGGATTTACTTGGTACTGTAGATTCTGCACCTAGTCTGATCCACTGATCAACCTGTTCTGTTTTCTTTTGTTTTTTTAATCAGTACCAAATTGTTTTTGGTGATTACTGTAGTTAGTTTGGGATCTAGTACTATTAGTACCTCTTCTCACTTTTTTCATCATTTTTCTCAAGAATCTTGACATTTTGTATAATTAGAAGTATTTTGTTATGATTTTTCTCCCCCCCCCTTTTTTTTGGAGGGGGAAAGGTAGGGCAGTTGGGGTTAAGTGACTTGCCCAAGGTCACATGACTAGCTTTTTTGTGTGTGAAATGTCTGAGGCCAAATTTGAACTCAGGTCCTCCTGACTCCAGGGCTGGTGCTCTATTCACTGTACCACCTAGCTGCCCCTATGATTTTTTCTTAATTCTATGGAGTAATCTTTTGATAATTTGATTGGTATGACAATGAATGACGTACTTTAGATATTATTGATCCTACAAGCAGACCATCATCATGTTTTCCTTTGCCTATACATATTTCCTCAATTTCTTTTTGTCTTATTGAGATAGCTAGCATTTCTACCACCGTATTAAATAACAGTGGTGATAATAGACATTGGTGCTTATAGAGCCAACGCAATATTCATAGCGTCTACGTCGACTGTAAATATGCTGACATAGTTATCAATCACAAAATATAACAGACTCTCCATATATAAGAGAGAAGCAAAACATTTACTCGGAAACCAGAAAAACCAAATCCCAACACCAGAAAACTGAATCCATCATAGCAACATAGAAGTTAATAGACCATAACACAGCAGAGAGCCACATCATCCTTTAACCTTCCCACAAACCAACACTCACAAGTCTAGCTATCTCCCTGGGTATGTCCTCTCTCTCCCACTGTCTAGCTGCTCTGACTACCAGCTTCCTGTGGACTCTGCTCCACCCCTCAGCAAACTCCCCCCATCATCGGCTCCATCCACAGGTGACCTATTAGGGGGCAGGGGAAGATCTTAAAGTTCTTGTTACCATTACAAATGCTTTACTCCTGATATTACTGGAAGGCTCTCTAATTTATTGCATATTATGTTTGCTCTATTAAGGAAGAATCAATTTATTCTTTTTTTAAGATTTCTAACAGAAATGCCTCATATTTTCTCAAAAGCTCTTTCTGTAGGCAATGAGATAGTCACATGATTAAAAAAACCTAATGTTCAATTAGTTAATTAAAATTAGTATGGTTTATTATGCTTAGTTTTCCTAATACTAAACCAATGTTGCATTCTTGGTCTAAATCTGATTGTAGCGTACAGTAGTCTCTCTATGTTGTTTCATTTTAAATGTTTGCATCATATTCATTAGGGATTTTGTTCCATAGTTTTATTTCTCTGTTTCATTTTCCCTCATTTTAGGAATCACAACCATATTTATATCACAGAAGGAATTTGGTAAGATCTCTCTTTTTCCAGCTTTTGCAAATAGTTTATTTAACACTGAAATTATTGTGGGAATATTTGACAGAATTCACTTCTTTTAAATCCATCTTGTTTTGTTTTGTTTTTTGAGATTTCATTCATGAATCATTTAATTACTTTTTCTGAAAGCAAATTATTTAAATTATCTTTCTTGTTAATCTGGGCGCTTCATATTTTTGTAAACATTCATCTATTTCATTTGTCAGTTTTGTTGACATGTAATTGAATAAAAATTTCTGGTGATTTTATTTATTCTTCACTTCTTTTGAATTCTTTTTCATGTTTGATGCTGAGAATTTGGTCTACCTCTTTAAAAAAAAATCACACTAATGGTCTACCTATTTTATTGCTTAAAAAATAAACCACCCTGTCCCTTATCTTACCCATTAAATGTTTTGTTTACTTTAAATTTTCTCAGTCTCTTCAATTTTCAGAATTTCAATTTTATTTAGGGTTTCAAAATTTGTTGGTTTTCTAGTTTTTTTTAAATTACATGATCAAGCCATTGACCTATTCTTGGCCTTATTTTGCTGATGAAAAGATTTCAAGACAGAAAATTTCCAAAGGAATGCTTTGGTTACACCCCAAAAGTTTTAGTATGCTATCTCAGCCCTGTCATTTTTCTTTGATGTAATTGTGTCTCTAATTTGTTTTTTGACAACCTGTTCTTTAGAATCACTCTCTAGTTAAGTTTAAATTCTTTCTCCAAAGGCCCTTAATTCTTTTGTGTGTGCATTTGATACAGGATTTTTTTTTTAACATTTCTCCTTTCCTGCATTTCTTTGTGATGTTTTTATGCTAATAGATGGTCCATTTATTAAAAGTGCTATGCATAGGTGAAAAGCATGTATTCTCCATTCAGTAATTGCTGGCAACATATTATATCTAAAATAAAATTCTATTCAGGTTGGAGAACTTCTTGTCCAACTTTTGGTTAGATTTATTTAGGTATGAAAAAGTTCAGATTACACTGAGATCCCCAATTATTATACTTTTACTTCAGGAAAATTAGTATTGGGTTGTATTACTTATTACCAGTATTTTTATGTAAATTCATTCACTTTCTCAGGCCCCAGCCTGAAGTCAGAAAGCTTTTTTTTTCTGAAGAGTGTAATAGAGTAAGGTAATTCCTCCCAGTTCCCAAGTCATCTATTCATTAACCTTTGTTTGGGGTTTACCCAGTTAGCAGAAACCAGTTTGATCTAAGGCCCTCCCCAGGGGATGTCCTTGCTTTCCCCCTCCATCCAAGATAAAGAGAGGAACTGAAGATTCTTTTCCCCCACCTTTTTTTGGGGGAGGGGGGAGGGAAGGGCAAATGGAATTATGTGACTTGTCCAAAGTCACTAGTAAGGGTTAAGTGTCCAAGGTCAGATTTGAACTCAGATGCTCCTGACTCCAGGGCTGATGCTCTGTTCACTGCACTGCCTACCTATCCCAGGAGCTAAAGATTCTTAACCCACTTCCCCATTAAAATGTCCACCAATCGGGGTTGTCTTATTTTGGGGAGGCAATGTCCAAATGATGTACTGTCAGGCCAATCAAAAAGAAGACACACCTATGCATAAAAGATGCTGTCAGCCCTCACTCCAGGTCTTTGGCATAAAGGGAGAGATTTCTTTGTAAGCAGACCAAATGCCCTAGCTAATAAAGGATTCCTCTCCAAGAACTGCCTCAGTCTGCCATTTGTTGAGTTCTGGAGGCTACCTACATACTATTCTTCCTTTTAGTCCGCTGATTTTGTCTTTTAAGTATTTAGATGCCAAGCCATTTTATGGGGCTTTTAATCATCTATCTGTAAGGTATTGCCTTGGCTGAGGTCACAAATGCTACCATTCACTGTCTTTGTGTTCACCGAAAACATTTTTGCTCCAGTCCCTTATTTTAATTCCACATGAACCCTTCTGTTGCATGTATTTCTCGTTGCATTCTACTTTCTAATTCATTCTATCTTGTTGCGTTGGTCCCATTCATGTTGCAGTGATAATTGTACGATTCTCTCAATCCTGTCCTTTTCCATTTTATTCATCTCTATCCCCCTCAACACTCTTCACAAAGAGAGCAGTAGTGAGAGGGATGTTTCAGTGTTTGCTTTTTTTTTTCCTGCCCTTTCGCAGCCCACTCTAGGAAGCTAGGTTTGGTTTGCTTGATTTTACCCTCCCTCTTCCCACCTGATTCTTCGGTGAACTTGTTTCTCTATATCAAACCATGTTTGTATATGTATGCAACTTTCCTTTGCCAGTTTCAGTGAAAATGAGGTTGGTTCCCCCTTCTACTATACTTGTACACCTTGCACACTCTGAGATGCTAAGTTCTACTCCTTCTATCTTTTGCTAGTGTAGATGCCCAATTACTTCCTCTACTGCTCTCATTTTATGTAGCTCATGTAAAAATCTTATTTTTTCTAGGAATTTCATGGCAGTCTGTGGAAAACATATGCTTTTCTTTAAGCCTCTGTCTGCAGAGGATGCTCTTCTTTGGCTCTGTGTCTTAACTATATGTGTTATCTGGGCCTGGGTAATGAATGAGTGCTGTGTTCTTCAAGACTTCAGGAGCAGTTTCGAGTGCAATATCTGATCCAAGATATAACCTCTCCCTCTTTTCAACCAACATATGATTTTATTCATTATTTATGCAATAGTCCTTGCAGAAAAAAAGGGACGTGGTTAACACAACAAAAAGAAAACTTTCGATGTTTTATTTTTGACTGCAGCTGTTTACAGAAATATAGTTGCGAGTATACAAATGTCCCGATAGAAGCAAAATATTTTTTAATATTTAACAAGTTATCACAGATAGCTAAAAACATAGATGCAAATGAAATTTCCCCAGAGAACAAACTGAAAACATCTGGTATCAGTGCTCTGAAAATCCCAACTACGAAAGCCATATACACAAAAATGCACAAAAGAACGTCTGGTGCTACCTTCACATCATTGCAGGACAATGGAAGAAGGTAGCTCAGTGGTTGATCAGTGTGCTCTAGCAAAAAAAAATGGCAGAAAGGCAGATAAACCACTTGGTTAAAGAATGGGTTACTGAAAAAATTGTAGCATTTTGAAAGATTAAATAAAAAGAACAGTGGGAAGAAGAGTCAAAAGGAACAACTGCTTGGAGCTTATCTAAGAGAGCAAGAACAAGGTGAGCTGATGCGTTCATTATATCAAAAGAAAAGAACTCAAATTCAATGGAATAAATATGAAGTCACTGAAATCTTCCCGACTTTAGTGTGAGGAAAGTACATCCACAAGTCACAGGGTACACATGTCAAACACCATGTTTTTAGTGAAGGAAAAGGACTAGAGGGCCATAACAAAGAAGAGGTAACATATCCAAGAAGATTCTAGAACAGTTAAGCAAATGACACCTGGAAAATAACATTTGGGGTAAATCAATGATACTTAAAAGTTTAGTTGAGAAAGATTTTTACAGTAAGAATTACGCTTGGAAGATGGCTAAAGATCTGGTAGAACTCTTTGAGTACCAAAACTACTGGTGCTGGTCAGTACAAGAGGAAAGCGGGTTGTCCTTTACCATTTGAGAGTACTTTGGGCTTTTCAAGTGTTTTGCCATATAACATCTCATTTAAGTCTTCTAACAGCCTTGTTCAGATATGCAGATTGTTATTCTCATTTTTATAGATGAGGAAACTAAGGCTTAAAAAAGGTAAATAACTTGCCCAAGGTCATACAGCTGTTAAGTGGTAAAGTTAGGAGTAGAACCTGGATCTTCAGGACTCTAAAATTCAGAACCCTTGACAATTAGGAGTATACAGCATCCCAAATCACAGTCATTTTCAAATAAAGGTGGAGAAAATGGCTTTTCATCTTGTGCCTATATAATTGTCATTGCTAAGTTTCCCAAAGTAATCAGTGTGAAAGGAGGTAAAAATTTTGGAAGTCGCTCATTTGATATATTTTAATGTGCGAAATGTGAAAAGTTCGTGTGCTTTGCCAATTCAGAGCCAGCTAGGAGTTGCACATTGATAAAGTAATGTTGTCTATGTGGTAAGAAAGGGGGTAAGGAATAATTAAGAAAGCATATGGATTATTGAACAAATTTGCTCGCCTTTATAATTCTATTGTCTACATCTGATTTTATTTAACATTTGTTTTAGACCTTCTTTGTTGAGTTTGAGGAAGAACATGGATTACAGTCACACAGCACAGACAGGCATGGATAGGCTGTAGTTTTGAGTTATTTGAGGGTTTATTCATGTAGATGTGATCATAGAGCTATTAGAGCAATAATGAATATTCATAGTGAAAAATATAATGTCATTTCACTTCTAGATGAAGCATAGGTTAAGACAAACATACACGTACTAACACAGTGTCCTCCATCAAATTCTTGTACATTGTAAGACCAGTCTGTGAATTTCTCCTAGAAGGCTACTTTAATATTTAAAAGTTTTACCTTGAAAAAAACCAACTAAATTATGGTGCCAAGATAAATGCTTTTCCTAAACTTGCCAGCTTATTTGCTAGAGTAGAAAATTAAAATATGATAGCACAGATGAGGAACTTTACAGCAAGCCCAAGATATCGACTTTACAAATTATAAGGTTGAAAATAGCTCAGAGAAATGAGATTATAATTCACTTTCATATGGCTTTTGAAATTGTTTAGGTTAGAACAAGTTGGCCACTTCGCTGACTACCTCACACACAAAACTCAGCGGTACAGGGAGTGAAAGATGTTTCTGTTTTGATACGCACTCTAGCCACAGCAGGGCTATCTCATGCTGGTAAGTAGGTGAGATCAAAAAGCTTGTCTCACCACTGTCCACAATGTATCCATTCAATGAACAGAAGACTTTAGCACCAGTCAAGTTTCATTAAAAAATGAAAAGACCGAAGAATCCAAATATATGTTTAAATCAAAGCCATTTCATGTATAAGTTTGAATTAAGAGAATGTTATACCACATAATTAATTGAACATTATTTATAGTCAAACTGAGTCTATGCGTACCCAAACCTATATATTTAAGCTCTTCATTTCTACAGATCCTGATAATAAATTGATGAAAATTAATAGCATTGCTCATAAACCATTAGGGATAAGCTAAGTTTATATAACATCAACATGAGGACATGCTGAGTACCAAAATTAAAAAAAAAACTCCTGCTAGATCCAGCTATATATAGTATACATATATACATATACTATATGTACAAAATTATATACCTTAATATGTTTATATACATAACAAAAATACATGGAATTAACCCTCAAATATGTGGGCTGACAATAAATTTTAATGTGCTTGGCTTTATGATCCTAAAAAGAGCAGATTTAATGAGCCTAATATTTTTCCTTTATGACTGGTTGACTCCAAAGGCTTAATCCTACTTGTACAGGTCATTTGGAAGATGCCCACACATCAGTCACATACCCAGTGTGTCTTAGTTTACCAAGACAAAAATGACCAAAAGTACCTTAGATCATTAAAAAGTATTCATTAATAAAGAATGACCACTATTTAGCACCCTTGACTTCTTTGTAATGATTAAAGTGCATACTGTGAATTGGATATTAAAAATACTGCATAAAGAAAGGTCTGCAGTCTCAAGGTGCCATGAACAGTCATGACAATACTCATACAAGGAGAAGAGCTGGATTATTCCTCAGTATGTCCTTCCATGAGACTCATAACCATTATTTCTTAACTATGAGAGGTTGTGCTAGCTATCATTTAGGAATAAATGATGGAATTTCATCTCGGCTTCTTATTAACTTTACCATTAATTTCCCTTTTCAACTTCCACTGTTTTTGCTAATCCCTACTAACGCTCAGTTTTCCACTATTACATCTGACCGAGGTTTGAAATATGGAGAAATCAAGAGGGGACCACAGGACAAAGCTTAAGTTGACTGTTTAACTACATCTGTTCTAAAGGAATCACCTTTGCTCTTCAAAAATTCAGGTGCAACTTTTTTTTTGGGGGGGGGAAATAGTTTTTGAGACTAGGTAACCTGAAGTTCTGATATACTCAAAGAAAAATGAACAAGAAATATAACATCCTGAATTTTTTTTACCCTTTCTACTTAAAAATACGGGTATGGTGAATTTTTCTTTAAACTGTGCTGCAGGGATTTAATTCTCTTAAAAAAATGGCAAACACTTTACAAACCGCTTTCTTGGTACTTAAAACTGCACTGAGTTACAGGTATGGTGTTATGTCAGAAGTATACTATTAGCACATACAAATTATAAATGGATTGAGATTGATAAAAATGAGAAACGACTCATATATATTAATTTTATATAACATCCAAATAAAAAATATATGCTTTCCCCCTCATCCTCAAAAGAGTTTAACAAAATATTTTATTTATATGACAAAGGGGAATAAAAACTTATGGAAAATGCTTTTCAGGCAATGTTTCTTAAAAAAAATTCCAAGGCAGTAGTTAAGAAACAGAGAAAAGACTAGCAGGAAATAAAGTAAGGGATAATACTAAACTCTCAAAGTGTAAAGGTATACTTTTTCTGGCAATGCTAAACAAAATTTTTTAAAGATGGCATTGACAAAGTAAGAAAGGCACTTGAAAATAAGTATTTAATCTGGATTTACAAAAATTTTTTAAAGGCTTCTTGAATTATATCAGATAAGTAGCTAGCAGTAGAATACCTGAACTGAACTACATCTATTAATGAAAGCTAGCATGGAGCAGAAGGGAAAAAACAACCAGAGCTCAAGGGAAGTAGGCAGATAAGAAAGTGTTAATTGGATGAAGTCATAACTAAGGTCATTTTTGTTTTCCTATCTTGATATTTTTACCTTACAAACATCACCTACCCATTTTATTACTAAACTATTTCAAAACAATCATAATTATAATTCTTCTGAAACAAATGGGTGGAGGATGGAAACTACCTTAGGCTACGCTATATGGTATTGTCCTTACACAAAGATGACACTGCTTACTCATGATTACTGGAGCACACAGTCTCACTCTTCCCCCCACTACTTGTGATGGTTATCCACATCCTCTACTCAACCAGTCCTCACTGTGACAAAGGTATACATCCAGAGAGGTGCCTGTCCCAGAAAAGTGGTACAGTCTATAACAATGAAAAGAATAAAGTTAACTGGCTCATTTGCCAATTAGCAAACATATTAGAAGATAAAATTTCTCAATAAAACATAGACTTTTAAGATTCTATCTGCTGAATGTTTGTAAGCCTTCATACTGAAATTTGGGTCTGTGATTATTAAGGCAATTTTATTCCAGTCTTTACTTCCAGATGTTTCTCAGGTTTCACTGTTGTGGAAAAAATCACATTTTACTTTAATGTCCCTTCTTAAATAATGTAATGTATTAAAAAAGTAAAACAGAAAATTCAATTTCATTAATTTTTCAATAAATGAAAATTGCTAATGTGTTTTAGCTTAAAGTTGGGCTAAAAACATTGTGCATCTTAAATCACAGTATGGTAGTTTATTTATAAAGGTAACTGTGACCCCTTTTATTAAAGTTCAGAAATAAAAGCAAATCTCCATTCTCTATACTTGCATCAAAGTATACTGGAATGAATAACCAGGGAAACACCACACACAAAGACTCACATGCAGATAAGCTCCAAGCATAAGAGTTCATTGCTGAAATTAAGAACATGCTGAATATAGCAATATGAAGGAAATAAGATGTGGTTCACAGTATATTTAGGTCCTTCTGCCATGAAACAATTCTCATCAATTGTTTCTTCTAAGGCTCTTTGCTGGCTCACTGAACGAATGTCTCTTTCCCATCTGTAACAGTTGTTTGAAAGCAGCAGTATTAGCACAAACCAACCATTGAGCTTAACCCTTCATTCAGAATACAAATACTTTTTGTAACCAAATCACGTGTTCAGAATGTTGTACACTTAACATTGACCTAAAATAGATAACGTCAATTTAACAAAGTAAAAACTAAAGAAAAGTCACCATTAGTGAATTAACAGGAATATTGGTAGCACAGCACAGCCCTTGAATAAACAATCTCCAAATTTATGAAATACGTGAAAATTGGGTTTTCTTCTTCTACCCAAAACTGGGAATCAGTACAGTTCAGGTATAGGTACTGTTTTCAATAAGATATTGTAAAACAGAAAATTGGTCCCCGGTGACTTGGCACTGACAATTGATTATTTCCCAATAATAAACATTCTTCTAAACAAGGTAAATCAGTACACAAGCCAATCTTTTTGTAAGATGAAGTTATAACCACAGTGTTACCAAATATTCCAGTCCAGGAATATGGTGAATGAATAGGTCTCATTGAAGTTTCTGGGTCATCACTGAGAAAATATTCTAGGAAAAACACAGAAATAAACTGACCAAAAGAATTTAATTTCTATGCCCCAATCATAAAGCAGCTGGGTATGATCACCCTGATACTATAATTGACATTCTATGTTCTATTAGGGCTTTACATTTTGGAAGTGAAGTACTGGGTTACAGCTGATCTTTTCCATATCCTGAACTATATATCCTAGGGGAGTTTTCTCCCCTTCAATGGAGAAGATAGGGAGGGAAAGAAAAAAATTTTTGGTTCAGAGAAATTAAAATGTAGCTCTGGGCATTATATGGTGAGGAAAATGTTCTTTATTAAAACTGTAATATGGTTTTAGTGTATTTATAAATAAAAGGCATAGAACAAGTAAGCCAATTAATAATAATAACAATAATAAAATATTAAATATATGGTGAGCAAAAGCTGATTGGCTCATTCTGGTGAAACAACATACGACACAACTGCCAAAATTGGTTTCCTTACTCCAACACGTTGCTGAGTGAAAACACAGCAGACACAGAGAAGTTGCCATTAGCCCACTAATAACAATGCACTGCCCGATGGAATGGCCACAGATGAACAGGTCATTTCTGTTGCAAAAAGTACTTAAATACTTAATAAAGACATAACAAAACCCCCCTCACTGTTATCAGACGCCACGTTGTGGTAGAACATCAGACAAACTCACAAATTTACCACAAAAATGTGTGGCAAAAAGAATAGTTTATATATATGTATATATATATATATAAATTTTTTATATTTATGCCAATGTACTCACTCAGTACAAATAGCAAAATAGTATACCATTTCCTAAATACAAAATATAGCTTTCCAAAAAAATGAAACACACATTAGATATAAACCATCCAAAACTTGAACGATTGAAAACTGTATTCAAAATTAAATGACCCAGAGCAGGTCTCTTTCTGAAAAGTTCCCTTCATATCGGCAAGAAGCCTGTACTACTGAAAACGTAATTCAATGCCTCTCAATCAGAGAGAGAAGGAAAGAAGGGGGGAAGAGAAAGAGGGAGAGAGAGAGAGAGAAAAAGAGAAGACAAGAGAGAGGAATGGGAAAAGATGGAAAAAGGGAGAGAGGGGGGAGGAGAGAGAGAGGAGAGAGAGAGAGAGAGAGAGAGAGAGAGAGAGAGAGAGAGAGGGAGGGAGGGAGAGAGAGAGAGAAAGAGAGGGGAGAGAGAGAGACAGGGAGAGAGAAAGAGACAGGGAGAGAGGTGGGAGAAAGAAGGAAGGGGGAGTAAGAGGATGGAAAGAGGGAGAGAGATATGCATGTGAGAGAAGAAAGAAGGATATGGCAAAAGACAGGGTAGAGAAAGCATACAAATACAGAGAAAGACCATCACGATTTAGAAAAATCTAGTTATAAAAACAAAACCAACACCACCACAATTCTACACAATTCAACTGAGTATACAAAGATAGAAAAAACATAACACAGTAAACAGAAAAGTTGAACAATTTACAGGCTATTCTTCTGTACTTAAAACAATAAAACAGAATGAAGCTGACAAGAACACCAAAACCATTACACCAAGATTTAGAAGCTACACACATCAGTTTGGCTCTAAACTGCAATAACAGCTTTCTACATGCCACAAGGCAAACAGGAAGCAAGCATGTGGCCAGACAAGAGGTTGTAGTGAGGAGCAAACATTCCTCGGGCTGGTCAAAGCACCCAAACCGCATAACCAGTGCTGCACCTGCAAGTCCCGGAGTGTATTCTTTTGCTCTTTACAGATAGAACAAGTGAATCTTCATTTTAAGTGAATAGTATGACCCTGTAAAGCCTAAGGCTCATGGGAACTATCAGGAAAGTGACCACTTCAAAATTGTAAAGCACTGAGGTGACAAGTACATGACAGTCACTGCAGCTCAGGGAGAAGTGGTATTTCAAGAAAACCTAGCTTCTGTTTCCCACTGGAGGGAAAATTTTTATTTGAAGACTTTACAACAGCACCATTCATGGGAAAAAATGCATCCTCTTTCCTGGAGTCAATTCCTACCCCTTCTAATTTATGAAAGGGACCTTTTCTCATTCCCTGTGTTGTAGGACTTGCTAGATCACCTTGGGTCAAAGGGGTCTGATTTTCTTTAAGCTGCTAGAGGATCCTAAAGCCAGTAATGTATTCAGAGTTACTTACAACCAAACTAAAAAGTGAAGAAAAAGTCATGGATACATATAAAAAAGGAATGTTGGTCTAAGGCCGAGTTAGGTTAAGTTCTGACTGAAGAATGCAAATTAGATTACAAAGGACTTGAAACTTCAGCCTTTCAAATTACTCCTACAGAACAGGATACTACAGAAAATATAAAAACAAAATTTACCATAAATTGTTGCCTTCATTTATGTAGAACAAGACCATTACTACTCTATGCACAATTATAGGCTAACACCTTTGTACAAACATATAGAAAACAATGAACAGCTTCTGACACGGAGCCTTGAAGCATTACGGCTCCTCCCAGTCCCATGACTAGAGTGTCTGCTCACAGGGACAGGTAGGCTTTCCCACTCTTACTACAGCTCGTCATTGGGTGAGCTCTTCAGGCTCTCTATGAAAACTGAAAACATGACTCTTTTACTTTGACCAATAGCTGTGCTTTTTACTTGGACGATATTAGCTTCAGTTATGGGTATCCTTTTTCCAAGAATCTTAACAGAAAAGATGTGGGAAAGAAAACTAATGAACAAATAAAAGTAAAATGGCATTTTGGACTATTTTCTAATAGCAATAATGACTGACTGGACTGGACTTAAATTCATACTGTACCTTACAGAGGCACTGTGCTTAGGAAGATAGCAACAATTACATTTATCAAACAGGAACACAAAACATAAATTCTTAGTCATTATTGCTATTAGGAATATGAAATATGATAATATTGTTGATTAATCATTGCAACAAGTAGCAGAAATGTGCTCTTCTGCAGGAAGGGTAAAAATCTACATATTTACTCAAACATAGTTTTTTGGTGTAATTTTTTTTATAGAGCAACTTAGTTCCATTCACTTTAATATAAATGTAGTCACAAGCTCCAAGGGCATCCTGGAACTGGGTTTTCCTTCACGGAATTTCTGTAAAAAAGAAGAATTAACTATAACCAGTTGAAAGGAAAATACATTGATAAGCTTATTTTTACCCTCAAAAGATCCCAAATTAAAATTTCATCCTTAGAACTATAATTTATTACATTTCTTCTATTTTTTTTTTTTTTAGCATTTTCTGGAACTCAATATTCAATTTTTATGAGATGAAGAAAAGAAATTTCTCACCATCTATCTAAACTATAGAGAAAGTAAATTCTATTCATATATCAAAGGTCTTGGGCCTTCTGATCAAAATTGCTCCTAAATCCCAGGAAGTTTTAAAAATGCTGCTGAAAGCATTTATCCAAACTATACCTTATTCAAGTCATTTAAAGACAAATCTAATTGATCCCTTTCGGGAGGAAACAAAACTAGTCAATCAAAATGTGACACTTACTCATATGCAGTTAAAATGAGCCAGTCAAGTTATTTCCTTGGTTTTGCAATGAAACAAGCAAATCAATCTTTTCAATATTCTGGTTGGTGTTTATGGATGATGACAGTGAAGAATTCTCTGGCATTTGCTGAGACAGAAGTGTTGTCACAGGTGGTTGACCTTCACTTTGAGATTGATTTGGCTGACTTATAGCCATTAGCTGATCTGGCAATGTTGCTGGTCCAGGGGTTAAAAGCTGGCCACAGTCTACAGAGACATTTAAAATAAAATCATTTAAATTCTGGAAAGCTACTCATCTTATACAAGTATTTTCTGTTACATTTCTTTCCCTTCATGATATTTAACGCCCTTTCATAGGATTCAATGACCAGATTTTTTTTTAAATTCTCAAATCTATGTGACTAATCCTAAACTCTCCCCTGAGTTTCAGTCATCTCTAACTGCCTATTGTACATCTCCAACTAAATATTAGCACACATACCCACAGTACTGGAGAATAAAAGAAAAATCAGTATTATGTAGTCAAAAGAAAGCATATGACTGAAATAAATCACTGATAGTACAAAGGCTGTCACAATGGAGCTCATTGGAAAGAGTTCTGAATTTTGAGTCAAGAGGGCTTGGTTTTGAATCCCATCTATGCCCCTTACTGTTTCTCTGTGTGACCCTTTCCAGTCTCCTCTTGCTGGGCTTTGTTTCCTTATCTAAAAATGAGGAGGACTGGACTGGATCTCAATCTATGTACCTATGAACTTTGGAATTAAATGTCTGAAGTTTAAATCTATTTTATTTCAGATAGTGCTAGTTAGTAGATAGGAAAAACCACATTTGAGCCTCAGTTTAATAGCATGAAGACATTTTCCTCACATTTCCATCAATAAATATTGATTTAAGTATTTACTATGTTTCAGGTACTCTACTAAGTAGTGGGATTCAAAGTAAGATAAAAACACACTCTCTGTCCCTGAAGGAGCCCATATTCCATGTAGCTTCTTCCCAAATCTCTGTCTAGTTATAAACTCTCTCCTGAATTCCAGTCATTTTTTACTTTCATTTCCCAATCAATAGCTTAAAATGCTGAGAAAATATATTCTAGAGAAAAGAAAACTATCATATATACTATTAATGCAGTAAATCTGATTGTGCCTTCGAGTAGCATCATTGCTGACTAGCTTGTTCTCCAGTAAAGGATTTGTACTTTTCCTTAAGCTACCTTTCAGTAAATGACCTCATCTCTTTGACTTAGGAGATGGAGTCCATATATGGTCAGTCACATTTCCTCTCCTCCACACCTCAACCCCCTGCATCTTCATGCATCCTTTCCTCATTTGCTCCTTTTCCAGAAAACAAGGCACCCCTTCTTGCCAAGACTTTCCTCTCCTCTGTTTGCACCTCCTGTCTCTTTCGGAAACTTACTCCCTCACTTATTTTCTCACTCTCACCTTCAACCTAAACCTGCATCTGCTGGCTCTTTTCCAACAGCCTGAAAACTTGCTCAGGCCTCTTCCAACCCTAAAGACAACCACCAACATACCATTCCTTGATACCTTCAAATTATCCTTTATTTTCCTCCCTGTGAACTGTTAAACCTTTAGAAAGAGAAGTCTCTCTCTCTCCTCACCATCTACTCTCCAATGCTTAGCAATATGGCTTCTAGCTAAAATGATCTAAAGAAACTTCTCTAGGTCATCAGGGATCTCAGAGGCTAACTCTGATGCGTTTTCCTCACTCAGCTCTTCTATGGTGTGTGACATTGCAGATGACTTTCTTCTCGTGGTTAATCTCTCCTTACACATAGTACCACCAAAACCCGCATCACTCAGGTTTAAAAACACAGGCGCAAGATCTGTATGATCTTGGTAAGTCACTTAACCCCAATTACCCTGCCCTCCGCCCTCCAAAAAGTGAAAAAAAAATCAATGTAAGAGATAGAATCAACAGGGTCTTGCACCTGACTAGATACTGAAAGTGGAAGAATCAAATGAGACTGCTTTTCAAATGTGTAAAAAGGAGATGATAATGGTACTTATTTTCCAGGGTTGTTGGGAGGATAAAACATAAGATTCCATAACACTGGAAAGGTCTCACCTCTCAGTCTCTGGCATCTGGCATTTTGCCCAGAATAGAAGCTTGGGGCCTGGACCTGTATGGACCTCACCACCTCAGTGGATCTCACTCCTGGGTTGGGAAGCTTCCTCCACCAATGGAAGTCAGCTCCTTCTCTGCAACTTACCCTCTTAAAGAGCGGTCTAGAGTTGGCATTTAATAACTGTCTGACCAATTCAACCCATCTGCACGCTTTCACCATGCAGGTGCTGTGCATGGGCCTGCCTTTCAGCTGGATACAATTTGAAATCTAGGACTATGTTCCAGGGGAAAAGCCTAAATGGGGGCAAAACTTACAAACCTAAAAAAGTCAACTCACAATTACTAGGTCATTGGATCCAACATGTGAGCAGTAATAACACATCACTAGAAACAAAACCACTTACTATTCTGGATGCCAAATAAGAACATTCCTGAAGTTTGTTGAGATGAGCCAGGAGAATTCTGCAATTGGTTCATTGTACCACCTGCTGTGTTGTGAAATAAGTTAGTCTGCTGCGGAGGTGACGGTGCAGCCCCCTGGATTCCCGGCATGTTGTTCTGAGGAGAGTAGAGGGCAGGCTGTTGCATGTCTTGTTGATTCATACTGGACTGCAAGGCTGACATGGAAGCTGAGGATATGAAGAGTGTTACTTGCTGCTCTTGTGAACTAGGAGACCCTTGGACCAACTGAATCTGGGGAGAGGCATGGAACAAAGATGGCTGGGGTGGCTCGGCCTGGGTAGATCCTGGGGTCTGAAGGGAAGAAACCGTATTTTGGTTCTGAAACTGCATGGGCTGTTGTTCTTGATTCATTGTTGCCATGTTATTTTGTGGGTGAAATATAGCCTGGTTCTGCTGCTCTTGGTTGGCCAAAGGATTTTGATTTGGGTTGAATATCATATTTGGTGGTGGTTGCTTTTGGGATGCCATTGTAGCCATTGTGTTCTGATTACTAAATAAAATATTTTGTTGCTGTTGCTGCTGCTGCTGCTGCTGTTGCTGCTGCTGCTGCTGCTGCTGCTGTTCTTGGGACGAAGGGCTATTCTGCATGGCAACCATCGAACGCTGCGACTGGAAGATTGTCCCTTGTTGGTTTTGGGCCATTGAATTTGGTGGGAGAGTACCTAAAGATACTGAAGGCTGAAACAAACCCTGCTGAGAAGGCTGTGCCTGTTCTTGGGAAAGCAGAGGTGACTGAATATGGGATATCTGTGTCTGCTGCTGAAAAGCAGTTTGTTGCTCAGTATTTGGTGCCGGCTGAAGGGGTGAAATTGAGTTCTGCGTTGTAAAAAATGAGATCTGTTCTTCTTGAGACACTGTGTTATTCTGAAGTGTATTCATAGAACTCTGAGAAAGGAACAAGTTGGTTGGCTGCTGGTCTTGAGGAACAGAAGAGCCTTGCAGTACAGCCATGGGGCCCTGGGAATGGAACATCGATGGCTGCAACTGCTCAGAGGACGAAGTGGAAGTCTGACTGTGGACGATGGGACTCGGGCTGTGAAAAAGAGAACCTGGAGTTTCCTGGGAGATACTCTGAGCCTCACCAATAGAATTTGGTGGGTGAAAAAGCTGAGCTGGTGAATGAGAAGGCTGCTGTATAAAGCTTCCAGACTGCAGAGACAGCATCTCATTGCTCTGCTGGAACAGACCATTACCCTGCGGTTGGGCACCGCTGTTCTGAACACCCATCATACTTTTTGTAGATGAAAAAAGGTTGACTGGAGGTTGATTTTCTCCACTGTGCTGCATCTGTACCATGGTCTGAAATACGTTATTTTGTCTCTGTTTTACTTGTCCTCCTGCTTCTTCCCCATCTGTTGAATTTGACGTCTGAAACATGGCAGGGCCAGGGGTTGCAACCTGCTGTGCTGTCGTAGTAGAAGTTTCATTCCCAGAAACTGCAGGAGAAGAGAACAGCTCACACTGCATTTGCATGTCCTCACTGGTAGATAATGCGCTCATCATGTGCGAAGCTTGCTTGTAAAGTGGAGATTGTTGGAGGTTTCCGTTTGCAGAGGCAGGTGAAGAGAATAACTCAGACTGCATCTGGGCAGCTGCCTGGCAGATACTCTGCTGCATCTCCATCACCATGGCAGCTGAGGAGTCCATTGCTTGCTGTTGCTGCTGCTGCTGCTGCTGCTGTTGCTGCTGCTGCTGCTGCTGCTGTTGACTGGATAATGTATTTTCAGCTTGGGGATGGACGTTTTCAGCTCTTCCAGTCATTAAGTTTTCTGGCCTGGCATGGACAGCCGTTTCTGCTGAAGAAAATATTCTAGGGCTGACGCTGTTTTGAATTTGACTGACCTGCTGAAAAATGTCAGCACTTAGCTGTTCTTGGACATTCTCATTGCCATCTGAAGCAGAAAACAAGACCGAGGATAGCTGCTGCTGGGCCTCGAGGACTTGCTGAACCAAATCCACATTTCCACCGCCACTGCCGGCACCGCCGGCTGTGAAATTCCCCGCCTGCAGCTGCTGTATGGTGTTCTGGAGCTGACTCACGCTGCTGGCTGGGGAGAACATCTGCTGCTGCAGTGTTTGCGCTTGCTCTTGTAGAGGGGCCGGCTGCTGTTGCTGCGCCGTCTCAGTCAGCTGGGACAGATTCACCACAGCGCCCTCGGACTGCAGCACCTCTCTTGGCGGGGGTTCCCTGCTCTGAAACTGGGTCGCTTGCTGCAGCAGTGCATCGCTGCTGGACAGCTGGCCGGCAGCAGGGCCTGCAGGAAAAGGCCCTGCTTGTGAAATGTCTTGTGTCTGAAGAGTTGTCAGGGTCTCCGGGTTGAATACTTTCGACTGAATTTGCTGCTGCTTTTCATTTTCAGGAGGCAAGTGGGAAGAGGAAGAGGAAAAAGACCCACTTCCTGATATGTTGGAGATGTTTTCTAATGTTTGCTGAGCTGATCCAACTGTCTTTGTTGTCTAAGAAAAAAAATTCCAAAAACATACGCTAATAAAGACACTGGAAGGATTAGAAGTATAGAGTAAAGAAAGTTGTGCTGGCTCAATCAGGGGGCATCCTGGTATTCTCAACACCTAAAAAGAAGCCCCAAACTGGAACTAAGGGCTGCCCTATTAGTGAATGACTAAAGAGATTATGGCACACAAATGTAATAGAAGATTACTGTGCCATAAGAAATGACAAAATAATTTTTTCAGAGAAAATGAGAAAGAGAGAAAGACCTCTATGAAGTAATGCAGAGTAAAGTTAGTAGAACTAGGAGAATAGTATATACAATTACAACATTATAGGGAAGAAATGATGTTAAAAGACTTTAAGACTCTGCTGAGTGAAATGAGGAACTAGGAGTCCAGAGGACTGAAAATAAAACACACCAACTACCCACAGTAGGTAGGTGATGCAGAATGCATAATAAGACACACAGTTTTGGACATGGCCAACAGGAAACTTTATCTTGCTGGTCTATGTATCTTCATATGAAAGTAGTCTTTCCTTTGTATTGTTCAGTTGGGGGAGAGGAGTGTGAAGAAGAGAGAATAAATGCTTGCAAAAGAAATTTTTTTAAAAAGGAATAAATTTGCCATTATCAACTCTAGTTAGAAAAACTAAAAATACTGTGCTTTCCATACTTTAGGGATCAATGATTATCTCTGTGTATTTCTATGAAAATAATCAAAGAGACAAAAAAGAACATTTCTAAAAGGTAAAAATGGTAAAAGATTAAAAAAATATTTATGTTTCTTCCGTCTCTCCTCCCTGCCCCCCGGGTAGACCTTTGTCTAGGTACAGATATTTGTAAATTTTTCCTTTCAGTTTATAAAAATGGAAAGTGGAGATTGGAAAATTAAATATTTCCTTGTTACTGTAAAAAAAAATTTAACGGTGTTAGGAAAATTAAAATAATCAAATTTTGTGGTATATAAGTTAATAACAGATATCTTTTAATATTTAAATGTTAATACTTATCACTAATATTGAAGCAAGTGAAACAAAAAGAAAAACAAAGGGAAGAAAGGAAGCCCACAAAAGTATAGCGACCATGATGGGAAATACAGTACTAAACAAAGCTCTTGCTGAAACATATCATTCCATTCTACCTGAATTCCTTCTTTGTTAAAAATCTATATTTGAAGTCAATGAGAAAATAAGGTTCCTTTTACAGGCAACTAACTTTAGGGGACATCAAAGAATCACTCAGCAAAGCAGGATTTTTTTTTTTTTTTTAAGGTCAGTACAAGTAAAGGTAGAATAAAAAAAAAACCCACAAAGGAAACATAAAATAATATGAAAATAGAGACAATAAGAAAAATAAGTAACAGAAAAATCATTCTATGTATAGAGAGTGTTTTAAATTCAGGTCAAGGGACTGAACTCACATCAGTGTAGCTCACCTTAAAGACAGGAGAAGATCTTTTTTCTGCTGTTACTTCCATTGGAGTAACATCTTCATTCTTAATCATACTACTTGACATGAGTGGAGTGATCAAGGCACTAGGAAGAATATTTACCTTTTCTAGGTTACAACTAGTGGCTTTCATTACTGTAAACAAACAAAAAGAAACATGAAATTTACAATTCTATAATATGTGGGGTTTAAGTCACATCCCCCAAATCTATTTTCTGATGGAATTGTAATGGTAGGGAAATGAGTATGATCTATGTGATAAAGTAGCACACAAAAAAGATATTACCCAATGCAATATTGTCTCCTTCTCTTCTTCCTTCCTTCCTTTCTACATGGACAGTATGATATAGAGAGAGGGCTAGCCTCAAAGCCAAGAAGACCTGGGTTCATGACCTACCTCTGACATACAGTGGCTGTGTGACCCTAAGAAAGTCTTAATCTCTCAGTTCTCTTAGCAATTCTTTAAAGGCTAAGAAGGTGCTGGCCTGAACTGGTCAAGGGAGCTTCCTAATCTGGGAATTCTTTATACCAATAAAATCACAGGCCTAGTTTTTATCCCTAATATGGGCTTCATGGTTCTCAGGACTATACTAACACTATAATTTGAGAGTTTAATAGCCAATTCAGAAGTTGGTGGTGAGCCTAATTTATTTTATTACTGAGTGTAGTTTTAAAGAAAAGAACAGGTATATAGACTAATATAAGCCTCACTCCCTAGGAATTTACTAGACTTAACTATATTTACTAGAGGTCCTTGGAGGTAGAATTGAAAAACTATCTTGTCTCTCTAGACATTCTTCAGGGCAAGTTTAAGTGTACACTGAAGAATGTTAGTAGTATGAGATGACCTCTAACCCCTAGGTAAAGCCACATCCCAGCAGTTCTCCCAAGAACCCCTCCCCATACTGTTCAACATTATCAAGTTACACGCTTGGATGTTTCATACAATTATAGATGCAGAGCTGGAAGGATCCTCTCATTTTAAAGATGAGGAGACAGAAACAGATAGGTGAATGGATTTGCTGAAGTCACACAGGCAGTAAGTAAAAGAGGACTCAGAGATAGAGCTCAAGCACTGTCACTTCAGGTTCAGCACTCTTTCCGCTGTGCCACGTTACCACCCCTTGGAAGTAGCCAGCAAGAGCTGCTTGGTAGGCCACAGCCATCTTGACACCAAGTTGACTGACTGTGGAGTGTAAGGTTTAGTAATTGTATCTTAGGCATGCTAACATGACTATATAAAAATTCAAGACTTCTCTTAAACTGCTCAGCACACACACACACACACACACACACACACACACACACACTCTCGCTACTTCTCAAATGGATCTATGACCTCAGTGATCTCACCTCTCATCAGTTTAACACTGAGTTCCACTCAACATATTGGATGCCTTCTTCACTGTCTGTTACAGAGAGGATTCAGGTTAAACATTCAAGGGCTCTAATCTGCCCTAACCCCCTTTCCCCCCGGCTTCCCATGACTAGCCCATCTTCCTATCCTACACTTCCTGGACAATATTTTTACTCCTGTTACCCCTCAAAGTTCTTCCTTGGTCAGATATCACAGTCTATCTCTCCATTGAATTGATAGAGAGTGTGACAGAGAGTCTTGTAGAATGTGCAGGTGAGGATGGATTACAGTCATTATTGTTCAAAGCAACATCCAAATCACTGAGATCACAAATCCATTTGAGAAGTCATGCACGTGAGTGTGTGTGTGTGTATCCTTAGCAATTTAAGTGAGGATTTACAATTTTAGAGAGGTCTTGGATTTTGATAGTCATGTTTGAATGCCTAAGATTCAGTTCTTAAACCTTCCATTCCACAAATCATTATGTTCCATGTCTTGTATTATACAATAATACTGGCAGACTATGGATATTAAAAAAGATGAGCCTTTATTTCTGGGAGAACCTTAGGGAAATTAGAGAAGCTTTGCAATTTTTGATAGCAATCCAGCACACTCTCCTCTTCTTGCTTAATTTTTTTGTCCTACCATTTGTACCATCTACTCCAGATATATCTGTAGATGGACAAGCTACACATCATAATCCAACCAATAAACATTCTTCATCCACTTGGGCTTTGCTGTGTGGATGCTTTAGTAGATGGTTATAAATCTCTCCCAGGAGGCTCTACGCTGTTCTAGGGCTTGAACCAATTAGCACAACGTTGACTATAACAAGGAAACATCTAGAGGGTCTCACCATTCACAAGGAATCACTCTTCAGCTTGGATCTTCTGTATTAGATAAACATCTTTAGCAAGCATACCATTTCTCTGTTTTACATTTGCCTAATGTTTAAAATCAGTGACTCAGTGAATAAAACTATTTGTTTTTCTATCTTTCATAGAATCTTAAGTAGTTCTGATATAATGATGGGAGATGCCTTCTTGGAAAAGAGTTTTTAAGGTGATTTTTTTGCTCTACTGAATCAAATGCTTTTTGAGAAACAATAAACACAATGGGATTGCATTCTCGTCTCTATACACTTATTTCAATGGGTGCTTTTAATTATATTTATTCTTTTTAGTGAATTTCCACTTCCTCTATTAGCAAACTCAAGACTGTGATGAAAGGCCAAGTGTGATAGTTTTAATGTCATTGATGTAGAGCTTTTCTATTTTCATTCCTTTTTGCTATCCTTAAATGCCTTCAGGAAAACTTTGCTTAACTGAACCTCTTGTCAATCTTTCAATAAATTAACTTTACTCTCCCCTGCTTCTCTCTGCTTTATGAGGCAATATAGGTTATTATCATCCATTATCTTGTTTCTCAAGATATTTATAATTATTTAAACATAAATATATATGTAGTATAGCTCTATTAAAATAGTTATTTTTATATCACCTACATTTTCATAACGCTTTATGAATGTCCAAATTATAAACCAGTGAGACCACTGGCTGCCCTCTCTCTCAAACTGAAAAGTAAGTCAGATATATGCTGCCAGGTGCTTTTTAGACCAATGGTTCTAACATATTTTTTATTTTCTTGAAAATTGTTGGGTGGATGCCCAGATGCCATCTGGTACTAAATAATTCATTCATTACCAATTTGTCAATTAGGTCTGGTTATGTGGTGGGTCTACAATTATTTGAATGTAATCAAATTTATATTGCATTTTACTATTGTAACCAGTAACAGAAATTCCACTATGCTAGAATTGAATAAGTAATCAAGGTTCCATTGAATCATATGAAGTATCATCACCTAAGCTTTGTACTTATTTCAAAATCCAAAAATACTGAAACAAAATTTTTGCAGAGTATTCAATTATTTTTAAGACAAATACAATAGCTGTTTTAGGGTTGAAACATGTAGAGTAAAATCAACATCTGAGGAATAATCTGACTTCCAGCAGAAATATCTTATGTGTATTAGAATGAGAGCTCCTCGGGAGTCTTAATTTTTCTGTCTGGATCCCCAGTGCTTAGCCTCAAACTCTGCATATGCTTATTCATTAAGGACAAAAGCATCTAATAAATACCATTTCATTCATTCATTCATCTAAAAATACAACAGGTATAGAAAGAAATAATATGATCATCAATTTGCTTAGCAGTGTCAAGCACAGTTGATGTACTCAATAAATACTCAGTGAATTGAAAATGTCAAGAGTATCAAACACTAAAGTTTTTTTTTTATTGGTTAATAAGATACTCTATGTGCGTTTTCAACCTTTTAGTTTAAAATTGACTGAAGATTTATTTCACTGTAATAGGTTTTATCAGTTACATAGGATGAAAGAAATAGGAAACCATCTAAGCAGAAGGGAAAGACAACATAATATGACACCTAACCATTAAAAGTAGCTCTTTATGGCACCAAGATCATTACTTGACCAATTTTACAGTAATAGTATAGGGATAGAGTTTAAATGTGTTTTTATTTTTTAATTTTTTTAAAGCAGACTTAACAAAACCTTCTGAGGTTCTCCTTCTATGTTCAAAGATAACTAAATGTATCTGAGTAAAAAAGAAAGGAGAATGACATACTGAAAAATTAGATCTTTATATATGAATGAATTGGAGGAAAAAATAAGGCGTACTACAGGAAATGTAAAGGTTTATCCATTAAAACTTTTCATAAGAATTAATCTAGTACCTTTTATAGCCTCTTCAAAAGAACAAGGTCGTGCTGGGCTGGACATTTCCTTCTTCACATTTACATTCAGAGCATTAGCTGTTGATTAAAAGACATGATGGTTTTTATTATAAGTTATCCAAATGAATGGCCAGGTTTTGCTTCAAATTTATTTTTTTTAATTAATTTTTAAATTTGTTTTCTTGTTTACATCATTCATTTTCATGAGATTTTTGAATTACAAATTTTCTCCCCGTCTTTCCCCTACCCCAACCCCCAAACAGTGAACACTGTAAAGCCCCTCCCCTGATCTGTTCTCTTACTTTCTGGTAGGGCAGGGAGGGTCTCCCTACCCCAGCCCCTGTATATCTTAATTCCTAGTTGCAGGTATTGCAGAGCTTTAAATTCTAGATTCTTTCCATTTCTCCCTTGTCACCCACACCCCCCTGGAAGGACAAGCAATTCAATACAAGGCTGTGGATGTGTGATTATACAGGACATCTTCATAGAGGACATATTGTGACAGTGAT
>CM053595.1:284891497-284932858 GCA_028646575.1 Pseudocheirus occidentalis | reverse complement strand
TGTGTGTGTGTGTGTGCATGTTTAAAAACATCAAGGGAGGGATGTGTGTATTGAAGTCAGTTGCCTGTCCTCTAGATGCAGATCCCTTCCTCACTTTGATGTCACTTCCCAGGATCACTTCCTTTCTGATTCGCTCTCCTATGGTCCACTTTAATTCTGAGACTGTCCTACTGCTCATTTGCTCCTGCTCATCTAAATGGGTAGTTTTCTCCTCCCCTCCCTTCCTGTGCCAGTTCTTGATCTGCAATTCTACAATGGTTTCTTCTCAACTCAGTAAGAACTTTAGTCCCTTTCTATCAGTTCCAATCCCTAGTGTGGCTCTAATGTTCTCTTTAATTACTTCTAATCTTTGTATATGCTATAGCTAAGGAATAATTTGTTAGAAAGGTCCCTATAAGGCAACTTTATACAACAAAATTGCAAACTGCTTTTGCATAGGTAAACGTAATATTTTTTCATATTAACTAGATTTCTTCCAACTTTCCCAAAGCAAAAATTAATGGTAAAGATCTTGCTTATTATTTTATTAACTATAGTCACTGTATTTGAATATAGTAACTTAAACTCAGGAAAACAGAATTAATGAAAAAAATGTTAAGAGTTCAGAAGAGAGAATTATTCTTTGGCTTTAATTACAGCACAAAGGGAATAAGACAATTTTTCAACTATGTGCAAAAGAAAAGCTGGAGAAAGAAACAAACAATTTCAAACACATGCAAGAGAGAAACGTAAATTATAATCCAGAGGAAAACAGACCAGAAATAAAACTTTTTTGGGGGTGAATGAACATCTCAGCTAATAAATGATTAGTTACACATTATTTTTTTTAAAAGTTGTTTAAGAGTAATACCTGATGAAATAATTCCATGTCTATTTCAGCTTCTGACTTCCAAGAGTTTTCATCTGATTGAAATAAAAATGAAACTGTGTTAAACTATTAAATATTGTGTCATTCTCTAGTAATTATGGAACTTACGAAAGCCAAAGTTAAATAAATGATAAAAATCTCAATAAGAATTCCCTCCTGCATGTTCAAGTTAATATAGTTTCTACTTACCAGAAACATTCTCTTGGAAGATAACTTTAGTTCCTTTCAGAAAATTTTTGCCAATTAGAAAGACTTCTTCCTCTCCTTTTACTGAACAGCTATGAAGGCTTTTCTTCAGGATCTCTGGCACTCCTGCTGGCTGAGCTGTAAATAAACACACACTAAATATTCAAAAACATTAACGCTTCTTTTCCTAAAACATCATATCCAGCATAACTGACTTTCAATTATTCAATCTATCAATTGTCTGTTGGTCCTTTTTGTCCATTTCTTTCTTCCTTTTGCCTACATTTTGATTTGATCATTTTTTGTTTGTACTATCATCAGCCCACAGGGAAAGCTGAAGAACAAGAGGTAAGACTCAAAATTTCTTATTAAGGCAGCCAACGAGTTTTCATTAAACTAAAAGAGACGAAGGTGACACGTTCCTTGTCTTCAAGGCACGTAACTTTTAGTGAGTGAGGCAACATACACATCTATATGTACAAAACATTGAAAGTAAACACAAGGGTGCTAGGAGTCGCTGGGGAGGTTATGGGGTAGGGAAAGAACACTAGCTCTAGTGTGATGGGGAATGGTTTTATGTAGGGGCAGTGCTTGGGTTGAATTCTCTAGAAAACCAGAGATGGCAAAGGTAAGGAAGGAGTACATCCAGGCCAGGGTGGCAGCCAGTGCCAGGCTATGGAGGTGGGAGACAGAATGCCACCTATAACGTCAGTTTAAGTGAACTGTGGAATCTAGAAAGTTGATTTGGGACCAGATTGTAAAGGGCTTTAAATGCCAAAAGAAGAGTTAATATTTTGTCCTAGAGGCAACAGGGAGTCACTGGAACTCAATAACAGAACAACAGTAATAAATAAGCACATTCGATTCTCACAGTAATCCTGTGAGGTAAGTGGTATCATCACCATTTTATAGATCAAGAACACTGGGCCTGAGAGAAGTTAAGTCACTTGGGGAAGCTAGATGGTAGCACTGTATCTGAAGTCAGGAAGACCTGAGTTTAAATTCAGCCTGAGATATGAGATGTATGACCCTGGACAAGTTGCTTAACCTCCATGTGCCTCAGTCCTCATCCGTAAAACAAGGATAATAACAGTTGTTATTGTCTCCCATCTCCCAAGGTTGTTGCGAGGATCAAACGGAACAATAATGGTAAATACGTGACACAGAGCCTGGCATAGAGGAGCTGTCATACAAATGATTATGCTCACATTCCTCCTCCAGGATCACAGGATGCACACTGAAGTCTCCCTGACTCCCAGGCTGCTGCTTGTGCCCCAATGCCACTAGGGCATCCCTTCAGTTTGCTGAAAAGGGGAGTTTTATTACTACCCTCCTGGCAGCTGTGTAAGGAGGACTGGAGCAAGGAGAAAAGGGGGCAGGGATACCAACTGGAAGACTTGGGACAGTCCAGACAAGAGGTGGTAAAGGTCTGGACTAGGACAGACAGCAGATGTTGTGGAGGCAGAATTAATGAAATGGGGTAACTGATTAGACAAATGAGGTGAGGGGGAGGTGTCAGCAATGACACCTAAGGGGCAGAACCATGTGACTGGAAAGGTGAAAGAACTGATGTAGTTCAGAGAGTTGGCCAATAATTATTTGCTCGGCACCGGCTCTGTGCTATGTAATATGCCAGGGGTGCAAAGAAAAACAAAAGACAGACCCTGCCCTTGAGGGGATTCATGATAAAACAGGGCTATATAACTCACAAGCTATATAAAAGAAAAATAGGTAATAACTGATGGAGGGAAGGCACAAGAATTAAGAGGTGTTGGGGAAGGCTTCTGTAGAAGGGACTTGAAGGAAGCCAGGGGAGGGGGGGGGGATCAGTGGGCAGAGATGAGGAAGGAGAGAATTACAGGCATGGGGACCAGAGAAAATGCCCAAAGCTTAGAGAGATGGATTGCCTTGTCTGTGGAACAGCCGTCCAGGAGGCTGGCATCACTGGATCGCAGAGTACTGTGTTGGGGTATAAGGTATAAGAAAACTGGAAAAGTCAGAGGGGGCTGGCTAGATTATGAAGGACTTTGAATGCCAAAATAGAGCATTTTGCATTGAATGATCCTGGACATGACAGAGAGCCAGAGCAATTTACTGAGTAGGGGACTGACGTGGTCAAACCCAGAAAGTCTGGAATTCTCTCCATCCTCAATGCTGCCTACTGACTTCCCCGGTTTCCTCTGAGTTCCAACTAAAATCCTATCATATAAGATCTAGTACCTTCTCTCTGTTAATTATTTCATATTTATCCTATATATAGCTGGGTTTGTATATATTTATTTGCATGTCATCCCTTCCATCAGACCTAAGTTCCTTTTTTTTTTTTTTTTGGAGGGCAGGGCAAATGGGGTTAAGTGACTTGCCCAAGGTCACACGGCTAGTACATGTTATGAACTCAGGTGCTCTTGACTCCAGAGTCGGTGCTCTATTCACTGGGCCACCAAACCACCCCAGACTAAGTTCCCTGAGGGCAGAGAAAGCCCTCTTTTTGTATTGCCATCCATTAGCACAGCACCTGGCAGAAATGCTTATTGCTTGACTGAAAAGTACTAGAACTGATTGAATAAAGTTATAATGGAGATACTTTCAATGATGTCTGTGTGCAAGTAAGAAGTTGCATACAAATATATTTGTATGTACTGTATACACTAAAATGAGCGTTGTTCAAAACGCAGCCCAAAACAGGGATGACTAGACCCCACTACAGAGTTTCAAGTTCATTTGGGCTGTAGGTATTTTGGAATTCTAGACTTGTTTTGGAATGGCATGTACGTATGTTTAAGAAAAAAAGGGCAAATATTCTGAGAGGAAAACCAAAAGGAGAGGTGTAACCTTATATGAATAGGTTTGATTAGCAACCAAGTAAATGAACTCTTCCCTTCCCCCACTTGCAAATGTTATGTAAAATTCCACTTCACTAATGACACTAAAACTTCCCCCCATTATCTTTTCTTTTCTATCTCATTATCTTTTCCTCTAACGCTTTGAAAGTAAAAGGCTGCCAAATGAGGCCCTTTAGAGGGTACAGTGTGATGTCTTCATGTTTACATTTACTATACATGAAGAACTAGACTGTGACAATTCAAAAATAATACAACTTACGAGGTATAAAAAGGTCTTTTCTACTTAAGTTTAATGGTTATCCAAAAGGATCAGCTTTGTACTAAGCAGATCTAAAAGGCCTTATCATTTGGTTATCAATGATATAGATTTCAATTCATAAACTGGTAGAGAGGGAAAAGTGACTATATTAGTAAGTAAAATAAAATATAAAAATATTATCCCTTTGCTGTTATATAAGCAACTTTTAACTATCCATTTTCTTTGATTGATTCCAGAGAATTCTTACTAATCCTTACAAATTCTTAGTAAGCAGTTAAGACTTTCCAACAAAAAAAATATTAAAAACTTCTGGGCACTGAAAAATGAATTGCTAAACCTTTCTGCTTGAGGAATAAGTATGTAAGATTGTACAAATACAGCGAAATAAATACAAATTAAAAGTTAAACACTTACTTGGTTTACTAATTCGTTACTTTTAACATGATCCTGTCAATAGTATTAAAAGAACTACCCTATCAAATAAACATGGCAGAAAAACTTTAGTGGAAAAATACTCATACATATGTAACCAAACCTTTTCTAATTTGTCTTTGCTGAATGGGGCAAAATTCATCATGATGCTCTTAGGTTCTATTACATCTATTACATCTATTCATCATGATATATTGTTTATGCATCAAAACTTAATGAGAGAGAACTGCCTTAATTTCCAATCTTTGTCTCCTTTTCACAAACATGAGAAGTTATGAAGGAATTTTTGGAGTAAAGTGTCAGATTATAATCAAGTCAAACCAGTATACTTCATTCCGGGAGAAAGTTGAATTTTCAGACATTTCTAGCCAACAGTACAACAATAACAACAAAAAAAGGTACTAC
The DNA here is from genome assembly GCA_028646575.1 of Pseudocheirus occidentalis. Lineage (NCBI taxonomy): Eukaryota > Metazoa > Chordata > Mammalia > Diprotodontia > Pseudocheiridae > Pseudocheirus > Pseudocheirus occidentalis. The sequence goes on along the minus strand of CM053595.1, from coordinate 284,927,865 downwards.
CAAGATCCAATGTAACCTAAGAAAAAAATTAAAGGTAGAAGGGTAGTTATAGGAGGTAAAAGTCATCTTTAATATTTTTGGATGAGACCTATGATTTCATTGGCCTAAGTAACTCCCTGAAGAACACTCCATCTACCAATACAAATCAGTACCTGCTCAGCATGTTACAATCTTAGAGGTGATCAGATTGAAAGGTCAAATGACTTGCCCTGGACCACAGAATGCTGAAGGTAACACTTGAAACTCAGGCCTTCATAGTGTCAAGTTCAGCTTTCTATATACTACAGCAGTGGAAGCAGATAGAAATGGGAGCTCCTAACTTGTACATAAGGATCCCTGTAAGCTACACATCGAATCAGAAAAGTCCATATTAATACTATCTGCATTTTACTGTGTTTCATTTACTTTGTGAAATATTTCTCAATGACATTTAAATCTGGTGTGGACTGCATATAAGATCAATCAATCAATGAGCATTTATTAAGCAACTACTATGTTCCAGACACTGTGCCAAGCAATGAGGACACAGATACAATGGATCAATCAACAAGTATTTATTAGGCACCTGTAATATGCTTAACAAATAATTTCACAATTTTCTAATAATATTACAGGGTGACTAAAAGTGATATATAAACACATACACATATTTTGTGGGGAATTCCAAGCATGAGAAATAAAAAGTAAAGACCCTTTCATTTCTCTTGAAGTGATCAGTCACTTCCAATCATGCTTAAAAGATCAGAGAGTCTCTGAGCCATCACCAAAGGGGAGGAATTTTTAAAACTGCCATAATTAGCAACAAAAATACTGGCAACAAGCCTTCTTTCCAATGGACAAGTGGTTTTAGATGGAACATCAAATGCCTGTTTCTTCCCCCTCCCTTCTGCTTTCTTCACCTGCCCTCATTTCTTCTCTGCCTCCCTCCCATCTTCCTGTTTCCCTCCATCTCCTTGTCCACTTTTAACCCAAACCCTGCCTATTTCCTCCTCACTCTCATTGTATCTTATTACCTTTCTCAAATATGCTGCATTCATGTAAAACATATTTCATAAAACACATATGAAGATGAACCTTTTGAGATAATGAAATGTCACCTGTGCTTTGGGTTAATGTTTCATTTAAGTGCACCTACATCTATGATATTTTTCTCTAAGCATAAGCTCCTTGAAAATATTCCACCTTTCTGAGTGACTTTTTGCAGTCATATCCACTAAAAAACAACTGCATTGGGGCAGTACAACTAAAGATTCTTTTTTCCATGAAATCAGAGAAGGTAATGCCCTTTGAAAACTATTAAGTTCTCAAAGGTCTGACTAATGGACAAACAACTTAAAAGTGTTTCTTGAAACCTTGTAGAATTTATCACTAATCTGATTAAAAATAAACCAATTCCTTCTAAACAGGTATGGAACAGGCAGAATGTTGAGCAATAACATTTGAAGTGCTTTTATTTGCATTCTATCATTCAGAAGGAAAAAATCCCTAATTAAAGACAGAATTAAATTATAAGTACTTAATATGCTTGAAAAAACGCTAATCATTAGACAATTCATAGCTTCTTGTCTTCAAAGTCCTGTACTAGGTGTTTTACAAATATCACCTTATTTGATTCTATCAACAACTCTAGAAGGTGAGTGTTATTATTGTTCCTATTTTACAGCTGAGGAAACTGAAGCAGAAAAAGTTTAAAGTGACTTGTCCAGGGCATCATAGCTAGTAAGTGAAGGAGGGATCTGAATTCAGGTCTTCCAGACTCCAGGAACTCCTATCCACTGCACCACCTTATTAAAATCTTAGCTCTTTATAGGCAAAGGTTGTTTTTGCTTTTCTTGGTATCTCTAGTGCTCAGCGCGTGTTAAATGCTTAATAAGGGCCTACCAATTGATTCACATCTCACACTATCCATCTTTGCTCTCTGCTCTGACATGAAGCCTTGCCCTTCTATCCCACAATACTGGAAAGAACAAATAAATCAATAAATCATGTATCTATCTGAAAGGAACATGCCATCTAACTGTCCTGTGGCTCCATTCACCATTCCACCCACTTCACAGAACAAAACTTCTCCTCCTCTTAAACGTGTTATCTTCTTCTATTGGAACATATGCTCTTTGAAAGCAGACACTCTCACTTTGTAGTTATGTTCCCAGGACACAGCTCAGTGCCTGACACATAGCTGTTGTTCAATAAATTCTTTTATTTTTCCATTCATAATCTAAATTTAAAATAGACACTGAAATACCAATATTATCCTAAAATGCTCAAGAATTGGGATTTTCTTTTTATGGACTTCATTTACTCTCCCTTATCCAATTTCATCAACACAAAATCTTGCCTTTATATTCCATCTAAATCCAAGTGAAAACTTAACTTACTAAAAAAACTTAATGTCATACCTACTGTTTTATATTCTAGTGCAGCTGAACAACAACTGATTTCTCAGCATGTTCATACATATTAACAATATAGATAAAAAGAATTGAAATACTAAATGATAGCATGGAATAATGGAAAGAGGAGTGATCAAGCAGTTGGAAGATCTGGGTGTGGCTCTACATATTTCTACTTATTTTGTGGCCTTGGAAAAGATATAATTATGTCTGGAACTCAATCTCTAAGATCATTTACAACTCTAAAATTGGGTGAAATTAAAACAAAATTCTTTTCACTCAATAATGAAATGAAATTGTCATCTACTTACAAATTACTAAGTCACCTGCATTTTAAAAATCTAAGTACTTGCAAAGGCAAACTTAGGTAAAAATTCAGTAAAATGACAATATGAAACAAATCTATAGAGAAATGTCAGTAAGCTTTTATTATTTCTATTTAAGTCTACTATTTAAATGGGAACTTATATAAGTATGACCATTATGTTTTAAAATATGATTATTTTTCTGGCAGTTTTTCTTTCTAGAAATGTTTCAAACACATGTATGTATGTATATGTATATGTATGTACGTATGTATAAATATACATATATATATAGCATAGGATAGATGAAATATTATTGTAACAAAATTTATTCCCAACTGTAATTTTATTGATAATCTCTTTTTTTTGGTCTAAAAAGATAGGGTCAATTTTAAAAAAATAAGATAATAAGAAAAAAAAAATCTATATGCTGTATCTAGATTTTGCAAATATAAAATAAAAAAATTTGGCATGGGATATATCTAAAGAAATATCTTCACTAATCTGAATCCTTCCTAAATTCACAAAAGCTGTAGCGATGTGCAAATTACTTGGAACAAGGAATAATTTTGCTATGGCTTCATTTTATGACGACAAAGGTCATGGTCCTGTTGTGTATTTCTAATGATGCTAAGCTGATTCTGAATGTCTGACTTTGACCAGATAAAAACAGTTTGAGATGGATGTGCCTTTTTAAATTAGCTGTCTGTCACATGAATACTGGATTTTGTGTCATATATATGTTTCATTGTGTTTATTTTTTAATTCTGTTATTTGGAAGAAACTCTTTGGAAATAAGTAAAAACTTTAACTCTTATTAAGTATACTCCAATGACAGATATCACAAGAGCTGTTGGTTTGAGGAAGTCAAATGGTTTAAGGATCACTGCATGAAACAGGGTAAATTTCAAGGAAGTCCAAGGGCCATGTGGGCAAAAAGGAAAAAACAACTCCCCAAACTAACCAACTATTGCTGTGAAATTGCCTGATTAATCTTTCAAAAACAAAGGGTCCCTTTAGAGGAACTTAGAAGTCAAAGGGATTGTTAAGACCTCTCTATAGTGTGGTATAGGCTTCTTGAAGTGGGAAGAACAGTGAGAAGACCAGTAAGTATAGCTATTGCAATTTACAATAAAATGAAAAGTCTAGAAAAAACTTTAACCTAATAAAATTAACTAATGATGTAGCATGTGATAGGGACAGGCAATCAGTAAAGATAGATGCTTCCTTATTTATCCAGAGCACTTACTTTTACTTTATTCTAAGAAAGTTTAGCTACAGTTTTTAGAAACCTTGAACACTTATATAATTTTAAAGCTAGAGCTCAATCACTGGTAACTTAGTTATGTGACTCTGTGATTCAGTTAGAATGTAGTAAAAATCAGTGTTCCCAGGTATATAATATCGTTATATTTACATGGTATAGATGTAGTTGTATATATTATGCACACTATAGCTACTTACTACACAGAATTGGAGAGGAGGGTGTTTGTAGTGTTAAAGTTGAGCCATCTTTCCGTGTGATATTAACTCGAAAAACCAGTCTGGCCCGAGTGCTTTTTTTCTTGGAACCAGCAATTCCTATTCTAGCTTCAACATCAGCATTTCTGAGTTTCAAGATCCCTACACAGTCCACCCTAAGAAATAAAAAATATGGCATTATTAATATTTATTGGCATGTGGCACCCAATGAAGATAATTTCCATAAAATCACTCTTACAAATTTCCATACTAAAATCAAACTTGAATATAGAATAGCAGTCTTGTTTGAGACAAGGGACTACTAACTACATCCCTTCAAGCAAAAATAGAATGATTAGAATTATATATAGTAAGATTTATTTTCATATAAAAAAATCATCAAATACACAAAGTCAAAATTAGTGCCTATATATTAACCAAACATCTTCAAGTTCTTTAATGTTTACTTATAAAGAAAAGGACTTTATAATTAATTTTAAATTGTTACATAAACATGAGTTATCTCAAACAATGATTTTGTATTATTTTTTACTCCAACACTTGCTTTTGCTTATGACCATTATTAACAGAGGAAACAATAAATGGAAAGAATGTAAAATACAAAACATCATTTTAAAGCCAGAATATCAGTATTGGTTTAGGAGAGAGACTTCTACTTTAATACTTTTTTTACAATATAACTTAGCCTCTAATTTTGCAGTTAATTCTTATAAGTCAAACTAGTGAGTCTGTGAAATTTTTTACTTTTAAAAAGTCATAAGGGTGCTATGAAAATGACCTGATTGTTTTATCAGAAATTCTATGCATCCTTACAGTGCTTTTTGTCCAATTAGCACAGTCTTGAAAATGAATCCTAAAATCAAGTAGCATTCTAGTAAAAATCCTTTATGCCCCCAATGATGTTTATGGCTAAGCACAAATAGCTATAAGCATGTGAATATTCCTGCAATCATGTATACTGTCTTAACCATTTGCTACTCCCACAATTTAGTTATTTGGCAAAGGAAGCCATATGTCAAATACCAGTCATGATAGATGACTAAATAATTTTAAATTATCTCCACCACAGGAAACAGTTACTGGCTTTTCATTTACTTAAGGGAAAAAAGAGGACCTCAGAAATAAGACCTATATGATTAATATCTATTGAAAGAAAAATCTTACAAGTCATCAAAGAGATGACTTCCCAGCATATAGAAATCTTCAATGTTCAAAGAAAGAATATCAACCAACACTGGTTCAATGGCCCCTTCAACCTACAAATAAATTCATCATTGGCTCACATGAGCCCTTTCAACTGTTTTAGAGAAAGGAATTGGGCTTCTCTAATAGGCACATCTTAAACAAGTCTAAAGGGGTTACATATGTGTTCCTACAACACAAGAGTGAAAACAAAAAATCAAAAAACAACAACAACAAAACAATTCTAACAAAATATGAAAATTAAACAAACTAGTTAACAAGACCCAAAACAACATTCACAAAATCAGTTTTAGATATGAGAAGTAGAAAAATAAATGCAGTAGATAGTAAATATAAAATTAGCAAACTTTTGACTTTTACATCCAGATCTGAAAATCTATTAAGTATTTTTGATTTCCAATGGTTCAGAAAAACCAGAGTTGATAATAGACTTAGAGGTTTACAGATCTAGATGTGAAAGATGCCTCAGAGGCCACTCAGTTCCAATTTTACAGATGAGGAGACTGAGGTCCAGGTAAATTAAGTGACTTGACAAGGCCAAGTAGTAAGCATCAGGGCTATGACATTAACCCAGAGTTCCTCTGACTGCATAGACAGTGCCTTCTTTCATTGTACCACATTAAGAAAGGGGAATTCATTAAAACTAGTCAATCAAGGGAGATGTGAAAATGGAGTGGTCAATATTATTAAAGGCCTGACTAATGCAGGTAGACAATACTAAAACTGAATAGCACTGTGATAAAAATGAGATCCTACTAAATCACTTTTCTGATTATTAATAACATCTTATCTGTCATGTTTTTTTGCAGAACACATTGACATTAGAAGCAGTATGACAATATTAAGTTTAATAATAAGTATAAAGACCAGAGCACAAAGGAGAAGAGCAATGACCATACTTCTACCCAGATCCCACCCCCTTGGAAGCCCTAAAAACCTGCAGATTCCCAGAACTAGTTTTGAAAATAGCAGAACAAAAAAGCTAGAAGCTTAGGATAGTGCCTCCCTACACCAGGTGAGCAGAGGCCAACTTTAACATAAAGTCTGAAGGCAAGAAAAAGGCTGGAATAATGACCAACAAAACTAAAGAATGAACTGGGCCATTAAAAAATTACTACAGTGCTAGGGACCTCCAAAATATAAACTCAGATGAAGACACCAATGTGAAAATAGCTACAAAGCCTCAAAGAAAATGGCTAACTGGACCAAAATCCAACAAGAATTTCTGGAAGAGTTGAAGAAAGAGGTAAGAGTGGTAGAGGAAAAAACGAGAAAAGAAATGAAAGTGATGCAAGAAATTATGAAAAGAGAATTAATAGCATGGTAAAAGAGGCTCAAAAAATACTTAAGAAAATAACACTTTAAAAGAACTCCTTAAAAACCAGAACAGGCCAAAAGGAAAAAGAGGTATAAAAGCTCGTTGAAAAAATAATCCTTAGAATTAGAACTAAATTAGAATTGGGCAAAGGGAAGTTAATGATTCAATGAGACATTAGGCAACAATAAAACAAAATAAAAAACATGAAAAAATAGAAGAAAAATTGAAATATCTCAAATGAAAAAACAAATCACCTGGAAAATAAGACTGAGGAGAGATAATTTAAGAATTATTAAACAAACCTGAAAGCCATCATCAAAGAACGAGCCTAGACATTATATTTCAAGAAATTTCAAGGAAAACTGTCCTGATATCTTACATCCAGAGAGTAAAATAGAAATGGAAAGAATCTACTGATCACTTCCTGAAAGAGATCCCAAAATAAAAATTCCCATGAATATGAGAACCAAATTCCAGAGCTTCCAGATCAAAAAAAATTTAGATATTGTGGAATCACAGTCAGGATCACATAAGAGTTAGCAACTTCATGAAAAGGGGAAGAGGGCTTGGAATACAATATTCTGGAAGGTAAAGGAGCTAGGATTAGAACCAAGAAAATTTGGCAAAAGTGAGTATAGTTCTTCAGGGGGAAAAATGAACTTTAATGAAACAGTATTTTCAAACATTCCTGAGAAAAAGACCAGAGCTGAATAGAAAACTTGACATTCAAACATAAGACTAAAGAGAAAGAAACAGTAATCATAAGGTTGTCAATAAAGTTAAAATGTTTATATTCCTATATGGGAAGATGATACATGTAGCATGTAAGAACTTTATCAGTAGTGGGGGCAATTAAAAGGAATTTACATTGACAAAGGGCATGCAGGTGAACTGATATATAGCAATGATCTCCAAAAAAAAAAAAAAATGAAGGGGTGAGAAAGAGTGACACACTGGGAGAAGGGGGAAGGAAGAAGTAGAATAGGAAAAAATTTTCTCATATAAAAGAAGTACACAAAGAAGAACTTTTACCATGGAGAGGAAAATGAGGGAAGGGGGTCAGAAAATGCTTGAAGTTCACTATCACTGGAACTGATTTAAAGAGGGAAGTATGTATATGTGTATACACAGTCTTCTCTTTCTCTCTCCCCATCTCTTCCTTTCCCTCTCCCCACCCCACCCCCATCACTTGTGTGTAGAAGTGTAACTTACTCAATAGAGAAATATAAGGGAAAGGGAGAAATGGTGAGAGATGATAAAATGGAAGACAGATTAAAGGAGGCAGTGGTTAGAAGCAAAATAGACTTTTGAGAAGTGACAGGATAAAAAAAGAAACAAGAAGATGAAAATGGGAGGAAGGGAAAAACATAGATAGTAATCATAACTGTGAATGTGAACAGAAACGGAAGATTTCACTCATAAAATGGAAGAGGACAGTATTATGTATTAGAAACTAGGATCCAATAATATGTTGTTTGCAAGAGACACATTTGAAAGAGAAAAACAAGCACAGAATTAAAATTAAAATAAAGAGCTAGAACAGAATCTAATATGTTTCAGATAAATTTTAAAAAGACAAGGGTAATAATCATGATCTTAGACAAAACAAAAGCAAAGAACAGACCTAATTAAAAGGGATAATCAGGGAAACTATATTTTGCTAAAAGGTACTACAGACAATGAAGTAATATTTAAAAATTTTATAACAAGTTTCTTTGATCAGGACCTCGTTTCTCAAATACAAACTGAGTATCAAACTGAGTCAAAGTTATAAAAATAAGAGCAATTGATAAAATGGCCAAAGGATAAAAAAAGGTAGCATTCAGAAGAAGTAATCAATAGTATTGACAGTCATATTAAAAATGCTCTAAATCACTACTGATTAGAGAAAGGCAAAATAAAACAATTTGGAGGCAGCACTTCACACCTATCAGGGATAACAAATGCTAGAGGAGATGGGGAAAAATATATTAGTGAACTATTGGTAGAGTATTGAACTGGTCTAGCCATTCTGGAGAACAATTTGGAACTAGGCCCAAAGGGTTATAAAATTGTGCATACCCTTTGACCCAGCCATAACACTACTAAGACTATATGCCAAAGCGATGAAAGAAAAAGGGAAATGACCTATATGTACAAAAATATTTATAGCTGCTCTTTTTGTGGCAGCAAAGAATTGAAAATCTAGAGGACATTCATCAGTTGGGGAATGGCTAAAGAAGTTGTGACATATGATTGTGATGGAGTATTATTTGTGCTGTGGGAAATGACAAATGGGGCAGTTCCAGAAACACATTGTAAAACCTATATAAACTGATGCAAACAAAAGTGAGAAGAATTGGGAGATTATTGTGCACAGTAACAGCACTGTTGATGATCAATTGTGAAAATTTTGGCTACTCTAATCAATACAACTGATCTAAGATAATTCCAAAGGACTCATGATGAAAAAAATGCTATCCCTCTCCAGAGAGAGAACTAATGAACTCTGAGTGCAAACTGAAATACAATTTTCTTATTTTATTTTTCTTACTTTTTTTTTTAGAAATATGGCCAATATGGAAAAATGTTTTGCATGATTTCACAGGTATAATTGATATATTGCTTGCCTTCTCAGTGAGCAGAAGAGGGAGTGGGAGAGAGGAAGACAATTTAAAATTCTCAATTTAAAAAGAAAAGAATGCAAAAAATAAATAATTTAAGAGTATTTTCAATTTGTCATGTTTCAAAGAAAACAGAATATAGAGGTTAGGCATAAAACCTAGCAAGTAAGCATGAAGTACAATATTTGAAAACCCAAAAGAAAATTACGTAAGGAAAGGCTGTGATTTTAATCTATTATATTCTATATTACTTTTACTATTTCATATCTGTTGAAGTAAATGAAGCAATACAATAAAGTGCTTAAAATCACATTTGAAAAATTCCAAAAAGCCAAAAATTAACATTTTTCCTATTCAACTACCCAAATGATTATACATGAAGGAAAAAAGTTCTTATTACTTACGCTAGTGTCATGTTGTTGCTAGGGTCAAGGCCAACTTCAATAACTGTAGTGCCTTCGATATCAACTTCTTTGCAAGGAGTTGTATTTCTACCAGTTACTCTACAGGCCTGATAAAACCCATGTGGTTTCACTCGGCCAGAGTCATTACCCACAAATACTTGTAACACTACAGGCTCATTGTGTCCTTCCAGCTAGAATCAAATAGCAAAAAACAGAAAGTTAATTGACTTTCAACAGTTAAATTATAAAATGAAATAGTTATGAAAAAAATAAAGTATGTAACACAGATTCAAGGTAATAATGAAATCACCAAATTTTGAAAAAATAAAAATTAAGAGATTAAAAAATTTCTTGAAAGAAAAAAATGTTACTACTCAAAAACTGTCCTATTTAAGTCATAAAATACTGATATATTATCTTACACTAACAGAAAATATATTATATAAAAACAAAATTATTAATACTAGTAGAATAATTAAATTTCATTTATACTGTGTATTTAATAGCGAAAGTATAATTTATGAGTATAAAATAAAATAAAATATCTTATAATATTATAACATAATAATTAGCACCAGTTTGCTAAGGTCCATGTCTACATAATGAGTTTTATCACATAAGAGCCAGTCAGATTTGCAGCAAAAATCTAGTCTTTGGTCAAAATTTTTATTGTTATTTATTATAATCCTGGACCACTGTTCCATAAAAGCAGTCACAAGAAGTGTTAGTAAAGTTAAGTTCGAAATACATCCTACAGTGGCATCATCTTCTTCCATAAAAAATAGCATTTATGCTATTTTAAATTCATTTAGTCTTTATGGGTCTGTTTTTTAACCCATGTGACTATATAAGTAACATGGAAAGGTGAGACGTTCTTTGGGTCAAAGCTTTCATTCAAAGAAAAAGCTGATTACTTAATCTCATAGCCTTATTTTCCAAAGCTTTAATAGTTTCCATGGTTTTTCTCTTACCTCTCAATAATACTTCTAAAGTATGAAGTCAAGATTCTAAAACTAACAACTAATATCAAGTACTGTATTTCACCACACAATTGTCACCACTGTATAATTGCTGTACCTTATTTTCTCTCCCCCCTAAGTCCCATAACTGTTTATAACCATTCATCACATAATTGTCATGTGGTCTAATTCTGTTTGTCACACTGCTTAAAATGTAAATAGAGCAGCAATGTATTCACCAGTGGTAGAAGGATATGCATTTATCTCCCCAGCCTAGAATTCACAGCACACTCACCGTCAGCATATTTCTGAAAGCCGACTTGCATGGTTTATTTAGAGCACTACAGCACTAATAGCATTATTCAACCCAAAGAAGAGCCATAGGCACAAGGGGAGCGGGCAGATAGATGAAGCTACCATGAGTAAGTAAAGTACATGTTAAAACTTGCATCTTCCCAATTTTAACATATATTCACAAGTATTCCATGCATCCTAATCTTGCACCAAAGACAGTCTGATATTAATGATTTTAAAGTAATATCAGCGCAATTATTTTTTAAGAACTTCACACAAGGGTCGCACTCCACTTTTTTGGCAAAAAATTTAGCATAAAGTTTGCAATGATTAGGTGGTGAAATGTGGTATAAAGTTTAGATAATTTTATTCCTCCACATGTTTTAATCTTCTTATAAAAATTATGATGCAAACCTACGTTTTGTTTAATATAGAAGTCAAAACAAAAAAGTATACTGTTAAATTACTTTTAGTTTATGGCCCATAATTTTCTGTTGTCCTTGGGCTAAAAAAGAAGCCAGAAAAAACATTGTCTTATGGTATCTGAATTCCTGAACAATGGCTTAAAATATAGAAATGGCAGGGCCCTGGCAAGGTATGGAGAACACCTAACAAATACTTTTAAGACTGTTTTTGTGTGGACTTTATTAATCTAATTTTAAATGCTCTAAACTGAAAATATTAGGGCAAAGAGAAAAAACTGTCTATCTTCACCAGGCTAGAACCATAGAGAATAGTTACAATATAGGAAAAAAATTTCAGTGAATAAAGGAGCTAGTAGTAAAATTGATGGCCTAAAACATTAATAAACAAGTACACAAAATTTAGGCAACAAATAAAATTAGCTAGAGGCCCTAAAGCAAAGAGATCAAGAAAACTTAGTGAGATGAAACATATCCTATTCAAATGAAAAAAGATGGATAAAAGGGGGAGGGAAAACACTGTATATTAAAATACCATCTTTATGTGAGGAGATCCAGAGTCTAAAGCATGGTGGAATATATTTTGATGATATTCAATGGAGAGAGAAATTGAAGTTATTTTGACACTAATAATATAGTACAGAACAGAAATGTCAAAAAACTGTCCATGCACCACATCTCAAGTGTGACCTGAATCAAATTAAAATGTAATCGGGGAAATATTTAACAAAACAAATAAAAATACAATAGAATATAGATAATGTCAAGATGTGGTTTTCTAAGTCAATAAGTGGCCTGCTGGGTTCCTTATGTGTATAGGTTAGCTGCCCTGGTATCCAGCTGAGTTCAACATCACTGCTACAGATCACATGGACAGAAAGATGAAAACAGATGAGGAGTTTGAGAAACAGACTGGCACACAGACATGATGATGGTGGATGTCCAACTATCCAGACATCTGCTGGAGCTTTTTCCTCTGCTAAAAACAGAGAAACTAATAACTTACTAACTTGTCTTAATGGTAATTTACTCCTTCAGAAGTAAGAGAAACTAATAAGGGGGGGAAATTTTATGAATCTGATTACCACTAGTAGGCACCCTAGATTTTGGGAGATCAGTCTTCAAAGGGGTCAAAGGAAAAATAGGCAGGGCACCATATGCTAAAATTTGGAGGGGGGAAGGAAGAGAAGTCAGCCCAGAAGAGAGGTGAAATCATCAAGAATGAAACTGTTAAGAAACAAAGGGAAATAATTCAAAGGAGCAAGAAAACCAGAAATTTCCTTGAAAAGTCCAAGAACTTAAATTTTTAAAAAATATATACAGAAGACCGAGGAAAGGGTATGTTAACAAAGGATGAAATTTTTTTTAAAAACCCAGCACATACTTCTGCATAGTGTCATGAGTGCTAAAGCTCAAAACAAGATGAGGCTGGGAAAGAAAGGCAATGACAACAAAATGGCTGTGTGCACGTGCTGTTATTTTAAAAATATACAAGTAAAACTAAAAGGACTGAAGGGGAGAGAAAAGTGATACTTAAGAAGGATGGGAGGATGAAAACTGACCAGAAAGATGAACAAGATGTTTAATTCCATTTTACTTCCCTTTTTTATGCCAATGCAAATGATCGTTGGACTCAAAAAGACAGAACAAAAATGGCTAATAAGGCCATTAAGGCCAAAATAAGTAAGGAGAGCACCCATTCAACTGCCTTTGATGAATTTAAGTCATGTTGTCCACATGAAGTACATCCTCAAGTACTGAAAGAACTGGAGGATTTGATTGTTGAGTCATTATTAAAGACGTGAAAATATTGTGCAAAACCGGAGAAGGATCCAGAGCTCTCTTTATAGAAGGGGGAAATGTCCTGATTTTTTTTTTAAAAGGAAAAGAATAGTCTGTAAACCATAGGACAGTGAGCTGGACTTTGACTCCTGGGAAAACTCTAGAGTGCATTATTGGTCAGGGAACATTTAGAAAAAGAAGTAATGATCACAAAGAACCAGGATGTCTTTAGCAAGAAAAGGTTCTGGCAGTCAAAATTTAAACTTTTTTGATAGAGCTTCTAAACTGGTAGATCCAAGGAATGCTTTATAGTTTACCTTGATTTAACAAAGTGCTTGATAAAATATCACCCTGTTTTTCTGTAAAAAAGTTACAGGTGAGAAAATAATATAAGGAATGGACTTGAAACTGGATGAATAGCTAGATCCAAAAAGCTATCAATGATTTGATATCATTTTGGAAGACCTCAAGTCTAGTGAAGATATGCAAGATATTTGTGTTTCATTATTTATCATTTTTGTTGGACATGAATAAAGGCATAGATAGAGAAGGCACATTTACAATATCTGAAAATAACTGGGAGGGAATAACACACTAGACAACAATTAGGATTTAATACTGACAGGTCAGGGGTGGGGAACCTGTGACCACACGTAGATTGAGACTGCTAGTATGCCCACAGGTCCTCAAGTGTAGCCCTTTGACTGAATCCAAACTTCACAGTACAAATCCCCCTAATAAAAGGATTTGTTCTGTAAAACTTGGACTCAGTCAAAAAGCTACACCCAAAGACCTGGAAGGTCACTTGTGACCTCAAGGCTGCAGTTTCCCCACCCCCGGTTAGATCATCAGGATTAATCTAATAAATAATAATCTTACACATGGGTTAAATAAATTAACCTCACAAATAGAAGACTGGGAAAACATTTTTGCTGCTATTTTCTCTACTAAAGGTCTGATATCCAAGTTATATAGGGAATTGGTTTAAACATATAAGAAAAAGAAAAGTTTCCCACAGATAAATAGTCAATACAGAATAGAAAAAGGCAGTTCTCAAAAGCTGTCACGCAATCTATCAACAACCACATTGAAAAATTTCCAAGTCACTAAAATGAGAAATGCACATTAAAGTAACTTTAAGGTTCTATCTCATTCTCATTCAATTGACAAAGAAGGAAAATGACAACTGGATGGGCTATGGGAAAACAGGAACACTAATGCACTGTCAATGGAGTTGGGAATTGGTCTAACCATTCTGAAAAGCAATTTGGAACTATACTCCAAAAGTCACAAAACTATGTATACCTTTTGATCCAGTAATACCACTAAAGATATACATCCAAAAGACATAAAAGAATAAGTTGGAAAAGACTCTTCTATACAAGAATATTCATAGAAGCACTTTCTGTTTATAGCAAAGAACTAGAAACCATGGCGGTGGGTGCAATTCAAAGAATGAATAAACAAATCACAGTATATGAATGTAATGGAATACTATTGTGCCATAAGAAATGATAAAAGGAATGGTTTTATGGAAACCCGAGAAGATTTGTATGAACTGATACAATGTGGAAAAAAACCACAATAGAATCAGAACAATTTATGCAATATCATTGTAAAAATGAACAACTTTAAAAGAAGTCTAATCAATGCAATGACCAGGCATGATTTCCAAAGCCTTAATGGTGAAGGATGCTTCTCATCTACCTTAGAGAGAGATGACAGACTCATGATATAGAATGAGACACACATTTTTGTATATAACCAATGTGGGAATTTGTTTAGACTATGTAAATTTCTTAGAAGGGAAGTCTTTTATCATGGTGGGAGACTTCTTGAGGGAAAGGGTAGCTACTGATAGTGATGCTAAAGAAAAGAAAGTACCCATGAAACACTTTAAAAATGGAAAAGAATGAACAGGAGGATTTCAGAGACACAAGGATAATTAATGGCTTTCAAACAAATGTGTTGAGTTTGTTACATTCTTTTTTTTTTTAAAGCTGTAACATAATAGATAATTGCATTTCCATATTCTTTGCATATGGAAACGTTTGTTTGTCAAGTTCATAATAATAAAAAAAATTTAAGACGGGAGAGGTATAGTTAGGGAGCACTTTGTCTAATAAAAGATCTAAAAGTTTTCAGTAGATTACAAGCTCAAGGTATATGAGCAGAGAATGTGACATGGAATCCAAGATGCAATCTTGGGATACAAGATGCATAGCTTCTAAAATTAGGGATCTTGCGGTACTTTGTTCTGGTTGTATCATAGCTACTGTTATTAAGCTCAGTTTCAATTGCTACATTTTAGTAAATTTTTCCTCTTTTTTTTATCCCCAGTACTGAACACTGTGTCTGACATATAGTAAGTGCTTAATAAATGAGAGTCAATTCATACTGATAAATGAGACTGTCCAGAACAAAAGCAATAAGGGTGAAGGGCCTCCAGTTCATACCCCATGATAAGTGGCTGAAAAAATTGGAAATATCTGACAGGAAAAAGAGAATATTGGGGAAGACAAATGGATTATATGGGGAACACAATAAACTGTCTTCAACTATGCTCAGTGGTATAAAGTGTAAGATGAGACTTGCTCTTTCATCTCTGGAATGTAGGCCTAGGTGCAACAGGGGGAAACTGAAAACAGACAAATTTAGGCTTAATATGAGGGAAAACTTATTAACAATTAGAGCATCCTCAAAATGACATAGGCTGCCTTGGGAAGCAGTCAATTCCCCTTGGCTGTAGGTCTTCAAGCAGAGGAAAGATAACAACATACTGCATAGTGGGAACTCTTTCAGGCATGGATTGGACCTGATATTCACCAAAGTTCCTTCTAATTCTCAAATTCTGGAAGCCAGGTTTGTCATATCCTCCATCTTGCATCAGGGAAAAACTTAATCAAGGAAAAATTGCTCTTTATTGGCCAATTTCTTTAATTTTTCAAGATGATTCTGAAAATATGGAAGTTAACTATAAATTTTACTTAAATGACTACTTAAGATTAGTCTTGTATTGCAGTGATTAATTAATAGAGGTAGTAACATGGTGTAGGATGAGATCTTTAAAATACTGGGCCAAAGAAGAAAGCAAGTTAAAAGTTAATCTAACAGAATGAAGCTTATCTACTGAACTAGAGGTACCCTACCCATTATCTACTTCTGTGTGCTACCAACAGCACCAACAATTACATAAATCCACATTAAGATTGACTCTTGGGGCGGCTAGGTGGCGCAGTGAATAGAGCGCCGGCCCTTGAGTCAGGAGTACCTGAGTTCAAATCCAACCTCAGACACTTAACACAAAAACTAGCTGTGTGACCTTGGGCAAGTCACTTAACCCCAACTACCCTCTAAAAAAAAAAAAGCAAAAAAAAAAAAATTGACTCTTGGGGCAGCTAGGTGGCACAGTGAATAGAGCACAGGCCCTGGAGTCAGGAGGACCTGAGTTCAAATATGGCCTCAGACACTTAACACTTACCAGCTGTGTGACCTCGGGCAAGTCACTTAATCCCAATTGTCCTCCAAAAAGCAAAATACATATATATATATTCTTAAAAATTTGTCATCATTATCATCGCCTCTGCTCTTCCTTTTCATTTGTGAACATAACTGACAATTAGATTCTGAAGAAATTTATCAGTAATGAAAAATAGAATTTTGTTTCATGAAACAAAAATGAGTTTTGTTTTTTAATATCAGTTTCCCATCACTTCTTTGCAACTCTCCTTTCTCAGAAAAAGGAACGACAGAGATATAGAAAGGGGAATATAAAGAAAATCGCTATAAGAATTTCCTTTTGTTTTAAATCACTTTTCTAAGTTGTGTGCAGCTTGAATACTCTGAAGCTTCATATTGAAAACATTTTGTACATTGTATTAATAACAGGAAACTGAAAAATAAAATTAATGTTCCCATGAATAAGTTTCAAGAACTTATTACAACTAATAATTTGCTAGGTAAATTTTAAAAAGTCAATTTGGTCCAACAGTGACTGATTAATGACCAATTATTTCAACCAAAAATATTGAACTAGTTTGTGTCTTTTGGAAAGACAACTTATTCTGTCCCTGTCCTACCCCTGCCCAGTCTTCTCTTTACTCCAAACCCAGTGCCTCTAGCTCTTTCAATGGTTGCTCACACAGTATAGAATAGAAGCTCTTTACCATTCTTGTTCTTTCCTGGATACTCTAAAGCAGCAGTTCTCAACCTGTGGGTCGTGACCCCTTTGGGGGTTGAACGACCCTTTCACAGGGGTCACCTAAGACCATCGGAAAACACCTATTTCCAGTGGTCTTAGGAACCAAGACACCACTCCTGTGTCTCCAGGTGGGTCTGCCCACATGCAGATACACTCACATATGAGTATTAAAGGGCTGTGGCATAAGGAAGGTTGAGAACCACTGCTCTAAAGTTTATCAATGTCATTTCCTAAAATGTAGCACCTAATGAGACTATGGGAAATATTATTACAGCGCTTCTTTTGTATAATTAGTAGCAACTTATGTTAGTGAGAATTCATGCTCAGTTACATTTTGTTGAGATGATTCAGCAATAGATACTAATTAGTATTTAAATATTTAAGGAAGGTTTTTGTTGATTAAAAACAATGAAAAAATATAATTAAACATGCAGTAAAATCTTAGTGTATCATCAAATAAAATACCTTTACAGTAGGAAAGCCTTGCTGTGTCCTGTCTTTCACTGAACCACGGCTGCCCTCAGTCAGGTACCTAGCTCTGTGCTGGGTCTCAGGCTGAACCACTATCTTCAGCTCCTTTCCCTCACTTTTAACAGGATACTGTCCACACAACATAGGACTCTTCTTTGCTCCGGCTCCTTTCTGATTTTCCAATGTTCTGAGAAAGCAAAGCACAACATTGAAAAAATGTCATAAAAGAATAGTCAAGAAGGTCAAATGAGATTAAGGAAGAAAACAGAATAAATGGGCAAGTCAAAGTTGGAACCAATGCTTTGTTTACTAACAAAGTATAAATAATTACCTAAGACAACATCCACATATAAAATGTTAAGATTTTCAGCAAAAGTTAGATATGATCATATTTTTTAAAATCATTAAGTCGGGTAGGAGAGAGAATATATGTTTAGAGGTAGGAAGGGAGGGAATAAAGAAAAGGTGACAGCTTTCAGCATCATTCTCCCTAGTATAAATCCAACTATATTTTAGTTCAGGTACTGTCAGAGACTGTACTGAAAGTTTTCCCTTTTTTTTTGTAGTAGACTTTGAACACATTACCCATGTATCTATACCTATCTATGTGTTTATAAGCATACACACATATATATTCCATATATGTTCTACATTATTTCATATACTATGTTCAAAATGTAATACAAAATGAATTGGTGTTATTTCCTTGTCAGATTGGCAAAAAAAAAGGGGGGGATGTTAAAAGAAAATCCATAATTATATCACAACCTTCTGCTTGCTATTTTGTGGCTTTTGGTGTGTTTAACAGAAATTTTTTGCAAAGAATCATTACATCCATTTGCCAGTGGTACACAAAGACAAACTTAAGGCAAGCTTTCCCAGATAATTTTCTGACTGTATGTTTATCTTAGAGATCAGTTTAATTGACTCCTGATCAAAGAAGCAATAACCTAAAAGTTCTCAAAGTACAGGTTTCCACAATCAGGGTTTATAGGATAAAGAGTCCTTACCACCTTGTGTTTCAAAAGTTTATTTGTGAATTGAGGGTTTGGAGCTTAAAACACATTTTCTTTGTAGAAACAAGATTTTTAAATGGTGGATAGGCAACCAGCTTTACACTGAAAATCTGAATCAACCAAAAATGTGCCCAAATTACTACACACCAAACACTTAATAGTAACAGTCAGCATTTATATAGTGCTTTAAGTTTTGCAAAGCCCTTTACAAATGTCTCATTTTTAAGATGAAAACTATCACTTGAAAGAAAGTGACAGAAAACAATAGAGATAACCTTTTCATTTAAACATCATAAAATAGACTTAAATATATTTAAAAAAAACAGTCTTTTAATAGATTCACAACCCTACATGCCCTTAGCATCACTAACCTAGTTCTATACCATGACCCACATGGTAAACCAAGTATTCACTTTGGACTTTTATAGTTTAATCCCAACGATTTAGAGGGAGAAAGGAACAAGAATGGAGATGACTTGAATCTAAAAGGTGAAAGAGGATTAGGTAGTCCTTGGAATGAAGTAGTTTCTCTGTTCCCTTTTCCAGGAAAGAGAATAAAGAGGTAGGATTAATGAGGCTGGTGTGAGCCCTGATGGCTAGCCAGGCAGTTAGCCAACCCATTAGCCTACTGGAAAGATAGGAATCAAAGCATGGAGCAGCAATAAAAGAGCTAAGTATCCTGTACCAGCAATATTAGGAAAGCAGAGAGAGGAAAAAACATTCTCACAGGGCCACAGCAACTAACAGAGGACTGGCAGGATGACAAGGCAGGATGGGGAGAGATACTAGGGAAGCAGGTGAGAGAAAAGGCAAGAAATGAAGTGAAGTTCTTATGCTTATTAACAAACAGGACTGAAATTTCCATTTATTTTAAAGGGGTATATATAACTTCAAGGACTGTATTGTCCCCTTTACATCCATTTCAAAGACCTTTAAAAGAATGAAATTTAAAAATAATAGCATGAACCCATGACCTTGTGATATGAAACTTGTTTTTATATTCATCAGGCTGACTAAGAATCATACTACTCAGTCTGTATACTACATATGGAATCTTTATCCAGAAATTCTAAAATCATAGGAAATCTATCTGTAAGAATGTTTTCAAATCACTTTATTAAAGCCTAATGTAAAAATCTTTAGTAGGTCAGTTTAAAATAAATGTTTTTATTTTTCCTTTTTTTAGATAAATTAGTTTTTGAGAGTCTAGTAATCAGAATGCATTTTACTATTCTAATATATCAAAATGTTCTTTAATTTAGCACATCTGCTGCACTGAGAGAACAGATAAATCAAGGCTGAAAGGATCACACCAATGCAACCCTAACTGACTTGGGGATTTAAATTAAAAGTTAAATCTTTAAAATTGTCTAAACCCAAGGATATAACTTCTTCAAAATTTATTTTACTATTTCAAATCATTCATATAATTGAGAATACTTTTAAGGAAGGATACCTAAATAAAAATAAGGATGATATGGCAAGAGTATGCAAGGTTAACTTCTAAATGCCAATCTGAAAAGGAAAATTCACTATCTTGGCATGGTTTTGAGTGAAATATTTTCAAGTGGAATTGACTCCTTTGCCTCCATAACCTATTTTTCTATGTTATTATGCATGAGAATTCTTATCACAAAAAAACCCCACACACAAAATAGGCATTACCTCTTGATGACATCATACCCAAAATTCTAGTTAACTTCATGATGAAGAAAAATGAAGTTAAAGATTCACAGAATACTTGACAGAACTTGGAAATGATAAGATTCAGCATGACTAATTACATATTTCAAATTTTAACTTCTTGATACTATCTTACACATGTTCTTGAATGACTCATAAAATACTGATTAGCAGTTGTGTATTAATGCACACACAGTACTTTTATCTTCAAAAATATTGCCTAATATCCAAGTGAAGTTTTCTTTTAAATGGGCCCTTATATTTTTGCCTAATAAATATGCCATATATCATTATAACTACCGGAAGAAATTTTAAACACAATTTTTTAAAAATTATTTACCTGTCTCTATACATTGGACTTCAAGATTCCTACCCGAATTTTTAAAATCATTATACAGCCCCATTTAGCACTTGTCTAGATAGTAGGCTTCTAAACATCATTATTACATGAATTATCATAAAATGTTAAAAGATCTCACATTAGAGAAAATCCAAGAATGCCATGATTTCCACTAACATAAGTTCTAATTCTACCTCACATTTCATAAAATTTTTGATATCCAATGAACAGGAAAATTTTAGTATTAGTTCTGTAAAGTAGTTTAAAATGCTTAGCTTGTCTGTATAATGATAAGCTACTCCAAGGCTCACTTCTTATAGGCCTAAAAGTATTACATCTCCATGTAATTCTGAGGAGCTGACACTCTAATCCTTTCCTAAAAAGCATCAGAGCTTCCATGCATTAATGTCAATTGTTTTTTCTTGTGGAAAAAGTGCTAGAAAACTCTTCTTTTGTCTTATGAATTATTATACAGGAGACTTAGAAGTTGATAAACCTCTTTGTACCTTCTGTTGGATATCAAATCACACCAAGTATCTATTTCAAAGAAAGAAACGCAAGGTATTTGAAGGAAGGTTAATTAGTATTTATGATACTTAGTGTGACCATATCTCCCCATCTGAAAATCTGATTTTGATTTTAATCTGTTTCCTCAGTAACTATTTTTAGAAAAAAGTTGTTACCTGGTATTTTATGTAAAGCTTTCTTGAAACCCAAATAATCTGTGTAATAATAAACACATATTTAAATCACTTCAAAAATGTAAAGAGGTTTATAGAAGTTTTAGAAATCTAGGCTCCTGGAAAACTTTACCAGATTATATGAGACTTCAAGGTTTTTCTATAATCTTCATTAAAACAAACATTTCTGGCGGGCTTATTCTCTTGTCAGGTACTACAAATGAAATATTCTAGCCTTTTTTTAATATTCTTTTCATGCATACTTTCCAGAAAGAGATATTTGTTCCCATTACTTTTAAAGTAATTTTCTTAATCAATATATGTACCTAGTTTTAAAAAAATGTGTGCAGGTATGTATGCAATATACAAGTTTACTTAATAACTTTATTGATATAGAATCACAGATAACCTTTTCCCTGCAAGGAAATATAAAGAATAACTATGATCAACAAAGAACATTTAATATATAAGAAATATTTTTCTTTTAGGAAGATAAGGAAAATGGAATCTAATGAATAACAAATATATTCTCCAGTGTTGCACTGGACAGACTTTCCCACTCATCAAAGAGAGGTACTTAGGATGCCATCAGGCAGTAAAACATTGGAGTTTCTCACTTTATCATGAAACATTAAATATGAAATTGTAATAGCTACTCGGGCCCACCTAAAGAACTTTAGCTGAGGAAATATAAAGCTTATCTTTCAAAAATAAGAAGGGTATAATATTCATTCCTCTAATCCTTAGGATATATTGCAAGCAAAAATAAAAAAATAAGTCTAGCTACCAACTGACAAAATAGAAGAACTAAAGAAGCCATATGCTTAAAAAAGAAAAAAAACAAAAGAAACACCACCATATGCTATGGTGGATGAATATTTGGTAATGCAACTACTGGGATGTATTTAGTGAAAAGTGTGAACTGACAGAAATGAAAGAAAATGCAAATGTATTCCCTTCCCAATCCCTCATCCAATTCCCTTCCATACACGCAACCCAGAAGCAACAGATAGAAATATGAATAAAAATTTATTTCTGGAAAAAAAATCAGATACAGAAAAGCATTCACATTAAAACATATTTGGGTCAATCAGTTCATGAATGTATCAAACAAAAACTGAAAAATTTGTTAAATTGGGACATCTCAACAAACTGCCAACTCCTTTTTCCTTCTCTTCATCAAATGAAGAGAAAGACAAAAGTTGCCAGCAATGTACTGAGTGCCTCACAAAAAAAAGTGAACAAGATACAGTGTGGGAAACAATCAATGTGCAAAGATCCCAATCTTAGCTGTTCATGAACTTCTTTGGGGATTATTTTAAAAAGGGTTATCATAGGTATAAATTCCTCTTGGTAAAAAAATCTTTTCTTAGTCTCCTGATATAAATCCATTTAAAACTGAAAAATCATTTCAAATCAGATCATGATTTTTCAGTCTATAATGTGTACTATGGAGTAAGTCCATTAAAATTCATTAATGTTAATTTTCCTTTAGTAAATTTTGGTGATTCTAGTTGAGAATTCTCATGGTTTTCAGTTACAAAATTAGCATCTCTAGCTTTATAAATAAATGTGAGCTCAACACTTCAAAAAGTCAAAGGGATGGTTTATTAGCTTTGTTTTGCACAACGGTGATAGAACTTTAAAAAATGTGAATACCAACCCATTTCCAGCTTTTGAGTTGCCTTTGCTGTCCGTGGTAAGCTGGGAAAGCACATAGTGAGGTGCTTTGGCACTGTCAGCATCAAATATATCCATGTTGGATTCTTCACAATCTCTCCGTTTGACCCCTGGCCTCTGCTTTGGATTTCGTTTGCGTGATTTTCGTGGTACCTCCGTGTTATCATTGTAGGAACTGGTGCTCATGTTACTGAAGTTGGAGGGAGAATCCTCTATCCACATACTGCAGCTCTGCTCAGATTCCAGTCCACAGCCCTCATCCTGGCAGGACATCCGGCTGTTATCCAGCAAGTCCTCAGGTGGCGGCGAGATGTACAGGACTGTGTGCCGCTTCGGTGTTGGCGGATGCTGCTGGACTGTGTTACCGGTTAACTGCTTTTCACTTACCCCTCGGTTACTTACCCCCACGGCTGAGGAGCAGCTCTCCACTTGCATAGCCTTGCTGTCGGTGACTGAGGTAGAATAAATGGTAGGGCTGGAAGAGGTGGTAAAGGAGCTGCAAGCACCGCCCATGGAGGAAGAGGAAGGAGCTGAAGAAGCATCTGCGGTGTACAATTCAAGAGTCAATACACTAAACATGTTTTCACCTATGCTGGCTAGCAGTCCCATTGAAAATGTGATTTGTGAACTGATTATTTTTCCCCAAAATGAATAGTTGGAATTTGGTTAAGTTTTAGAATGTAAATGCTTCAAGCAATATAAGGCCTAAGCAATAAAATGATTTTTAAAGATGCCCAAATAGCATTATTTTATTTGTAATCAATATATATATATATAAATATTAACTCTAACTTTAATTTTAAAGTTGTATATAAGCTGCAGAGCAAGAATAAAGATTTTGTTGCCTCAGCTGGACTGATTCTTTAGAATTTAAGTCATTTAAAATAAAAAAGGAAACCCCAATGTGAAATGTATGCTTGTAGTCCATATTCAATGCCAATTAAATAATTTATTATAATAAATTTGAAAAAGTGGGACTGTGCTTAGCCACAAAATATTAAAATAAGTTTCTAACCTATGAAGCAGAGAACTACAGGTCATTTTTAATGCAGACACTCCCTGCTTCAGAGGCAAATCCTGGAATAAAAATATGAGAAAATAAATGAGAAAAGAGCTGCTGGTTATTCCAGATATCAATTATAAAATGAGAAATAGGAAAAATATATATATATATATATATATAAAATTAACTGAATCGTAGGAAAAATGGAACTGGTACCAGTCACTGTGGTTGGTGCAGACCAGAAGAACAAGGATGAAACCAATTTGATTTGGAACATGTGGGGCATTCTACAAGATGAGCAAATTGTACTACATTAGCTCTCCAGAGGTTGGAAGTGACAATTTAAAATCACAATCTCTGAAATTAATTAACACTTTAATAGAGAGTGAAAACCAAAGTGAAGGACCAATTATTGGGTATATTTCACCTATAAAGTCAGTAACAGTGCCTTGGGCATTGAAGGCACTCAATAAATATTACATTAAATCATTATTTCTTCTCTCCTTAAAAGGGATGGTGTTATTTGCATGAAATGAACTCCTTCTGACATGACTAACAGCAAGTTTTAATAATTATAAATAAAAAAATTAAGATAGTAAAAATCTCTGGAGAGCAGCAGAATCAATTCCTATAAAATGATTTTGGTAAAACCATTATTCTGATCTATTATGTTTTGATAATAAAGATAAAAGGATTCATATTATGAGTAAAAGATTTTTAAAAACTGTGGCATTTGGCAGAACAGCTCATTGAAATTTACACTTTAGTTCTTAACAGCATAATTTCTGAGGCAAACCTGTATCTGTCAGAGTAAATTAGAAGTTGTAGTCATTCCTGTAATTTTAGAAGTACTGTAGTATCTTCTATAAGAAACAAAATAGAAAGCTCATGGCCTGAAAGAAAAAGAATAGGCAAGACTTATTAGGCCACTGAAATTGTTGTAGAAGTCTAAAATGAATCTTTATCAATATCCAAACAGGCCACGTTTTAAATTGGAATGATAAATCTTAATTTTTTTTAAATGGGGGAAAGTATAAATGGATTTGGAATTGTAACATATATAAAAACTATAAAGGAATGATATGCTAACAATTAATACCTATGTAATCAAAATGAAAGTGCCAATATTCTATTGTTAAGATAATAAAGTATGTGTTAGAATAAATTGAAAACTAAACAAAAGTTACACACCCCCAAAATTATGTACAGTTGTCAAAGTTCAAGAGCACAAGGAATATATCACTGATCAATAAGGTGCTCTACATTCAGCCACATGGAAGATTTTCTTTGCTACCATAAGTTCCAAAGAACCTGGAGCAGTTAGATGATACCAGTTCCATTTTCCAGAGTTTATATCCTCATCAAATGCAGTAGCTGAAATTGGAAGATTCAGTCGTTTTAAACTGCATTCCAATTTAAAGAAGAATTTATCCTTTTTGCATCATGCATTAATGCAATGTTTTCTTAGTAAATAAATATTTGTAAAGATTTGTAAAAACTACAAAATCTAGATGCTAATGTCAGTGACAGTTTAGAAGCTGATTTGCAGCTACTTTGTGTTTAAATACAAAGTTCTTCTCTCATCTTTTGAGAAATATTAACATTAATTAAAAATAGGAAAAAGTGTTACCTTGAACATTCCCTTCCATCTGTTCCAACTATTGGCAAAATTGACTCTATATTTCTTTTTGTGTCTTCTACACTCTCAATCTCAGAGAAATACAAGTATGCAGCATGCAGTGTTTGCAAGTGGAACACACGGAGCATGCAGCATGAATGCTGTGGACTTGTATTTCAATAAAGCAGCTTTTCCCCCTTTTTCTTAACATTTTCACTTAAAACTAACACCATGCACAAGAAAATGCAGAATATGAACATCTCAGGGATCCCTGTCCATGAGAGACTGAAGTTATATGTAAAAAGGAAACAAAAGCAGGCCGTGAAGTTTAAGAAGAGGAAAAAAGGTCCATCACTTTACAGAATTTAATATTCAAGATGTGACCTAGATTTCATGGTGAATAGAAATTTCTTTTGTCAAGTACAATGCCAGATAAATCTTCATAAGAAAACTCACCAAAGATAATGGAACAATATTGTATGTCAAGTCTGTTCGGGACAGGTATGCCAAACTGCGATATCATACCCTACATAAATTCATCTATGTACCTTGCTTGGAAACCTAACACACAATAGTTATTTTTACCTGCAGCTTCCTGGATATACTTATTAAATAAAAAAGTATATTAGCACAAGCTATTAAGCTAGAAATACCAACACTGTCAGACAACATCAGCAAACATCTTTTAAATGAAGACAATAGGAAAACCTATCCAGACTTTTGTTCTTAAAATTATCATGTTTCGCTCATTCCCACCCTCATAGAATTCTTCACACAAAAGTATCTACTAGGTTTTGGTGGAGGGGAAGTATGTCAATCACATGCATTATGTAAGCACATGTGGAGGCTAATACTAGTGGAATCCAAATCATGGCTATATTGAATTAAATCAAAGTCAGAATGTATCAGTGTGTCCCATATTTAGGAAATATATCAAATGGGTTGGTATTTTTATAATTTAGCATTAGAAGTACTATCTAGACACTACTGTATGTTATATTACTTGAAAATGGAAGGGAGAGCAAATATTTAACATTTCCAGGTAACTGTTTAGTATTTTTAGAGAACACCTTTTAGGGTTAGGATTAGTCTCCTTGCTCCTTAAATTTACTATGATGGAAAAAAAAAGCAATGCATTTCATACGAGCCTAGCTTTTAAAACTCAGAACAATAATGTAATAGCAATAATTTGTAAGAAAATTCTTAAAATATTTCTGAATCTCCTCATGCAGTCTCAACATTCACAGCAAATTGGAATACATGATATAGCTTTTTTAAATCCAGAAAACTTTTTCTTACAACCAGGTCTGAAAAGTCAGTTGTAAAGAATTTTAGCTGGAGTTCTGGAGAACTAAACCAAAGAGCTAAAATACAACCTTGTACCATTTAGATATTTTCCTTTTCTACATGTAATTATTTGAATATTATTTTTATCAAATTTATTAGATAATCTTGTTTATTTTTTATATTTTTTCAGTGTGAGATTTTATTAGTTTTTTACAAAGTTATGAATATCTATTTTATCTTTCTTTTGGAAATGTCTTATGACTGTTCATTAAACACATATATATACATATATATATATATCTTTACAGATGAATATATTTCAACTGTCAACTTTTTGTTTGATATTTCTTTCTTTAAATCACAAGACTAAACTACTCATGTTTCCATTTCATGAGAGATTTTTTTTAAGCTCAGCAGCCAAAAAAGATAGTGAACTTGTTTGTTAACTAATTTCTTCCAAAGAAGAGAATTAAAGTTGAAAGTTAAACATTTTGTCTGTTATTCCCTCATTACCCCTAAAACAGACAAATAAATCTCTACTAACACTTCCCCTCTTATGAGTTTATATAATCGTCTTCCAAGGGGGTTATTTTCTTTGAAGCAAGGTGATTTATACAGAATAAATTTATCATTTATTCCATGGCATTTCCTGTAACCTCGAAGGGCACAAATAACTAAGACTTTCTATTGTTTATACATGGAAATGTCTAACCTTAAAATGGGTTAATTCTAAAATTAAAAGTGAGGACAAGACTCATTGTTTACTACTGGGTTCTATTTCCAGACCTATTAATGAAAAACTATATTCCACTGTTGGCAAAAGCATGTTTGTGTCTACAAAGCTAAATGCTACCTTTAAATTCAAATGCCCTGCCTTTTCAATGAAAGTGAACCTGAGATAGTTCTATGAATCAGTTAAATTATTAGGGTTCATACTGAAAATTCAAAATGGCCAGGCCATGAGCAACGAAGGGTAAAATCTACATGAAGCACCTACATGCTATTGTACTTATTGTTAATACTAAATCTGCTCCCCTTCCAACAAACATGAAAATGAACTTAAAATGGTACACTGGGTGGAAATCAGCCCAAGTTTTGTCTCCTCTCAGTTGGAATAAATTCTATTTGAATATTAAGAAATGCTATGTGACACAGTGAATGGAGTGAGGAAGACTTGATTCTGAATTCTGCCTCCAATATTCCTTAGCTCTATGATTCTAAGCAAATAAATTTATCTCTCTACCTCAGTTTCCTCATCTGTAAGCTGGGGATCACAATAGCATGGACCTTCCAGGGTTGTTGTGAAGATCAAATAATTCAAAATATTTATGTTAAGTGCTCTGCAAACCATAAAACACTATATTAATGCTAACTATCATAGTAATAACTATTATATTTTCAAAACCTACCATATCCTGTAATACATATATAAACAAATTTCTAAACACATTTTAGTAAAGAAACTTTCTTTAAAGATTACTGCTAGCTTCAAAAGAAACTGCCATTTTTGTGGAACTAATCAGTCTCTTTGGAGAACTCTTTTAAAGTCACAAAGATTCTTTAAAGTCCTAAAAGAAAAGTCAAATAGCTTTTGAGAGGTTTTCAATATATAGCTAAAACTATATCCAGTGTTCCAGGTAAGCCAATAGTGGAAGGAAAGAAGGCAAACCATTAACTGTTCAGAAAGCAATCAGAAAAATAAACAGAAAAATCAACACTGGCAAATTTGAAAATAGTTTCCAAATCCATACTATTCAGTTTTAACAATTAGAGATTTTTTTAAACCTTACTAGAGGCATGAACTTAAAAAAACAAAACATCTTGTCAGATAAAAATCACTAGATTACAAAGATATACTTTCAGAATAAAGAGGAAAAATACTCAGAGGAAAATAATTCCAGGTTCCATACTCATGTTGCCAAAAGACTGAGACATGAACAATAACATACAAAGTGGCTGCAAATCTGCTTTTTGGTTTGTTTATTTTTTCCAACACTTTCATGCCAACCTGGGTTTATTATTTTTTTTTCATATAATATTAATGTAAAGTTTTAAACTTTACCAAAAAGTTTAGTTTCAAATCAGTATCAATCCACTATTTAGAAATAAAAAAAGAAAGAAAAGTAGGAAGGAAGGAAGAGAGAAAGAAAGAAAGAAAGAAAAAAAGACTTATGAAGAAGTCTGAAAACGAGACCGACCTATACCCTGGGTGAGATTGGATGGGTTAAGTGTCTCTGGTACTATTTGTCTTCACTATTGACAGACACTGTCACACAACCCACCACACGATGCCTGTCTCTGAATGGCGGAGCTAGAATGCAAGTTAAGTGTATTAATAGAAAAAACAACTAGCATCCCAGCATATAATATAAGCAATCCAATTTACTTTAAGAAAAATAAAAGATTGTAGGGCTGATTATTTAATTTACATATAAATTAAAACAGTTTCAGTTTTTATCTTTGACATTTACATGCTGAAATGAGCAATATTTTAAACTTATACTAATATATTCTTAAATTAATCTATTGTCAATAGATATTAATATCCAAATAGATTTAAGAGAAGTAATTTCTTACCTGAAATTTTAGTTATCTCATATTCACCAATACAGATAAATATGTTTACTGGTATAAAAATGTAAGTTAATCCATAAGTCAGAATTCTTTTTTCCTCTAGGTAGACTTTCAGTAATGCTGACACTATGAAATTAACTAAAACTACCTTAAGTGTGAACAGGACCGTGAAAGACTTAATTGTCTTAAAATACAAATAATATTTTCCTTGGAATCAAAACATTTTAAATTTCTCTAATTATTGATGCCTACCCTCCTACCCCATCTAAAAAGTCAGCTACTTTAGGGGTTAAAATGACAAACTGATATTATCTCTAAAATATCTGAGACTCTTAACACGATAGAGCTATTCTCACATGATAGTTATTACGACAAACTGTTAGCATCTACTGCAGCTTTTGGATTTAAGGTACTGACATGCTTTTTTTTTTTAAGTTGTTCCACTCTGAAGTTTAATGAATTCTCTTTTTGTTGTTGTTTTGGGGTTTTTTTATTTTTGGAGGGGGGAAGGTAGGGCAATTGGGGTTAAGTGACTCGCCCAAGGTCACATGGCTAGTTTTGTGTTAAGGGTCTGAGGCTGGATTTGAACTCAGGTCCTCCTGACTCCAGTGTTCTATTCACTGCACCACCTAGCCACCCTAGTTTAATGAATTCTTAATTATCTTCTTAGGCTCTGTCCAATTCATGAGTGAACCATTTATTTCTTTTAAAAATATACCCTATAGGGGCGGCTAGGTGGCGCAGTGAGTAGAGCACCAGCCCTGGAGTCAGGAGTACCTGAGTTCAAATCTGGCCTCAGACACTTAACACAAAAACTAGCCGTGTGACCTTGGGCAAGTCACTTAACCCCAACTGCCCTCCAAAAAAAAAAAAAGCAAAAAAAAAAAAATATATATATATACCCTATAGCTAAAATACTATATTACATATTTAACTAGATTAACATCATGGTGGTGGTGTTGCAGACTGAGATGTTATAAATACCCCTTAAATACCAATACTGTAATCATTAAGTTGTAACTGTTTAGCCTACTAAAGGTTGGCTGTGCAGCCTTCTTCTGTAGAGAAACAGAGGATGCTGTCATTTAGCTATTGATGAACCCCTGAGTAACATTCTAGTCTAACACCTAAGATTAAAAAACACCAAGACTAATACCTATGTAATGTAATCAGTCTTAAATAATTCAAATATAAAAGGACAGAGATCTATAATTGTTGCCCTTCAAAAGATTAAAGTTTGGTCAGATTAGAAAAACAACTGTCCTAAAAAATAATGCTGAATGCAAGGCAGATCTAGAACAAGTGTTATTAGTGACATTGAAATGAGAGAAAAAGCTATCCAAAAGACTGTATTTCAAAGGGAAATATTGTTCACTAATCAGCAATACAAAAAATTTTAAATTAAATAGCTATTTCTAATCTTAAAATGGGTTAATTCCAAAATTAACAAATAGCTCTAACAAACCCATTTAAGTAGTTTAAATGAAGCATATATCATATATCAATGCTAATATTCTTGCCAAATGTTGGCACCTCTTTGAATTTCCTATTAATGAAAAAATGTGATAAAGAAAGAAAAAAAATCCTCTAAGTTATCTCATCTGATTTTATTACTGGGTCTGGCATAGTTTTAATAGCGGATGAAATCTTACAGACAATATAATATAGGAAAAACAACACTGGTTTTTGTGTCAGAAGACTCAAATTCAAATGTGGCTACATGACCTTGAGTAGATCATTGTACTTCCCTAAGCTTCAGTTGTCTCACATAAGTAAAATGGGGATAATACTAAAATCATTTACTATTTTGTTAGAAAGATCAATTGACAACATATGAGTTACTCTCTTGACATTTTTTAAAGTAACAGTCACTACAGTCCTAATTAATTAATTAATAGAGCAGCTAAATGGTCCAGTGGGTAGAGCACTGGGCCTAGAGTCGGATCATCTTGCATTCAAATCCAGCCTCAGAAACTTAAGACATGAAAAGTGTCTCAGTCTTCTCCACCGTAAAATAGGAATAATAATAGCACCTCCTTCCCAGGGTTATAGTGAGGATTAAATGAAATACTATCGGTCAAGTGCTTAGGACAGTGCCTAGCATATCATGGGTGCTTAATAATTTCTTTTTAAAATCCATTCCCAAAATACAGTTAAAGAGATAGAATTCATTAAGAAACTATCACAGAAGAACTTTACAGACTATTCACTTTCTGGATCCTATTTCTAGTCTACTGCTAATCCTCAAGTTTCTTCCCTTGGAATCCAAGTTAGTATATGATAAGGAACTGCAAATTAATCTTCATACAGGTCATCACTCCTACATGGCTACCTTGTCCTACCTTTCTTATCTCAAGAACTTGGTTAACACATTAAACTCAACACTACTCTCTGCACTGAAGTCCCTTGCACCCTTATTCTATTAATGATTATGCCTTTCCAAATCCCAACCTTAGATTATTCTCAGTTTTGTAAAATTACTATCCTTGCTGCTGCTATTCTTATGTTAAGGGTAGAGAAAGATCACAAAACCATGCTGCCTTAGGCCACCACAAATTTATGATTCATAAGCTCATGTGGGTTCTCAATTCAGCAAGGCAAACTTTTTATGCTCTCCTAATCAATTCACTATCCCACTTACTACAATCATTATTCCAAAACTTTTTATCTACCTTAAATTCTCCCATGATCTTTTATTACAAATAACATACAGATAATAACATAATCATGCTATTACATTTGTAAAGTGTCAGGCCCACAAAAAGCACTTTGTAAATGCTTGTTCCCTTCCCTTCCATGATATTCCCTTCCTCCCTCCTCAGTTGAGAATCTTGCCTCATATTTCCATGAAAAAATTGAAGCCGTTCACTTAGAGTTCCCTCTTCTCTCCTAATCATTTTAATTCACTCAGATGTCTTGCATCATTATCTCCTCCTTTACCTGTTTCACAAGAAGTGGCCTTTTACACGTACCCTTGACCCTATCCCATCTTCTCAAGGAGAACCATAATCTCCCATTGTTTTGAATCTCTCCCTATTTACCGGCTATTTTGATGCTACCTACAAATACATTCAGGTCTTAGGAAAAACCTTTACTTGACTAGACTATACCTGTGAGTTATCATCCTAAATCTCTCCTTCCTTCCATGACTAAATTCCTTGAGAAATACATCTACAATTGGTGCCTCTACTTCATATCCTCTATATCTGCTTTGACGTCATTATTCAGCTAAAATTTCCCTCTCCAGTTATCAATGGTCTCTTCATTTCCCAATCTAATTGCTTTTTCTCAGTTTTCTCTGAAACTGAAATCCTTCTCAACTTCTCTGAAACTTCTGCCACTGTTGACCACCCTCTTATGCCAGATATACTCTCCTCTCTGACTCATTATAACATGTCCTGCTTTCTTCTCACATATCTGAGTACTCCTTCTCATTCACTGTGCTGGATCATCACCTAAGTCATCTCCACTAATTGTGGGTGGTCCACAGGATTCTGCCTTCAACCCTCTTCTCTTCTTCCACACTGTCTCATTTGATAAGCTCAGCTCCCTTGGATTCAACTACCACCTGTTTGCAGATGATTCTCAGATGTTTTTATTCAGTCCTAGCCTCTTTCCTGTACAGGTAGGTGGCACAGTGAATAGAGTGCCAGGCCTAGAGTTAAGAAGACTTATCTTTCTGAGTTCAGATCTGACCTCAGACACTTAGTAGCTGTTTAACACTATTTGCCTCAGTTTCCTCATCTGCAAAAATGAGCTGGAGAAGGAAATGGGAAACTACTCCACAATCTTTGCCAAGAAAACCCCAAAGAGGGTCAAAAGTTAGACATGACTGAAATGACTGAATAACAGCAGCCTCTCTCCTGATCTCCTGACTTCCAATTTCACATGCCCAACTGCCTACTTGACATCTCAAACTAAATGTCCTATAGACTTCTTAAATTCAATACATCCAAAACAGAATCCATCCTTTACTGAACTTCTGTCAGTAAACTGTCAAGTGAATCACTGTTCTAGTCGCTCAGGCTTGCCAGCGGGGCGTCACGCTTGGCTCTTCAGTTCCACTCACTCTACAACCTGTTGCCAATCACTGCCATTTCCATTTCCCTAACATCTCTCTCCACTTACATAGCTGCCACCCTGGCGTAAGTCCTTATCATCCCATGACTATCACACAAGCTTGGTTGGTCTCCCTGCCTCAGGTCTCTCCCAACTAAAATCCACCCTCCACTCAGCTGTTAAATTGGTTTTCCTTATACTAAGGTC
The DNA here is from genome assembly GCA_028646575.1 of Pseudocheirus occidentalis. Classification (NCBI taxonomy): domain Eukaryota; kingdom Metazoa; phylum Chordata; class Mammalia; order Diprotodontia; family Pseudocheiridae; genus Pseudocheirus; species Pseudocheirus occidentalis. The sequence goes on along the minus strand of CM053595.1, from coordinate 284,893,881 downwards.
TAACCATATCACCCTCCTGCTCAATAAACACCAGTGGATCTCAATTACCTCTAGAATCAAATATGAAACCCTTTGTGGCTTTTAAAGCTCTTCACAACCTGACACCTTCCTTCCTTTCCAGTCTTCTACTTTACACAAACTCTGTGATCCAGTAATATTAGCCTTCTTACTGGTTCTCACATATAGACTTCATCCAAGAATTTCCATGTCTTTTCACTCTGTCCCCCAACCCAGGTTACTTTCCCTCCTTACCCCCATATCCTTGATTCCCTGGCTTCATGACTCAGTTCAAATCCCACCTTCTGCAAAAGTCCTTGCTGATCTTTCTGACTTCCGGTACCTTCCATCTGAAATCACCTTCTCTTTCTCCTTTGTATCTGTTGTACATACGGTTGTTTGTATGCTGCTTCCTCCACTTGCATTTGAGCTCCATTAAGGGCAGGGACCATGTTTTTATTTTGCTTCTGGTATCCCCAGTGTTTATCACAGTGCCTAGCACATGGTAAGTATTTAATAAATGCTTGTCACCATCATTTTAAACATTTGTTTTGTATTTATATGAAACAAAATAAAAGAAACCAAGTTCCATGTACAAAAAGTACAAAGAAAATTATAATAAGGGCTTGTAATTGGATAAAATTCTGAACAAAGTAAAAAGGTTAAAAACAGGGACAAAATATGAAAACAAAAGGATAGTAAACTAATAGGTGGAAGGAAAGATACAGTAAAGTACAATCCTAAATAAAACAGCAAATGGTTAAAGAAAGTCATAGGTAAGAAAAAAAAGCATCAAATTATGAATACCTATCAAGTACTAGACACTGGGGATACAAAGACAAAATTAGTCTCTGCTCTTAAGGAGCTTATGGTATATATTATGGTATATTGAGTATATATATATATGGTATATTGTATATATATATATATATGGTATATTGGTGTATATATGTGTGTGTGTGTATATATATGTGTGTATATATATATGTGTATATATATATACACACACACACAAATATAAACATGTTTAAAATAATGGTTAATTTTGGACTAGTAACTGTAGGGGAATCTGGACAAACTTCATGTAAAAGGTGAAGCTTGAGCTGAACTTTAAAAGGAAACCAGAGATTATAAGCAAAGATGAGGAGGAAATAAATTTTAGGCATGGGAGACAGTCAGAGCAAATGGATAGAGTAGCAAGACTAGTTGGTAGAAATGGAGAGTGTTGATTGGGGGAGGGGTTATACAGTGGGATAGAACTGTTTTGAGGTGTTGGGTAGGGGAAAGATCAGGAGAAAATTTGTAACTCAAAATCTCGTGGAAACAAATGATGTAAACAAGAAAATAAATAAATTTATATTTAAAAAAAATAAAGGAAAAAATTTTGTAAAAAAAGAAAGAAAGAAATAGAGAGTGTTAGAAGGGAGTAATGTCTAGTAAAACTGGAAAGGTAGGCTGGAGTAAGTTATGAAGGGCTTTAAAAACCAAGTAAAGAAGCTTAAATTTTATCCTAGAGGCAATAGAGCTATGGAATTTATTGAATAGTAGGGTAATATGGTCAGATCTGCCTTTTCTGAAAATTATTTGGCATCTAAATAGAATACAGATTGGAAAGAAAGGAAAGATTAGACAGAGACCAAAGAGAAAGCTGTTAACAATTGTCTGGGTAAGAAGTGATAAGTGCCTGTAACTAAAGAGAAGGGGACAGACAAAAGAGACATTATAATGTTAAAAATAACAAAGTTTAGCAACAGACTCAACGTGTGGTCTGAGATACAGTGAGAAGTCAAGAACATGCCTGAGGATAAAAACCTGAGCAACTAAAGGGATGGTGCTACCTTTGACAGAAATAGGGAAGTCTGGAAGGGAATGAGTTTGAAGGAAAAGCTAAATTCAGTTTTAGATGCAATGAATTTGAGGTGTCTACGAAACAGTTTTAAATGTTTTAGATAATGATTCTTATTGTGGACTAGAGCTCAGGAGAGAGACTAGGGCAGGATATATAAATCTGAGAGTAATGTGTATAGAGATTATAATTAAACCTATAGGAACTGATAAGGTGTAATGCAAGCAAAGAAGGGCGCCAAAAAGAGCATTTTTATACATACAGCAAAATATAAAAAAGGATTCTATATAAAATTGTCAAGTGTCCATTTCCTACCACTTGCTTTTTAAAGGATGTAATTGGTAGCTTTGGAAAGAGCAGTTTCAGAGGACTGATGGGGTCAGAAGTTGGATTATAAAAGGTAAAGAAGTGAGTGAAAGGAGAGAAAACGGAGGACCTGTTACAGTCCACTTTTTCAAGAAATTTGGCTACTCTGAGGGATCAAAAGGCCTAGAATATGATATTTCAAAGATTAAGGGAGCTGGGATTAAAATCAAGAATC
>CM053595.1:284872561-284890997 GCA_028646575.1 Pseudocheirus occidentalis | reverse complement strand
AAAACGAATGATGTAGGGGCGGCTAGGTGGCGCAGTGAATAGAGCACCGGCCCTGAAGTCAGGAGTACCTGAGTTCAAATCTGGCCTCAGACACTTAACACAAAAAAACTAGCCGTGTGACCTTGGGCAAGTCACTTAACCCCAACTGCCCTCCAAAAAAAAATAAGTGGAAAATGAATGATGTAAACAAGAAAACAAATTTTTTAAAAACAGTAAAAAAAAAAATCTGGCTACAAGGGCAGAAGAGATACAGGATGGGTTAGGAGGAATGGAAGGATCAAATGAGGGTATTTTAAAGATGGGGCAGATATGGGAATGTTTGTAGGCAGTCGTCTCTAGAAAGGGAGAGAAACTGAAGATAAGTGATAGGCTAGGGATGATAGAGGGGGAAATTTGTTGAAGGACACAAGATATAATGGGATTACTTGTACAGGTAGAAAGTGGGCCTTGATAAGCAGTGAAGCCACCTCTTCATGTGAGACAGCTGAAGGAGAATAGTGGCAAAGGGCATCTGAATGACATGAGATGAAGAAGAGGGGAGATGAGGGAGTTCCCAGCAAATGGTCTCACTTTTCTCTGTAAAATATGAGGTGGGAGCAGCGAGACATGAAGAGGCTAAAGAAAGGTGAAAAGGTTTAGAAGAACTTCTGTGGACAGTAGGATAGTGAGTTGATAAGGGAAGTCTAATGCTGCAACTCTTTAACACAGTTCGTCATGTTGTGGTGCCCCCCAACCATAAAATTATTTTCGTTGCTACTTCATAACTGTAATTTTGCTATTGTTATGAATCATAATGTAAATATCTGATATGCAGGATGTATTTTCATTGTTACCAATTGAACATAACCCAAAGATTGAGAACCGCTCGCTGATCTAGTGGCATTGAGGACCCATAAATTTGTAGTGATATAATCAGAATGGTTGCATAACTTTTTCTACTTCCATGTGTGATGGAGAAAGGGAGCAATCCAAGGCAGACATGATAAACCTGAACTGCTTCTTTCTGGATCTTTGAAATATTTTTGTATTGATGTGGGAGTTTTAGATTTTGATTATGACATTAATTAATTAAATTAAAATTAATTAATTAAAAGGGACTTTTCATTTTAAGACTCCCTTCTAGAGGTAATTAGGGTTTGTCTTCTGGTTCTAAAAAATTATAAACAAATAGAGCACCGGCCCTGGAGTCAGGAGTACCTGAGTTCAAATCCGGCCTCAGACACTTAACACAAAAAACTAGCCGTGTGACCTTGGGCAAGTTACTTAACCCCAACTGCCCTCCAAAAAAAAAGCAAAAAAAAAAAAAATTATAAACAGTTTTTATTTATGATTTCTTTAAGATAGTGATCATGGTTTTCAGGGATCCCAGTAATTATTGAATTCCTTTTGAGTCACTTTTGGAGTTGTTTTTGAAATCATATTTTATATTTCAATCTTTTGATTTTATTCTAATACTTCTTACTATCTAATAGAGCTATTGTTTTCTGTTTGATCTATTCTAATTTTCAAGGAGTTCAAGTCTATTTCTTGGGTAAGATTTCCTACTTTCTGCTCTAAGCTATTCCCTTTCTCGTTCTTTCCTCGAGGGTGTTTATTTCATCTTGCTTCATTTCTTCTCAATTTTCATATATTTCTTGCAGGAAACTGATTTTGTTTTCCCTTTGAGTCTCTAGTGAAGTTGTTAGAAAGTTATTTGTTCCTTTTCGGAGAAAAAAATGCACTTGGATTTTCAATAATTTTTGCTACTCCTAAGGAGTTTTTCTTTGATTTATTAATTTCTCCAGTTTTAGTTTCAAAACTGGGGCTTTGTGCCAGAACCAGAAGCCACCTTATGCTGTACATTCAATTTCACCCAATTTGCTTCTGTGTAAAAATGGGGAATTAAAAGTATTTCCCTTACAGGGTTGTTGTGAGATTGGAAGAAGATAATATATAAATGTTATTATTATTAAAATATCAAAGTAGCTGAAGGTACAGAATTATTATTAGTACATAGTAAGACAAAGCACCCCATTTTCTTCTCCAGAGGTACAGTTATCAAAGTCTAATTGTTCCAAACAAGCAGTACAACACAATGAGGAAAAAACCATGGCCTGGGAAACAAGGAGATCTGGGGTCTGGTTACTTCAGCAAATCACTTAAACAGTCTAGTCTTCAATGTTCTATCTGTGACTATCCCTTTCAGTTTGAAAATTCTATGAGAGGAAGGACAGAGAGAACACATACTATATGTCAAGGGACATATAGTAAAGACAGGAGGGTAGTATTTTTTGCTTACTTGTATTAAGCACATTTGCAATGTGAGTAATCTTTCATCAAAAGACATTTCTGGATTCCATTAGACTATAAGATCTGTGAGGGTAGGGGGAGTCCCTTTTTCCATTTTTTATGAAGGAAAAAAAATACCATGGTTCTCAAAATATACTTTACTAATCTCAATCTCAAAAGATTCATTTAATTTCAAAAGTTAAATAAAATCTACCCATAATTAGTCTATTTAAAGAAGGAAAAATTCAAATTAACAAATATAAATGGTTTCTAATAGATATAGAAAGGTATAGTACAATTCCATCAAATAAAGACACTAGCAGAAATTATATAGTCTGATTCTATAGGATCTAACATTAAACAAAGTGTTAAACCTCACTTTTAGTGAATCATCTAGTAAAAAGTGTTTTAGTCCAGTAAGGAAAGAAGAAAACTGCAATTTACATCTAACTTTACCTTGTTTCAATTACCTGATCATTTGGCTCACTGTGTACACAGGTTTTTTGTAGGTGAATAGTTTGGGAGTTTAACTTTTGCTTGTTTGTTTTTTAATTTTGGCATCTTGAATTAATTAGAATTGAGGAAAATGAAAAATAATTGCTAATCACCTATCTATTTCCACTAAATATAAATGGCACTCAGTAAGGGTCTTTTATTATAAAGAGTAGCTGTTGTGCATTCAGCTTTTACAAATGTATTGCTCTATAAAACTGATCGTAATAAGACAAAAACCATTATTTCTATGTACTGTCCAACAGTTACAGTAATTATGTTGTCATATAGATTATTTCTTTATCAAATAATTAATTTTTGTTGTTGTTGTTGAGTCATGTCTGACTCTTCTTAACCCTATTTGGAGTTTTCTGAGCAAAGATACTGGGGTGGTTTGCCATTTCCATCCTCCAGATGAGGAACTGAGGCAAACAATGTTAAGCTACTTGCCCACCAGAATCATATAGCTAGTTAGTGTCTAAGGTCAAATTTTAACTCAGATTCTCCTGGCTCTCAAGCCAGTGCTCTACTGACACTGAGTCACCTGCTTGCCCCAAACTGTTTTTTTTTTTATAAATTAATCTAATTTTAGTTTTCAACATTCGCTTCCATAAGTTTTAAATTGTGTACCCTCCCCTCCCCAAGACAGTGCGCAATCCAATATAGGCTCTACATATACACTCTTATTAAAGATATTTTTACATTAGTCACGTTATATAGAAGAATTAGAATGAATGGAATGAGCCACAAGAAAGAAAAAAACAAAACAAAATGGAACAAAACAAAACAAAAGAGCAAATGGTATAAATGGTATGCTTCAATTTACATTCAGACTCCATCTTTCTCTGGATGAGGATGCCATTTTCCATCATGAGTCTTTTGGGGTTGTTTTAGGTCCTTGCATTGCTGAGAAGAACTAAGTCTATCAAAGTCAGTTATCATACAATGTGACTGTTACTGTATACAATGTTCTGGTGCTGCTCACTTCACTCACCATCAGTTCATATAAGTCTTTCCAGGTATTTCTGAAGTCCACCTGCTCTTTCTCAAATTGTTTTTAAGTCAGTATTATCCACTCAGTCATTCAATAAAAGTGCCTTTTTCTACATCTTTTTTATGGGTGTTTATTCACGAAAGCTTCAAAGAGCTGCCATGGCAACTTAACTAGAATACTGTAACTAGTATACTGGGTCTGCTAGATCATGCAATGTTGATAAAACTAGGCCTAGGGTGAAGAAGACACTTACTAGCTGTGTGACCCTGGGTAAATGACTTATCCTCTACCTGCCTCAGTTTTCTCAATTCAGATGTGGGGATCATAATAGCACCTTCCTCCTAGAGTTGTCGTGGGGAACAGTGCCTGTCACACAGTAAGCATATATTAAATAAAAGGGCTAAGGAATGGGCCTATCATTTCACTGGTCACGGGAATTTTTGTTTGTTGGGTTTGGGGTTTGGTTTTTTTTTTTTTTTGCATTTTGAAAGGGGAAGGAAGGGCAGGGCAATGGAGGTTAAGTGACTTGCCCAAGGTCACATGGCTATCAAGTGTTAAGTGTCTGAGGCCAGATTTGAACTCAGGTCTTCCTGACTCCAGGGCTGGTGCTCTATTCACTGTGCTACCTCGCTGTCCCATTTTTGGATGAGGAAAATTCCTCTACTAATGCAGACTGACTTACATAGTCTTAAGAGAGCTGCCTAGGATACTGAAGTTAAGTGACTGGCCCAGAGTCACAGCGCCTAAGGCAGAGGCAGGATTTGAGGTCAACTCTCTATCCACTATGCCATGCTCCCTTTCCATAATATACAGAAATAACTATACAAAATAGATGGAGGTGGTAGTGATAAGGAAAGGCTTCATATAGATAGTGGCACCTGAGCCAAGCCTGAAGGGAAACAAGGAATTCCTGAAATTGCACTGTATTTTAAGTTAAAAGACAAAGTCCTGCCTTCAAAACTTTAGCCCTGCTGTTGGACCAACATCTCTCAGGTTTCTCCTCTGCAAAATAAAGGTAATCTCTTCACTATTTACCTCACTAATTTGTCTTGAGGAAAGCAACCCTATACACACACACAAACACACACACACACACACACATACACACACACACACACACACACACACATATATGCTAATGTCATTCCTAGTCTCTATTTATAATCATCTTAGTCCAGGTCCTCATTTCCCACTTATTTTTCCCAACTATTGGAAGTTTCTTAATTGGATTTCCTACCTCCTGGCTCTTTCCCCTCTCTAATTCATTTTTCATATCATTGCCAAAGTAATTTTCCTAATGCTGACTTCAAAACCTTTAATGGTTCCCAAATGCTTATAAAATAAAATACCAACTCCTTAAATGACATTCAAAGCCATCACAATCTGGCTCCAATCTGCTTTTCTCATCTTACAGCACACTACTGTATTTCTGGTTGTTTAGTCACTTCAGGCATGTCTGATTCTTTGCAACTCCATTCAGGGTTTTCTTGGCAATGATACTAGAGTGGTTTGCATTTTTCTCTCTCCAATGCTACTGTATATACACTCTTATGTTCTAGTCAAACTGGACTACAAATAGGTCTCGAAGCTTATCATTTATACTAACGACTGTGCTTTCCCACATGCCACTCCAAGAATGGATCTCTCCCCACCTCTACCTACTGAAATCTTTCCCTTCTTTCAAGGGCAAACTCAGGTGCTACCTCTTCCATGAAGCTTTGCCTGAGCCCAGAGCTCTAAGTGTTCTCCCTCTAATCATTCCTAACACAATGATTAGATCTCTTTTATTCAGTCTTCATAATATGTAGTAGAGTTATTTATGAACTTGTCTTATACATTCCCCTCACCTTCAACACCATAAACTTCAGAGGAAGGGCAGTCCTCTTTTATCTTTGTACCCCCAGTTCCTAGCACAATACACTGAAAATACTAAGTGCTTAATAAACATCGAATTAAGAGGAATAAGCATGTCAAGATGTCTACACATGATTTACTAAAAGTTACAGTCTAGAGACTAAAGGGTACTCTAAGACTTAAAACCTAGACTCAGATTTAAAAAAAAATTCACTGAGATCTTTGCTTGAATATTTTCCCCTTTCACAAAAATAATGTAACTTGATAAATGTGTATGTGTGTTTGTAGATACTGCCACATTACAAACTGAAGGCAATTTTATATGGTGAAAAAGAATGATTACATTAAACTTTTTTTTTGAAATAGAACAATGCTAATGAAATAGAACAGCTAAGTCAATGTGAAGGATGAGAAACATTTTGACAGAGATGTAAGAATCTGACTCTAAGATAAGAAAGACAACCTGTCTTACTGATCTTTAGTACTAAAAAGGTCAAGTGCAAATGCTTTCTAAGCTTTTTTTAAAAAAAGCTTAGATTTAAAGATTTTTAAATCTCTTGCTTTCATGTAGAATTCTAAACCACATGTGTCTTGATATTTTTGTTCTTGGTCACCTTTTTTATCATGTAAGAAAATACTTAAGTTCATTTGAGTAATTTTTCTTTTTAGGAAAGGGGATCAACTATTTCAATTATTAATAAACCACAGAACTCTGAAATTGTTACATCTAAGGCTTCTGCTTATTCCAATTCTTTTAGTTCCTTTGGCATGAAAACACAAAAAGCTAAAGAAGATTTAAACAAGTAACTTCATTCCATAACATTTAACATAATATTCTGGATTGTGGATTAGAATTCTCTCAGTATCATAAGAGGAAAAAAAATCTGTATTGGTGAATCTGAGAAATACATTGTCTATTTAATAATTAAATAACAAAATATGGTCATCAATATCTATACATCATAATTTTAAAAGTTAATCTAACAGTATTTGTATAAAGTAAAATCTTTATGGCAAAACTAGAAGTCTGTTCCCACTAGGCTCTTGTACATGACTTCATACAATATTGATCCTTCAAAACTTTTAAGAATTTATAGTATCAAGCATTTTCCTTTGACTATAATGATTACTTTATGATGGCTCAACAAACTTATATCTAAATTATCTGACTTTGTCTAGACATCCTGTCTTATGAATAGAAAAAATACTAAACTAATGATAAATAAAATGAGGGAAATCAAGTTGGCACTATAATTTACCCTTCTGCAAACACAGTTAGCAGTAAAGGGTACAATTATTATCACCTTAAAAGCAATTGGCAATCAAATGATATTTATATTAATTCTTTAAAAGAATAACACATTCAGTTTAATGTAGTTCATCTACAGTGAAAATTGATAGTGTTAGCTGTGCTTTGTTTTAACCAAGAAGATACTAGAATTTTAGAATAAAACGTATTAAGTTTAAAAATATTAAATCAAAAAGAACACATAATCCTGAATATAGCTATACTGGCATAGTTTTCTTTCTAGTCTTCTGGTTATCATTATAATAAAGAACTTATTACTTTTGTTCTTTATAATTCAGAATGCTTCCTTTAGTTCAAGTCTCTTACTATCTATGACTTGGCTTTAATCTTTCTTGGAGAAATCTTTCTTCCATAGAACCTGAGAAAATCAACATCTTACTTATTAACTGTCATAAGAAGTGTTTCAAAATGTAGAAAGTAAGGTGGCACAACAACAGAAAGAACATTGGCTCTAAAATCAAAGGACATGGGGTTTCAAAACTCTACCTTGATGCTTGCTATCTCTATTACCCTGGCCAAGTCATTTAGAACCTCACTGGAATAAGCTTCTTTACTTATAAAATGAATTAATCAAAAGAAGTCATTTTCTCACATCACTTCCAGTTCTAGATAGACGACCCTAAGATCCAAATTCAAGACTCATTTAATTTTATTTTTTAATAAATCATTCTAAAATGGAAACCAAACTATATGGGGTTTTTTGGAAAGGAAGATACTTTTCTTTTTTTTGTTGTTTTTTTTTTTTACCAAAAACCCCATTCATTTAGCTTTAAAAAGCAATTTTATATATACATATATACATGTAACATATATATGTTTGTGTGTATGTGTGTATATATATATAATATATATATATTATAGAGAGAGAGTAAAATTTATGCCAAAAAGTATAGAGGAAACAGACTTTTAGTTTCAGTCAAACTCATATTTTTAAAAACAATCCCAAAAGATACAAAAGAAATCAGTTAGTCAGTTTCTACCTGTGGATTTAATGTGATACCATTAACAAAATTCTGGTTATTTCTTTTATATTTTATGACCCAACACAATTTTAGTTATTCAATTAAAATAGCTACATTTCTGAAAAAATTATTCAAAGAAATTTTAGAATCCAGTATATACTGCTTCACCAGTATGATTTTATAAATCTAATTAATAAAAAGTTTGATGGCACACAATTAAATCCACAGAATCTGTTAGAAAATGCCTGACAACACATGAACAGTGAGCAGTGCTGTAAAGTTTCTTTGCCATATTTAAAGTTTTGTAATCCCAACCAAGGAGTCTATTTACTGCACTATACAGATCAGTGGAAGGCTTTTGTGTACAAGGTAAACACATTTAAGAACCACATCAAAAAGCTCTAGAACATCAGCAGCATCCTATTTGCAAAGCAACTTTCTGCTTCCTTGTTCTCTTTCCCAAACAGGCAAAATCTACTAAAAATACTTCCCTCTGATGGACATCAAAGACCATTTTAAAGACCAGAGGAACCAGATGTAAGAAATCTTAATCCATGAGGAGAGACATAATACCTCAAGTATCTGTATTTTTTTAACTTTTATAAATCAAAACCACTTGATCTCAGCCTTAACTAAAGTTGAATCAAAGCTATGTAAAGCAATATACTACAAAGAGAATCCACATTTTAACTTTGCTAATCAAATCTTTATCATAGTTTGCTGTCTGCCCGCGAGGTCTTTTATTTGAATATGAATTGAAATTTTGTGCCAAAAATAGAGACCAGTAAGGGTTTTTTTAGTTTATATTTAAAGCATATGATCTGGAAGCTCAGTATAAAATATAAGCCAAGGGAATTTCAAATGCATTATATATTTGTACAAGTCATACATTTAATTCTCTAATTATTTTAATGTGAATCTAGTGAGTATAAAGTCAGGATACCCTGAGTTACACATACATTTTAATATTCAATGAAAAGGTTATAGTAACATGCTACAAAAAGAAGAGATGTGAATGTTTTAACCCTGAGCACTTCTCCAGGTCATGCAAAATAATATAATATTTTCTCTTTTAAGTTAACAAAGAGTATCACTGTCAAAAAAAACGTACAGTCTCAAACATAATTTTTTATCCATAGTTTGGAATTTAACCTTTTGTGTGCAGTTACAATTATATTCAGATTGGTTCCCATATTTGAAGAAAGGATCTATTACAGACAATGCCATTTATAGACAAGACAATGTGACTGATATCAGTCAACAAGCATTTATCAAGAACTTAGGATGTGCCAGGCACTGTTTTAAGCATTTATGTCTTAAACAAAGCTGTTTGCTCATAACAGTATATTGTTTACATCAAGGAGATTAGCTAAAGAAAATTATATGGCAAAAATACAAGATAAAACCTTCTTAAATGAACCCTCAGTTATCCTCCACGATCTTTTTGATCCAAACTTTGCCAGCACTGTTCATGTGGGGCAGCATAGTGTACATAACTTACAGGTTTCTTAAATAAATAAAATGAAATGCATACCAGCAGCAACTACAGCTGGAGGAGGCGAGCCTGCCTCACCGCCACTTGTCTGACTCATGGATGCTACAGATGTTTCCCTAGATGGAGGTAACTGTAACTCCTTTGGGAGAAGATCATAGACAGATTCTGGAAAAAGAAAAGCAGAAGAAGTAATTAGATATTAAATCAACAAGACTATGTCTTAAAGGTAAGCATAAATGGGAGAAAGTCCTCTAATAACACAAAGACACTCAGTGTCTTTATTGGTAAAGGTGGAAAACAAAGCAATCTGTGTGAATGGAAAATAGCTGAATTATGTATATCAATGCAAGCAAATATACTATTATGACAAAATTACAAATGTTTATAAATAAGAAGTATGAGAAAGCATATGACATGACACAAAGAAAGCAAAAGTAGGCAGTCATATACACTGATTAGTTATATAAAAAAGTAAACAAACTTTATGAGTACAAAGGAGATGAACTCACAAGTAGAGATAAGAGGAAATAATTTTGTTACTTTTTTCAAGTTTAAATTTTTTCTTTTATCAAAATGTAAATAGTTTGGAGCTTATGGCTTTATTTAATTTGGGGTCTCATTATTCATTTTACTCCTTATCTGCTAAGATTATGCTGATAATAACATTATTTAAAAAATAAAATCAGCCAACATAATCTAATCTAATAATAATGATAATAATAATAATAATAATAATACTTAGCATTTACATAGTGCTATAAGGTTTGAAAAGCATTTTACAAATGTTAACTCATTTGATCCTCACAACAACCTTCTGAGGTAGCTACTATTATCCCTATTTTAAGGTGACGTTTAGAGAAGCCAAATGTCTTGCCTAAGGTCACAAAACTAGTCTGAGGCCTTTAATAAAAGTATATGTGTATGCAAATTCTCTCCCTTCCTCAGATCCCTCCAGAACATAAGTAATATAATACTCACTATACATATGAAGTTATACAAAATATATTTCCATATTAATTATGTTGCCAAAAAAAAGTAGGAAAATGAAAAAAAGGATTTAAACTACACTCACACTTCTCTCTCTGGGGATAGATAGCAGCGTTCATCATTAGTCCTTTGTTAATTGTCATGGATCATTGTATTGATCAGAACACATAAGTATTTCCTAGCTGATTATTGTTAGAATATTGCTGTTTTTGTGTAACATGTAATGGTTTTGCTCACTTTGTATCATTTCATGTAAGTCTCCCCAGGTTTTTCTGAAACCATCCCATTGAACTTTTTTTTTTTACATGACAGTAGTATTTCATCACAATCATATACTACATTAAGGGTTAAATGACTCGCCTTGGGTCACACAGCTAGTGAATGTCTGAGGTTGAATTTGAACACGGGTCTTCCTGACTCCAGGTCTAGCATTCTATCCACTGAGCCATCTAACTGCCAAGCATTCAGAGAGCGTAACTCTGATGGGCTGGTCACACTGCTGAAATGCAAAACATACACTTGCCAAAAAGATGGTTTTATGGAGAACTCACGTAGGGTAGGCATTCATATGGTGGTCAGAAGAAGTGATACAAAGACACTCTCAAGGTCTCTTAAGAACTTTGAAATTGATTGTGCAACGTGGGAGACACTGACACAGGACTGCTCAGCATGGACTGCCCACATCACAGAAGGTGCTGTGCTCTATGAGCAAAGCAAAATTGAAATAGCTCAAAGGAAACACAGGATGTGCAAGTTTAAAGTGTCTACCTCAAATGTTCACACAGACCATTGTGCTTGATTTGTGGTAGAGCATTCCAAGCTCATATTGGTCTAATCAGTCACAATTGGACACAATGAAACTTGACTCTAGCATAGTGACATTATTTTGATCCTCTTGGAGGACAAACGACAACCAACTAACTACAACTTATTCTGCAATTCCCTAATTCCTAATAGGCATATCCTCAATTTCCATTAGCCATTACAAAAAGAGTTGCTATAAATATTTTTTTGTATATATACATCATTTCCCTTTTTCTTTGATCTTTTTGGGATACAGACTTAGTAATGATATTGCTGGGTCAAAGGATATAGACAGTTTTATAGTTCTTTGGGCCTATTTCCAAATTGTTCTCCAGGATGGTTGGACCAGTTCACAATCCCACCAACAATGCATTAGTGTGCCTATTTTTCAACAATCTCACCCTGGCATTCTTATTTCATCTTTCTGTCATGTTGGTCAATCTGATAGGTGAGAGATGGTACATCAAAGCTGTTTTAATTTGAATTCTCTAATCAATTGTAATTTAGAGATTTTTTTTCATATGACCATTGATAGGTATGATTTCTTCTTCTGAAAACTACATATGTGTGTACATACACACACACGCACGCACGCATGCACATATATCCTTTGACCTTTTATCAACTGTGTAATGGCTCTTATTTTTTAAAATTTGGCTCAGTTTTATATACATATTTATGAAATAAAATCTTCATCAGAGCAACTTGTTGTAACAATTTTTCCCCCAGTTTCCTATTTTGCTTCTAGATTTTGGCTGCATTGGTTTATTGCAATAACTTTGTAATTTCATGTAATCAAAATTATCCATTTTGCCTCCTATGATCCTCTCTTTTTGTTTGATCATAAACTCTTTCCTTATCCATAGATCTGACAGGTAATTTTTTTCCATGCTCCTTTAATTTGCAAATGATATCACCCGTTTTGTCTAAATCATGTGCCCATTTTGACCTTACTGTGGTAAGGTGGTATATGATGTGAGATGTTGGTTAGGCCTAGTTTCTGCCCAAATACTTTCCACTGAGGCATTTTAAAATTAATTTCCTTGATTCCAAATCCAACAATCTATTCATGGTGTCACCTATATGCCTCAATAAATCTCAATAATCTGAGAAACTATTCAACAGATACCTAATTAATATTCATAAGTATCTCAGAAAAAGAACAATATTAATATTCCCAATATATAATTATACATCTTTTTAACCATTTTTGTTTCCTTTAATGTCATTTCTACCTCTTTTATAAGCATTTCTAGGATGGATATTAGAGGTCAATTGCAGCAATCGTACTTCCCTCGAGAGTCAACTGTTTTTTTTTTTTTAATTAAAACCATTGCAAATCTTTTCCCATCTTTCTTCTACTTATTGTCCTTCTTCCAATTTCATCCTTAAATGCTCCCAGAATGACTTTGTATATTTGAGTCTCCTGCCAAGTTCTGTTTAAACTGGTTTTACACCCTACTACTTTACTCTGTGGTTTCTGGTTGTTGTTGTTTGGGGAGAATTCCTTAAGATAATATTGCTTATAATCTTTTGCCATACTTCTCTGGAAGAGCCTGCAAATGATCCTATATATTAAATTGTCATTACACTTAGCAAGTAAATGAATGGCTTCCTGATTCACCATTCCACTGCTGCGAATATATCAACTAGCATTTCTATAGCAGCTACTATGCAGCAAGCACATTGCTAAGCACCATACAAATACTCTTTTGATCCTCATAACAACCCTGCATTTTAAAGGTAAGAAAACTGAGGAAAACAGTGATTAAGTGACTTGCCCATGGCCACATATCCAGTAAGGATCTGAGGCCATGTTGGAACTCAGGTCTTCCTAACTGCAGGCCAGTGTCCTATCCTAAGCTCTCCTCCTCGTCCTCCTCCTCGTCCTCCTCCTTCTCCTCTTCTTCCCCTACTTGGGAGAATACCCCAAGGAGGGATATAATCATCAAGGAGGTCACTCAAAGTATATATTTAGAGGAATGCTTTTTTTGTAATAATAAAGAACTAGAAACAAAATAGAGGGCCAGTGACTAAGGAAAAGCTTAACAAATTGTGCTATATAAATGTAATAATCTAATATTATTTACATAATGACTATAATAATGTCAAAATAATAGAAAATAAATGTTACAAAATGTCAGTGTATATTATAAATGCTGGAGAAGATGTGAGAAAATTGGAACACTAATGCATTGTTGGTGGAGTTGTGAACTGACCCAAACATTCTGAAGAAAAATTTAGAACTCTGCCCAAAGGGCTATAAAAATGTGCATACCCCAAATTTGACCCAGCAATACCACTTCTAGGGCTGTATCCTAAAGAGACCATACAAGTGGGAAAGACACATATGCACAAAAATATTTATAGCAGCTCTTTTTGTGGTGGCCAAGAATTGGAAATCAAGGGGATGCCTTTCAATTGGAGAATGGCTGAAAAAGTTGTAGCATACGAATGTAATAGAATACTATTGTGCTACAAGAAATGAGGAACAGACCAACTTCATAATAACCTGTAGGGACTTATATAAATAGATGTTGAGTGAGGGAAGCAGAACCAAGAGAACATTGTACACAACTACAGACACATTGTATCTGTGATGACTAACTTTGATAGCCTGGGCTCTTCTCAGCAATGCAAGGTTATAAAACAACTCCAAAAGGCTATCCACGTCCAGAGAAAGAATTATGGAGTTTGAATGCAGATTGGAGCAAACTACTTGGTCTCTCTCTTTTTTGTTTTGTTTTTCTTTCTCATTGCTCATTCCATTGATTCTTTACAACCTGATTAATGTTTGATGTGAAGGTATATGTAGAACCTATATAGGACTGCATGCCACTTTGGGGGTAAGGAGGAAGGAAATGGAGGGGGAGAAAATCTGGAACTCAAAAACTTATGGAAATGAATGTTGTAAGCTAAAAGTAAATAAATTTAATAGAAAAAAGAGTCAATGCATAGTAAGGAAGCAGAAGCAATGAGTACAAACTATTCTTACTAGAAGCTTTGAAGTACAAGGGAAGAGAAAAACAGGATTCTAACTTGAGGGAATAACAAGAGTGAGAAGCAAGAAAATGAATTTGTGGACCAGAGAGAAAGAGGAGAGAACAGTGATGTGGAAGAGTAGACTGGAGCTGAGACCGGGCAGAACTACCTACGTGTAGCAGTTAATGAAAGTGTTAGTCAATAGCTCTCAGAGTATAGAAATGACTGACTGGTTGTAAGTCTAGTTGTGGTCTATCCCTTTTAAAAACACTTACTACTATTTTTTATTACTTGATATTGCTAATAAATGTGATGACCATTAACAATGTTACAAAATTGTCAACAATAAGGTTGGTCCTAAAAAAGAGCTATAAGTAGATACTTCTTCCCCACTCCTTTGCAGTGATGATAGGCCCAGAGGTGTGGGATATGTCTGATTTATTCAATGTATCAGTTGGTTTTACTTTAAAAAAATAATTCTCTGCTTCTTTTTCTTATAAAAAATTCTTGTTATATGGGATACCTCTCCTGAAGAGAAAGGTAAGCGAGAAAATCTAGGTGATGGGGAAAAGAAGAAAAAGATATCAATAAAAATCTACTCCAAAATGTAGTTAGCTTTATGTGTCTGAAGAGAAACAAAAGACATTTTAAAAAGAAAAATTCACATGTATATATGAATAAGAATTCCCTGAGAAAGAGTACAAGAGGTAATTTAACAAAGAAGAAAGGAGATGGTAATTCCATACAATGGGTTTTGGTTTTTTTATTTTTTTTCTTTTTGGAGGGGGGAAGGCAGGGCAATTGGGGTTAAGTGACTTGCCAAGGTCACACAGCTAGTAAGTGTTAAGTATCTGAGGCTACATTTGAACTCAGGTCCTCCAGATTCCAGGGCAGTGCTCCATTCACTGCACCACCTAGCTGCCCCTCCACACAATGTTTATCAGGTATTTTAGCTATTCAAGACATTGGTTTGGTTTTTTTTTTTAGGGGGAAAAAAATGCTTTCAATTTCATTTTGGGCCCTTGGGCACTAACTAGGAAAAGAACTCCTTCACCTCCCTTCCGTGGTTAGCCAACAGAAGAGGAAATTCATTTATCATTACTAACAACTACAAACCTCTTAACAAGGTACAAGATGGCTGTACACATGTACAGGATGTTCTCAAGTCAGTGAGTGCCTGTAGTTTTTAGGTGTTAATTGTTACTTCACAAAAGTCTTATTCTCATGCCTCACACTGTGGTGGAGAGGGCTGTGGCAAACCTAGGTTCACAAAGGCCATGTCAAATGAACCAAAGCTCTTGGCAAGCTCTAATAAGAAGAAAAGGCACTGGACATGGGCCCAGACAGACCATGAACTACTTGGGAAAAGGCTCATCATGAGGAGGCTGGCAACAAGTGATAAATACTTTTAGTCACAGTGAGCCATAAAATGAATAAAATCAAAATTTTTTTACTGTCATTTCTGCAAGTCCCTTGTGTTTGCTCAGTAAAAGGTTGGGCAGGGGAGAGGACAGGGTAAAAAGGAATACATAATTCCTAGAAAATCTGAAAACACAATCTCCTTAGAGAAGTAAATAAAGGAAAGGTTTCATAGAAGAGATGGCATTTAGGTTTTAAAAGACATGTAACAATCAACAATCAAAAAGGAAGAAAGCAAAACATTCCAGGAATTGGGACTAGAGTGAGCAAAAAGGTAGCAACGTACAGAATATGCTCAGGGGCAAAGAAGAGAACACATTTGCAGAAGTATAGTGTGTGTAAATGATGAGTAATATGAAATGTGGCTGATAAGCTAGAGTGGTACCTTATTATGGTGTGCCTTTACTGGGTAGGAACTAGATAACAACTGAAGATTTCTAGGCAGAGGAATAACAGTGGTAGAGCTATAAAGGATGGATGGAAGGCAGGAACACCTGGTTAGGAAACAAGTAAAACAAACTAACCAAGTAATAAAGGGGCACATATTAAGATTATGGCAATAGGACTACAAAGGAGGGGAAACATGCAAAAAACGTTATGGAGAGATAATTAATTGACCATAAATTAAGTGACTACTATGTGCTAGGTACTGGGGATACAAATACAATGAAATTAAACAATTCCTGTTCTCAAAGAACTTATATTCTTAATGGTGAAGACAAGTACACACACACACACACACACACACACACACACACACACACACAACTTCCCAGAAGTCCTCCCAAGTGTTCAACACAAAGTATTCATTCACCCAACATGCTAGGGGTCTTTATCATTTCCATAATGTGACCAACCCATATTCTCCTCTGGTCCTACAATTCAATGATAGCATTTTTCACTCTTACTCTTCTTCGGAGTTCCTTCTTTGTTATATGATACAGCCTGCTCTCATACCTCATGTGACTTTTCATTGCTCTCTGTGTGATGCTCATCTTTAGTTCTTCAGAGGCAATGGTATTCCAGGATTTGTTCACATACAGCAACACCAGTAAAATATTAGTATCAAAAAAATGAGCATCTGCTTCTACGGGAATCAACAAAACATTTTGTAATTTCTCAAAAGCAATCTAGTCCACTTGGCTCTTCTTTTTAAACTTTGGCCCCAGTTCATTATCCATCTATACGATCACAAATACACATATTGCTAGATGAGCTCTTTAATGGAGATTCTTAACCTTTTTTTTGGTGCAACTTTCCATGTGTGTGTGTGTGTGTGTGTGTGTGTGTGTGTGTGGCCCCTTTGTCAGTCTAGCAAAAGCTATGGACCCCTTGTCAGGATGTTTTTAAATGCTGTAATGGTAATGGGGATTTGAAGATCTTCCCTGCGCCTTGTAGTGGCAAGCAAACAAGTACTTAGTACCTTGTTTTTTTCTGCTTGATTATATCAAACTTTGGTTAAAAACAAACAAACAGAACTTGTAAGTCAAAGTGGAAGAAACTTGCTGATGCAACAGGAAGGGGGGGGAGGGAGGAGCTAATGATCATATACAAGGAGAGGTCCAGGCTGGAGAGAGAAGAATTCAGAACAGAACTTGTGGTGGCAGAACTGGGAACTGAATTGGAAACTGAAAAGTATTGAGAAGAGAACTGAGAAGTACTGAGAAATGAGAAGAGAAGTGGGAAGAAGCATGGCTGTGATGCTGGTACTTTGTCTGTTTTGATGTTAGTCAGATTCGTATGCTGATGAAGGACAGTGCTGTTGTTACAGAAGCTCTGGGACCTTACTGCTTATTTAGGAGCCCTGAAAGAAGATTTTTCTTGTTGTCTTTTAACAGAAATCCTGGAGAAGGGTCTTACTGATGTTTTCAGAGGTCCTGGGACTATACTGATGATTTGTGTTGATTTCTCAGACCTTCTTTTTGGGTTTTGTGCTGATTTGCGCTGATTTCACATTCAGAAAGTAAATTGGTGATAGTGCCAGTAATGTGAATGAATGTTATTGTACCTTTGTTAAGCTTTTTCTTCCCAGGAGCAGAAACTTTGAAGGACTTGACACTGTGAGCTTCAATATGGAACAGGAACCAGACAAGGAGCTGGATAAGGAGTTGGGAGCTGCCCGTCTTTAAACCCAGATGACAGTTCGATGGATTCAGATACTAGCTGGACCCATGGAAGAGGAACCATGGAAGCTGAGAGCCAGGCTCGAATCAAGATGAAAAGACCTTTCCTTGGCTATTTAATGCAAACTGGGATCATGATTTACTGTGGCCCAGGGGTGGGAGGACTTTGTACACTGTAGCTTGTACTTCTTCAGGATGACTGAATTATGGATGATTGGAAACTCATCTCCAATTAAGAAGAAAGAAGGCTTTTTGACTGAGAGACAAGACAATGTGACCCAGGGATGGAGAACTTTGACCTTTGTACTTTTTGTCCATTAAAGAGGCTTGCCTTCTTAAGGATGATTGAGTTAAGTTCTTACTGAATGATTATCTTTTGCTTAAAACTATATGACTACTTTGGTGAAAACCATGGGGCCATTTTACTGATAAGTTGTTATGTCATAACATTGTGAACGCTATACTCTGGTTTCTGTGAATGTTTTGCTTTAATTTACTGCTGAATAAATAGAGTTCACTATACTATGATTTCAGAACTTTACATTTTTTTCCTTCTTTTTTAAATTAATATAAATTTTTTATTTGTTTTCTTGTTTACATTATTCATTTCCATGAGATTTTTGAGTTACAAATTTTCTCCCCATCTTTCCTCTACCCCAACCACAAAACAGCAATCCCACTGTAAAGCCCCTCCCCCGATCTGCTCTCTAACTTTCTGGTAGGGCAGGGAGGGTCTCCCTACCCTAG
>CM053595.1:284861494-284872061 GCA_028646575.1 Pseudocheirus occidentalis | reverse complement strand
CTATAGCTTGTAAGCAATCTTCGAGTGTCTTGGAAGCATTTGGTGTGGGAGTTCTGACTCTGCTGTCTTCCTCCCGTTCCATGCTTTGATCCTTTTTGTCCCCCCAAAAAGGATTCTAGAGTTTTATTGCTGTTCTTATTTTGCTTCCTTTTCCTCATGTTGGCCAGTCAATTAATTGGTTGATTTTTTTAGTTCTGTGAAACTCTGCTTCCAGGGGGGAAAGCTCTGTTCCAAATTGCTGGGGTTTTCACAGCTGCCAGAGCTATTAGGGGGTGCTGCAGCCCCCACCAGCTTTGGCTTGCTGAAAGCGCACCCCAGGACCACCACCCAAGACCATGATCCAGATCCAGGCTGCTCAACACAAGAGCCCTTGGCCCTGATCAATTGTCTCAACCCTCCTACAGGGTCCACAGGCCAGAAACTCTGAAGCAGCCCAGTGGAGGCAGCTGCCTGTTGTAGCAGATCCTGCCCTTCCCCCACTGCTTCCTTGTCCTGGGGGCAGATTAGCCAAACTGCTTTTCCTCCCCCAAATTTAGGCTTGAAAGCTTCACTTTCACTGACCTTTCTCTAATCCTTCTTTTTCCTGGCTTCATAGATGTGGAGATTGCTTCAGGTACTGTAGATCTGCTCTCTGGGGCAGACTCACACTGCAGCTCGGCTCCTCCCATCCGCCCTGGGGCCAGGCTGCGGTTTCAGGCTGGGCTGGCCTCGGCTCTCAGCCTACCCGATGAGCCCCTCCTGGCAAGCTGCCTTCAGCAAGAGATGTGTGTTCTGTATTTTTGTGAATTTGGGAGCCCTAAAATTTGTTTAGAGTCATATTTTATGGGTATTTAGGGTGGCTGTGTGGGAGCTGCAAAACTTTGCTGCTTCTACGCAGCCATCTAGGCTCCACCCCACCCCCGAGAACCTTAAAATTGTTCATAGCAGCAGTCCTCCGGAAAGCTGCTTGTGCTTAGCTTTACAAATGCATAAAATAAAATACACAGGCTTATGAAAGAAACCAATTATATTGAAATATAGTTGTCAAAAATATTAAACACAAGTTCATGAACCATCAAGAATCCCTATTTTAAAGGCTGCCCGTCCAAATCGTTATACACTGAAACATGGGGAAGAGATACTCTTTGTCCATTTGGTTTTTCCAAACTCCTTTCAGTGATTACAGAACTCTACCAGGATGCTCTCCAATGTCTAGGAGCTTTAAAAAAAATTATCATCATCCATAAATAGGAGCATCTGGTATATTTCACCATCTGAAAATCCTTACTTGACCTGGACTTGATCTCCTCCATCACAGTAGTGAATACTTTTTAGAAGCATATTTCCTTGCTCTATGCCTCACCTGACAATTATCAGAAAACTAATAAACAAAGTAATTTCTGTTATAGCATCTTCCAAGGAATCTTGAATGATCTTGATGTGTAGATAGGAGATACCTTACTAAAAAAAGCCAGTAAGATAAACATTTTGTTCTTCCATGTCCAGTGCTTTTTCATAATCCACCAACAGTAAGTATAATGGGAAATTATTTTCTTCAAAATTTTCAGCCAACTGTGAGATGGTAAAGATGTGTCCCACTGCTGAATATCATTTGTAAAAAATATATATATATATATCTGCTCATTCCCTAATAGTACCCTCATTAAAGGATGTCCTCAATTCACATATAAATGTGTCCTAAAGATTTTATGTAGATCAGAGAGAAGGAATGAAGGCTGACATTGTTTTCTGGAGTACTTTTTTCTTTTTTTAATCAAGGAGGTACAAAAAAGTTTTGCTTTTTGTTTTTTTGTTTTTAATACCCTTGGTATCTTTTGCTTTAGATATCTTGTAAATGGGTTTCTCAATGACCTTAAAATTGTATTGCCTCTGGCATGGATTTCCTCTCACTCTATACTAATCCAGTCTGGCTGCTTTTCCCAAGACTTTAAAAGAATTAAAATAAAAATAATCCAAATGCCAATAGGAAAAAGTCCAAGAAGACTGAACCATGTCACCAAATACAACCTGGATTCAAGAAGTAACATAAAAAGTACTTGAACAAGAATGACAAAAAAAGAAAGTTGGGCATTAATATTAAGAATAAGGGAAAATAAATGACCAGACTGAGCAAGTATGGTGGTACCACCCAATATTGCAAATGAGAAGAATGTTTCCACTGTCTTGAGTAGAAGCTCTATTAAGCATTATGTGGAAGGATATGGATAAGAATTAATGATGATGATTTTGTATCAAGAAACTATGATCTGTTAAAAATTGAAAATCTGAGGAATTATTTTGGAGTGAGGTGGGCAGGGGTAAGCAACACTAAACATTTTCATCTGTGGTATGAAACTCTCCATTGATGCAAACTGGCACCTGTCCTACAATTTATAGTCTTAGGTTAAATTACTTCCCCAGGGTGACACAGCCAACGTGGGCAGAGATGGGACTTTCACTCAGGTCTTCCTCATTCAGAAGCAAACTCACTATTATTTCACAGTTATCTAATAGGTGGAGGCAGTTTCCATGAAATCATGGATCCAAAGTATCAAAGTAAATGAATTTTTGTATCTCTGACTAAAGAAAACATCTCTTAAAAAAATTAAATAACCTATATGATAAAACCTACAACTATTAATGCCCTGTTCATAGTATCAGCTTTTGTACTTTCATAGAAATTTTATTTCTCCAAAATAAAAACTATAACTGATTATTTAAAAGATCCTCTGGGCAGTAAAATCCATGAGAAAAGACCTTCTGGAAGCAGCTAACTGTAGGAAAACCCCCAAAAAACTTTGTATCAAATATCTCTGATAAGGGATATAAGAAATACAGAGCCTAGGGGCGGCTATATGGTGCAATGAGTAGAGCACCCGCCCTGGAGTCAGGAAGAGCTGAGTTCAAATGTGGCCTCAAGATACTTAATGCAAAAACTAGCCATGTGACTTTGGGCAAGTCACTTAACCCCAACTGCCCTCCAAAAAAAAAAAAAAAGAAATATAGAGACTACTAATATAAATATGTATTATCAAAAGCCATTCTTTAACAGATGAGTGGACAAAGAATATGAACAAATGGTTCTCAAAAGAATTACAGACCATTAACAACCATGTGAAAGTTCCAAATCATTTACAAACACAAATCAAAACAAGCTTGAGACTTCTACTCATACCCAGTCAACTGGCAAAGATGATAAAAGATAGAAATGGTCAATTTTGTAAGGGTTATAGAAAGAGATACACTAATACATTGTTGATGCAGGTAAAAATTAGTTCAACCATTCTGAAAAGCAATCTGGAACTGTACAAATATTAGACTATAAAATCCTCAAGTGACTGTCTTTGGCCTTTCTTTGTAATCCCCACTATTTAAGCAAGAAGCCTGGAGTTTCACTGTAGTAGTAGGTGCTTCACTGATGAACTGACTAAATATTCATACCCTCTGACACATTGATTCCACACTAATCATATGCCCCAAGGAGGACAGAAATATATTTAGAGAAGTATTTTTTCGTAGTAGCAAACAACTTGAAACAAAGTAGAAGCCCCATCGATTAGGGAATGGTCAAACAAATTATGCTAAGTGAATAAAACAGTATACTTCTGTTCTATAAAAATTTACAAATATGATGAACACAGAGAAGCACAAGAAGACATATGAACTGATGCAAAGTAAAACAGAAATAGAAAAACAATTACTACAACAATGTAAATGGAAAGAATCCCTACAAAGCAATCAAAACTGAATACTGTAAAATTATTTTTAAAAAAAAGCAGCTGGACCCCCAGGAAGAGGCATGAGAAGACTCTACCCATTCCTTTGCAGAGGTAGGTGTCTAAGGGTATGGAAAATTACATATAACATCCATTTTTTTCAATATGTAGATTAGTTTCATGATTTTTCCCCCTTTTCTTCTTGTTTCCTTTTAATCTGTGTTTCAAGGAATTTCTGGGAGGGGGGACAAGAGAGATAATAATAATACAAAAAAAATACAAAAGTAATACAAAAAAGATTAAAAAAAAATAATAATATAAAAAAGATAAAAAGCTTTTCTTTTAATGCTCTTCAAATATTCAAATAATATACTCATTGCTGAGACATAAAGTTATCAAAAGCCATTCTTTAACAAATGAGTGGACAAAGAATATGAACAAATGGTTCTCAAATAGGAAAGTATCCAATTGCCAAATATCCAATAAGATATGATAACATAAAAATATCATTGTCTACATAATCATTAAAAAGGGTAAATTGAAATATAGAATATAACTTTTTTTTCCAAATGCTGGAACCATTAAGGAACTGATGCATTCAATCCATCAATTTAAAGTGTCCTTCTTTATGTGGATAGTGAGGAAAAAAGTTCATAAAAGACATTTAAAGTTAGAATAAATCCACTTTGTATCATTTTCATTCACCATAAATATTTAATAGTTCTTTTTCAAAAATCCATGTATTATTATCAAACACTTGAAATTTTTATCCTCAAGCATTCAGCAAATTCAGCTTCACTTTCAATATAACACCCTGACTAAAACCTTGGCTTATAATGAATCATGATAGTTTTCAGTAAATAACTTCCATCTCACAAAGATTTGAAAAATCAAGTGGGCTTAAATAAAGTTATATTAGCAAATGTGCATTTTAGAGCAACATTATCTTCTCATTACACAAAGAAACTGACACCTTAATTCTCAATGCCATGAAATAAAAAGAACATACACAATCTACGTCAGACAAAGAGCCACAAAGTAATTTTTTTTAAAGAATATATTTCAGGGCATATAGATTAAGGCTTGGTCAAAACAGAGATATACCAGTGAAACTCCATTCAATGAGTTACTTCATTACACCGATAAAACCTCCTGACCCCTGAGTTTCCCTCATTTATTTTGTAAACTTTGCTGACTTGAACACTAAAAAAAAAAAAAAATCACAGAAATTTCAGTACTAGAAGGAACATCATGATCAACCCATAAATGGAAAAGAATCCCATTTAAAATGTTTCCAACAAATAGTCATCCAACCTTTGCTGAAGACCTCCAGTGAGGTCTTCTATTATCTCCTAGGCATCCTACTTCTTGTGCATAGGTCTATTTTGCATAGCCTAGGCGTGGGGAACCCATGGGCCTCAAGGCCACATGTAGCCCTCTAGGTCCTCAAGTGCAGCCCTTAGGTTGAATCCAAACTTCCCAGAACAAATCCCCTTAATAAAAGGATTTGTTATGTAAAACTTGGACTCAGTCAAAAGGCTGCACCCAAGGCTCTAGAAAGTCACATGTGGCCTCAAGGCCATAGGTTCCCTACCCCTAGCATAGCCCTTTAACCAGGCTTTTATCAATCTTTACAGTTTCTACTCAGCTCCTAGACAAACAGAACAAGCCAAATCTTAGCCCTTCAAATACTTGAAAAATAGATATCATGTTTCCCTTCAGTCTTTGATTCTTCTCTTCTCTAGGCTAAATATTCCCAGATCAAATCAAGCAACAAGTATTCATTTGATACCTACTATGTGTCAGGCATAACCTTCACCATCCTAGTTACCCTTTGTTTTTTATCCTTTACAGAATGTATTTCACATACGGGCAGCTAGGTGGCGCAGTGCACAGAGCACCAGCTCCAGACACTCGACACACTAACCATGTGACTTTGGGCAAGTCATGTAACCCCCAATTGTCCTCCAAAAAAAAGCAGCAAAAAAAAAAAAAAAAAAAAAAAAAAAAAAAAAAAAAAAAAAAAAAAAAGAAGAAACTCCTATTAGAGAAACATGACTAACAGTCTAGAAATAAACAAAAGCCACTTATTTAAAACAATCAAGACTGGTTTATCATCTTTAATGATAATTAGGCATCCTTAGAAACCCTAGTGAAAATTCACTTTGATGCTAGAGATACTAGATATAGTATTTAGATATTTGGTACTAGAGACAGAATCCTATCCAGAAGCCATTTGATAAAATGTACTGTAAACAAGAATCCCTTAAGACTTCATCCTATATTTGCAAGAAAAGGGATCCACTACCTCTTGAAGCAGTCCATTTCCCTTCCGGAGAGTTCTAATTGGATGCTTTTCCTGTAATCAAGTCAAAGTTTTCTTCTTTGCATCATCTATTTATTCTCTAGTAGTTTCTATTCTCTGGGGCAAAACCAATAAATCTAATATCTCTCTCATGTGAAAGTCTTTCTTAAACAAAAGTGGTCTCAAGAGGGCAGCTGGGTGGTACAGTGAACAGAGCATCAGCCCTGGAGTGAGGAAAACCTGAGTTCACATCCAACCTCAGACACTTGACCCTTAACTGTGTGACCTTGGGCAAATCACTTAACGCCAACTACCTTGCTTTCCCTCCTCCAAAGGAAAAAACAACAAAGGTAGTCTCTTCCACAGGTTAAAAATTCCAATTCTTTCAACTTAGATTCATATGGCATTATATTGAGGTATAAAATTTAGATGAGAGGGGTAGACTAGATGGCCTCTAACACTCCTAAAAGTCTTAATTTATGATGCTATTAATGTCTCCTTCACCAAACCTGGACACACTCTTTTGAATACCCTTAGCTTATCAAGGTCTTTCCTAAAATTTGGTGCCCAGACTGTACTCCAAATGTGATCTCATCAAGACATATCTTCTCTGTAGTCCCAGACACCAAAATTATGTTTCATTTAATGTAAACATAAGTCCACTAAGGGTATTATACTAAATACCTCCTTGCAAGTTGAAACATGATGAACATGCTATCTGTACATGTTAAGCTATACACTAATGGTTACAACTGGGACAGCCCATTCAACTAGTTTCAAATCCATCTTACTATATATTATTGTATAACCCAAATCTCTCCACCTTTTCCCTAAGATTAGTATTACAGATTCAAAAGTTTTGCAGTCTATACTACATATCCAGCATTTCCCTTCTCTACTGGTCTAGAAACCACAAAAGTAAAAGTGGTTAGTTGAGTATGACCTACTTAGATAAAGCCAGGACGGCTTTTAGCGAATGCTGCTTTCTTTTTCTAGGTGTTCACTGATGGATCATTCCTTTAATAAATACACACCCTAGAATTTTGCTAGAAATAAAAATCTCACTATTGAACCTATGGTTTGAAAACTGCATTTTCTTCCCCTTTTAAAAATGTGGGTCTTCTCTCATCCTACAGTTTCTTCCAGCAGTCTGTTTTTTCCAAGATCAAGAGAGTTCCAAAAACATTATTTGCCAATCACATCTCTGCCCATGATGGCTACATAGCTTAAGTTCTCTGCTCTGAACAAATCTTTTAACTTACTTGGTCAGGACTGCCTCTGTAGCTCTCTTACCCACATATACTCACCACCATGGTTCATCTTTTCTGTGCCTCACTGTGATGTTCATTTCAGCTGCTCATTCTATAGCTTGCTGCTTCCCCTCATAAATATGATTCCAGTTTTCCAGTGTTACAGGGATTTTTGTGGCTTTGGTCAAATTGACTCTATATCACTGCAGCAAAGTGTTTATGTTCTTTGAAAATTTTTAATTTTTCACGGGTCTCCCAAAGTCCTTTTTAAAATTTGGTTAAAAAATAAAACTTGGTTCATTTATGTTCAACTTTCACAGCAGATGACTCACGTAGAATCCATCCAGGCAGCAAGGTGAGTACAAAGATCACCAGACTTGGAGTCAGGAAAACTTCAGTTCAAATCCTGCTTCAGTCACTTAGCAGCTGTATGACTCTGGGCAAGTCATTTAGCATTTTCAGCCTTAATTTCCTCATCTGTAAAATGGGAATGATAATAATAGCACCTACCTCACAGGGTTGTTGTGAAGATCCAACGAGATAAATGTACAGCATTTTGCAAACCTTAAGTTGATACATAACGCTAGCAATTATCATTATTATAGTGCTCATCTGCTTGTCTTACAGGGTTGTTTGAGGGCAATGAAAGGTTATAAGTGACTATCTTAGGGTCACATGGTCCACATGAGTAAGAAGTAAGACTTAAAACCCAGGTCTTCCTGATTCAGAGGCATTCTCTCTATCAATCACAGCACAGCTGCCTTTCTAAGCCTTCCCATTTCTTTGTATTCCTATTTGTCATCTCTTACAGTACATTCATTTCTATTACTTTTGTAATTGCTCAGCTTGAGTACACAGGTCGTTTCCAATTTTTCCTGTCCTATTTACTAATATTTTTGTTCAATAAAGTCTTTTTTCTGTTCAATGACAACTTTAGGGCATCATAATCTTAGTAGTGAGATAATTACATTGAAGGTATGTAGAGTTTTAGCTTCTTGATATCAATTCACAGTTCCATCAGCAACACAAACAACAAGGGCCATTTCTCTATAGTTTCACCAACAAAGAATTTATTATTTAACTACATTTGCCAATTTAATAACTACAAGGTGATACATTTCAACTACTTTAGATTGCCTTTCACTGATTATTACATTCTGAACAATTTCTCAAGTTATTATTGTTCATTTGTTTCTTCTTTTGAGAACAGAGCAGTGCAACGGAGAGAGAACTGGATTTGGAGCAAGGAGACCTTGGTTTGACCTTCGCTCTGCCTCTTCCCTTCTTTAGGCCCCTGTTTCTTCATCCATAAATTGAAAAAAGTTACAGTAGGCAGTTTCTAAGGTCCATGAAAATGGAATGAAACTTACTCTCATTAAAGTATATAATGATACTCTTACAAACTATGACGTAGCCTTAATTTTAAGTTTCAATATTGACTTTTATCAGAAATATTGTGGCAAAGATTTTTTAAAATTTATTTCTATCCTTTTTATTGTGAATTTATTGCTTTCTGTTGTATAGAAACAATCTATATAATCAATCCACTTATTTTGTCTCCTGTAACATCTATTATTGAATAGAAACTTTCTTTTGCTTCAAAATTACAATTGATATTATCATTCCATTTCTTTTTAATGATAAATGATTCATTTGGAATTTACTGTAGTGTTTCCTATAAGATATGGCTCTAATGCACTTTTTCATCCTACTACTATTCTTAAAAGCTTTTTATTGAATTCTGATGCTCCCCCCTCAGTGTTTTTTGATTTGGGCTATACTGGCCTATATTTGGCCTACGTAGCACCAGTTGCTCAATGTTCAGGCCTCCAATCCTGTATTATTTTACATATTAGCTTTTCTGCATCTTCACTCATCATTCATTCCTCCCCAATACTTTTTTACTTCCTTAGCATTTTCCTTTCTTTATAATGCATATGGCATGTTGATTTGATATTTTGTCTACTATTTCTCTTTATATCTTATCTCCCCAAATAGACTGTGATGTATGTCTATATGTGTTATATGTGTGCATATATACGTGTGTACATATATATGTTTCTGTATCTAACAAGCTTTAGAATGCCTTACACATAGTATACATTCAATAAATATTGAAGGAATTAATAAATTCACTTTATTTATTGCTATTTAATAAATGCTGATTGTACTTTATGCCTTATTTCTCTATTGTTTAAATTATAACTTAAGATTTACACCTCCAAATTTAACATGTCTCTTATTGTTATAATAATAATAATAATAACATAATTTACCATCTTTTAAAGGCCTGCAAAGTACTTTTCAAAAATTATCCAACTTTGTTCTCAGGACCATGGGAGGTAGATGCTATTACTATTCTCATTTTACAGATGATAAAACTGAGACAGACAGCAGATTGCCCAAGGGTCACACAGATACTAAGTGCCTGAAGCTAATTTTTTTTTTGTATTCCACAGTCTGTTTACTGCAGAACCATTTCACACAGAGCCAAAGATATATGGAAGATACAAGGTTTATATACCCTTAGCAGAATGCAAGGAACCACCCCAGCCCAAAGCCAACACTCCTTAAGCTCTTTATCCTAGGACCATATCCAGAGGCACAAACAAACAAGAATTGCTAATTAACTCAGTACTTTCTTTAGATATTCATGAAACCAATGAGAGCATCCACCCAACAAGATTATACTCTCCTTGCATATCTGCCTAATGACCTTTGTAGAACTGGGGAGCTAATGTGGCCAAGGCCCCTGAAAGTCTTGGCCTACAACATCTCTCCCATTTTTTTTATTTATAAGAGAGGGGAACATCCCATTAACGAAGCCTTTTAGACTTCTGGGAGCTCTCTTCATCCCCCCTGTAGCATATATGGCCATGGGCAGAATCATGCAGTTGGACATTATATATAACTTGTTGAATGATGTGAGAAAAACAGGAAATAAGGATGGGTAAGCAGAAACATAAACCCAATAATGCCACCCCTATTCCTATGTAGGTTACAATTTGTTGTGTTTGCCCAGGTAATATCCACTGAGCTCTCTTAATCCAATCAACTATATTTTGTGCCTCAGGATTTGGTCCCCATTAAGATGATTTTTAATTTGGGCTATGCCATATTCTGACTCATTATACTTTTTGTTTACCAATACAGAAATACATATATCTATAATCACATACTAACTTTTGCTTAACTTGCATTAACTCAATTTCCTCAGCTAAGGCAATTACATCATCCCTGAGCTAAGTTATTGCTTTATAGAAACTCTTATGTATTTCTGATTGTAACGAAATTCTTGTGAAACATTGGCAGACAAT
>CM053595.1:284848225-284861394 GCA_028646575.1 Pseudocheirus occidentalis | reverse complement strand
ATAATTTTAAATAGTATAAAGAAACAAATACTTCCCTTCTCTGTCCTTATACTATTGTCACTGGAATCTAAGTCAAAAAAAACTTGCTTGAACTGGGCTCCACCAGAGACTTTCTGGGAATAGTTCTAACAATCTAAGCCTTGCTTATAAATGCTTTCACATTGAAGCTTAAAATAACTGACAATCAGATCAATCATTAATTTGATAAAGGTGAGCTTGAAAGAAGAGAAGAAAATCAAAGCTCAGGGAAGAGGAAGCAAAGAGGGGAGAAGAGGAGTCAATGTATGACGTCATAAAAAGAGCCATGGTTTGAGGGTCAGGAGACCAGGATTTGAACCCCAACAGGGCTGCTTACTCCCTGTGTGTCCCCTTTTTAGGTATTCAGCTTCCTCACTTGAAAAATGAGATTACAGCAAATAACCTCTAAGCTTCTCTCTAGTCCAAAACTCTATGAATTACTACTAAAGAATAACCTGATTTTTCATGACAGATAGTATTGTGATGTTTTCTTCTTCCTGCTTCCCCCAGATCCTCCTAATCATAGTTCTTATGCTTTCCAAATTTTTCCTAGTCCTGAAGGCAGGATGCCAAGGACAAAGGGAAAAGAGTTTCTCTGGGCTTCCCCAAGTAAAAGATAGCCAAGGACACAAGCTGATAATGTTGGCCTTCCAAAAGGGGGGGGGGGAGCACCCTGGAATAGTCAAAGTGGAGAGGTATGTGGCAGCAAAACTTCTCCAGAAGCACCAACTTCTCCAGAAAAGACATTCAATGTCCCGGGTCTGTAAAACACTGATTTTCTTAAAGAACTAGCTGTTTAAGGCATCATTTCATTTAACTTCAACTGTGGGCCAACACATAAAAGCTAAGCATAAAGGTATTTTTATCCTTCATGGCAAGCAGACAACTTAGTAGAAAAATGGTGGCAAGTCAGAGGTACTGCTTTATTCTGTAATTAAAGACATGTTAATGAAAACATATAAAGCATAAATAGGTTTTTTAAACAAAATACATTATTACCATGACAGGCAATGGTGAAGCAAAACTTTCAGACTAAAAAAAAAAGGTTTTTTTAAAAGTAAGTTGATTTTCTTTAAACTTCATCATAGAGCTACCCAAGGAACCTGAAAGAATTAACACTTCCACAAACACCTAGAATACAATTTAGGCATAAAATGCCTAAAGTGAGTACAAGATCTGGCTCCCTAATAACACTCAATAAGCTCCGTGGATCCCAAGGTGACAGTTTCACCTTAGACGTTCTGAAATAGATTACTTGGCACTTCCATTGGGCCAACAAAGTTCGACGTTGAAAAGAGACAGCATTCGTTCTCTGTTAAAAATACTTCAAGCTTAACAGTCATCACATTTGGCATCTCCAAATGGAAAAACGTAGTGGTTGTATGTCTGTTAGATATTAAGTTTCTAAAAGATTATGTAGGCCAAGAATAACTGGTAGGTAATGTTCTATGTTTCAATAACTTCTCTTCATCTAACTATAATCCAGGGTACTAGCAATGCTGGCACATATTTATCTATATCACATCTTGCAGGTTATTTTAGGAAAATAATACAATCTACTCACTTAAGAATAATGAAATTATCCTTTTAATATGTAGCAGCAAATCATCTCAAATAATCAAGAAAATTTTTAAAAACTTAAGTCCAATGCAAACTCTGAAGTTGTACTTATTTGTCGCTCTAGTGTTATTTTTACCCCATAAAGACATTCTGATCATGCTCTAAATAACCTCAAATTCTTAAGAATGTTTAATTAATTTAGGTGATTAATTTCAATGTGTTATTTATATACATATGATTTTACATATGTATTTACTTATTACTGTGAAAGATCATAAGCAATTCTACTTTAATGGGCACACCATTAAAAAGCCACTCTTTATTTCCCATATAAATCTCCTCATTTCCCTAGAATTCAGGTTTAGAGGTCTGCTTACGTGACTACACATACTTTCCTTAATTTAAAGTTATATGTATATGAATATGAATGTATGTATATATATATATATATATATATATGGATGCATGTGCGTATGTCCGGATGCATGCACAGGAAGTACTACTCCAATTCCTTATCATGGGGAAGAAATGTTTGGATTTTCAACAGCCTATGCCAGGAGAACATGACATCTCATATAGTGCTCCAAAACAGGAAAGATTTCAAGTATGGGACTGGAATTGTCTGGAAAGGCTTTGAAGGAACTATCTTTCGTCTGAGGACCAGCCTAGCCAAGTTCACAGAGGTTACTGAGCACAGTAACTCTTAAAAACCAGGTAACAAAAGTAATTCAAGGGTTACAATCTATAACTAGAAAAGGGAGAATCCGTAGTTAGGATACAGAGTAGTCTCTAAACAGTAATACAATTAATGTTTAATTTTTACTACTCCTAATGAAAATACTCTAGAACGCAAAATTTAAATGAGCAAAATTTTTCATACTTATTTAGGTGGCATGACAGATAAAATGCCAGACCTAGAAGTAAGAATAACTAAATACAAATCCTACTTAATAGGTCTACCAGTATACTAACTTGTCTGCTTCAGTTTCCTCATCAATAAATGGGGATAATAAGTACATATTTTCCTGAGGTGTTATGAGAAAAATATTATTTCTAAAGTGCTTTGCAAAACTTAAAGGGCTATAAAAATGCTATTCTTGTTTTTATTCCACAAGGAGAAAGTCCATTAAAAAGTACACAAATATTAAATTTTCATTTGATTTAAAATGTTACAAAGTTATATAGCAAATAAGCCAAGCAATACTCAAATTACTACAATATGATTTGCAATTTGCTTTAAATAAAAACCATAAACATTTGAAATACTTTGTAAATGTAAGAACAAGGAAAACCCTACTTTAACTTCAAAACCACATTTTTTTAAAAAGCATGCAATCTATACCCTCAATACAGAAAAGTTACTGATAGTGACATCAAAGATCATAGGACCAAGCACAGGTCCCTGGACACTTTATTCCAAACTTCTTGCCAAGCTGAATATTAAACCATTAAAGACTACATTGAGTCTGGCCATTCAACCAATTTCAACTCCATTTAGTTGGAATATGTTTCTTTGACCTGTCTATAAAGATATTTACAATAGCAGAAGGTATAGTTTCCCAGGTTCTCACACAAAACAAGTCAAATGTTTTCTTTGGTGATATGAACAACATTAAATACACCTAGGTCCAGAATTCTTTTTTTTGTTTAAAACTTTGTGTTCTTTTTATCTTCCTTCCTTGGTTTTGGAAATCTCTCTTAGTAATTACCTTTTTTGTCAGCTGTGAACTTCCTAAGAACACTGAACACCCTAAGCCTAGGCGAGAGATCTTCAGATGTTATTAACAGGGGGAAAAAAGGGGGTTCTCCATAAACTTAGAACTTAAAAAAGACTCTCCTAAATTAAAAGAGATTAAACATTCTGGCAAAATGGGGGGTTGAAAGACTTCTGTGTAAACTCTGGCAGAACAACCTAGCAAGCTGGAAAGGCTCCAAGTACTAGCCTGGTGATGGAACATCACTACTGCCTAACCACCAGACTAGCTAGATGCAGAAAGGCTTAATAATGTGCTGCCTAAAGGGATATATATATATTTTTTTTTTTGCTATGGCACATCTCAAAGTCATTTACTAAATTACAGAGGGACTGTAATCTTTAGGGAATGAAATATGATGCCAATAAAATATTCTTTAAGTACTGAAATATATTCTAGGGCTTCTGAATAATGATTATTTTAAAAGTTAAAAAAAGACTAAGCCTAAAAGGCAAAACCTAATTTAAGTAACTATTGCGGACATAATGTAGCACTCTAATTCAGAAAAAAGGAAACAATAATGAAAAGAAAGGACATGGCTAGATTCACCAATGCTACTACATACTATAACCACAGAACTAAAAAAGATACAAGATAGCCAATGTGGGAATTTGTTTTGCTTGACTTCGTTTATTTTTCTTTCTTCATGGTGGGATGGTGGGAAGGAGAAAAGGCAAATCTTTATTTTTAAAAAATTAATTTAAAAAATAAAGCACATATATATACAAGGTTAAGAAAACAGGCATGACAATATATGCAATACCACTTTAGGGATCACTAGCTAATAGGATCATAGACAAGCCCATAGAAGTCATCTAATCCAATGTTCTCTTTTTACACATAAGGAAACTGAGGTAGTGACTTACCCAAAATCATACAGGCAGAGTTGAGATTTGAACTCAGGTTCTCTAGTTCCAAATCTATTGCTTTTTACCCTACGCTATTCTAAGATCAAGAGGAAATCATTTGCCCTTTTAATTTCCACCTGACTGTGTTTTACAACAATTAAAAATAATACTAGTAATAATAATAATAGCATTTATATTGTACCTAATATGTGCCAGGCTAAGTGCTTTACAAATATTATTTCATTTGATCTTCACAACAACCCTGAGAGGTAGGTGCTATTATTATCCCCATTTTACAGTGAGGAAACTGAGTTAAAGAGAGGTTAAGTGACTTGCCCAAGCCACTACAGCTAGTTAGTATCTGAGGTCAAATTTGAACTTTGGTCTTCCTGATTCTAGCCCATTCACTGCCCTACCTAGTTGCTCAATTACCAACAAGACAGTCAAAACTCTTCAAAAGAATCTAACTTAAAAAATAAGAAAAACCAAATGGATAAAGAACGTTTATTTTCCAGATTATGACTGTATGGACAACCTATAGAGTTCATCCATTAGTATACAATTGGGAAAGACAGAAACAGACAATGGGTAGGGTTTAAAATGTAAAGAATGAAGAAAGTGTGCTGGATTGTGTTGGTAATTGTAAATTTTGTTCAATAACTTCTAGGAGCATTTAAATTGTATAGGTTCAAATTATCAGTTAAGTATACAAAGATTATGGGTCCAAATAGACTGTCTTTGTGAAAGGGGTTCAGTTGCAGATGGTTAGGATACAGAGTAAAAACATACATATAGAGTAAAAATATAGATGCATTTCTGGCCCATGTTCTACCAAAACACCATAACTTTATAGCTTCTCCAAACCCATATATTGTAGACATACTGGGGAAAAAAAGGACCATATAACTATCAAACACTTTTTAAAAACATTTGGAGAACAGAAGTGAAGGAGCAAGACAAGGGGAAAGTAAACAGGAATAGAATAGACAATTTGATTACAGGTATTCGAAACCGAAAAAATTATGTGCAAGCAAAATCAATGCAATTAGGTTTAACTGGGGAAAATTCTTTGCAGCAAATTTCTCTGATAAAGACAACTAGCAAATATCTAAAGGAAATGGATACAAAGATATAAGAACAAGGGTCATTCCCCAACAGTTAAATGCTCAAAGAGTGAGAATAGAAAGTACTCAAAAGATTAAAAGTAAACTAATAACAACCATATGAATAAATTCTCCAAATCACTAGGACATGCAAATCAAAATAACTGAGGTTCTACCTCACAACTATCATATTAACGAAGATAAAAGATTAAAATGGCATTTATTGGAAGGGTTTGTGGAAGAGAGCACAAAAACTAATTTACCACTGATGGAACCATGAATTGGTCCTACCATTCAAGAAAACAATTTGGAGCTATACCAAAAATTCAGTGAACTATGCATATCTATGACTATTAAGCTTATACCTCAAAGAATTTTTTTTTAACGGAAAGAAAAGACCCATATGTATATTTATAGCAGCAAAGAAACTGCAAACAAAGTAGGGACCAATCAACTGGGAAATAGCTGAAAAAATTATAGCATGTGAATGTAATGGGATATTATTGTACCTTAAGAAATGAGAAAAGGGGTAACTTAAAAAAACCTGGGGAAACTTGTATATACTGAAGCACAATGAGCAGAACCAAAACAATTTATACTATCAATATAACATTGTACAGGAAAATAATTATGGAAGATTTAAGAATTATGATCCATACAATGACTAATCACGACTCAAGAAGACTGATGATGAAGCATGTTTCTCACCAACTGGCAACAAGATGGACTAGTTAGTGAAACATGAGAATGATTTACAGAGATAGTCTATGTGTGGATTTACTTTGTTTGTCTACACATTTTAGTTACAAGGGAGGATAAGAAGTTGAAGGTAGTAACAGTGATCCAAAAAAAAAAGGAAAAAAATAAAATTGTATCAATGAAACTTTTAAATACACATACACACACACACAGAGAAGAGAACAGAAGGAAGGTCAGAAGTGGACAAAAATAATCAGAGAAGTTTGTTAGTACTATGTTAAATTTAATATATACTTTAGGGGCAACTGGGTGGCACAGTAAATAGAGCACTGGGCACTGGAGTCAGGAAGACCTGAATTCAGATCCAGCCTTAGATCCTGATCTAAGATGCCTGATCCTGAGAAAGTCCCCCCAAAAGAGTGTGTGTATGTGTGTGTGTGTGTGTGCATACACTTAAAGAAACTGAATTATATTTAACAGGTTATAGTTTCATATGCAATCCTC
Source organism: Pseudocheirus occidentalis (assembly GCA_028646575.1). NCBI lineage: Eukaryota > Metazoa > Chordata > Mammalia > Diprotodontia > Pseudocheiridae > Pseudocheirus > Pseudocheirus occidentalis. The sequence goes on along the minus strand of CM053595.1, from coordinate 284,854,908 downwards.
TTTCCTATTCTTTGTACATTGAATAATCTTGAAATAAATACAGATGTTCCCCAAATTGTGAAAGGGGATAGTTCAAAAAGTTCCCTCATCAGTCAGTTGTTTGGAACATTATCCTCCAATCAAAATAACATGGGAAGCTGTTAAGTTGATAGGCCATCCCCCACGAAAAAAACTATTTATTTAGCTTATAACATAAGCCAATCAGTTGAAATAGCACTTTCTTCCAGAATAAGGGGACTTCAAAGGCAGTAAAAGGATCTGGTATCAGGATATGGGGCAAACAACAATGGCCATTTCTACATCAACTGAGATTTAAAATATGGCTTTCCTGTACAGTACTAAAATGTGATCAATCTGGCACAGTATCTGGCAAGATGTATTTATTAAATGGCTATTAACTAATTAACTTGAAATTACCAAGCAAAATCTCCCTGATTTCAATTGGTTACAAATGCTATACAGAACTTCTTTTTAAAGACACACTAGAAGACACTAATAAGGAAAAAAAATCAATTGAATTCACTCCTCTAGCCTCTGACCAAAAGTTGGTCCTTCTCACTCAGGGCAACACCTCTATATATACCCTGGATCTTATCTCTTCCCATCTTGACCCCTCTTCTAATCTCCCATCCTTCCCTGTCTTCTGGTTCCTTCCCTGATGCCTATCAATACATGCATTCCCATTCATCCCAATCCTTTAAAAAAAAAAAAAAAGCTTTACATTTTTTCAAGCTAGAGTTCTATATTTTTCCTTTCCTTCTTAGCCAAACTTCTAGAAAAAGCTATCTATATTCACTGGCTCTACTTCCTCTCCTCTTACTTACTTCTCAACCTATATTCTGACTGCATCACTCCACTGAAACTGCTCTCTCCCACTGAAACTGCTCTCTCCAAAATTACCAATGATCTCTTCATAAATCTGATGATCTTTTCTCACTCAGTTCTCATCATTCTTGACCTAAATGCAGCATGACACTGTTCCCCACCATCTCTCCTCTCTGAGTTTTCCTTACACTGCTCTCTTTTGGTTTTCCTTTTACTTGTCTGACCTTCCTTTCTGGACTTGTTTGCTGGCTCTTCATCCATATCACAGCCCCTAACAGTCTATATACCCTGAGGCTCTATCCTAGGCCTTCTTCTGTTTCTATATTCTCTTCATTTGGTGAATTTAATGATTCCCAAAAGATCTAATCATCATTTCTATACAGATGACTCACATGTCTATATATACTTGTTCTTGTCCCTGTCTTCAGCTACAGTCCCTATAGAATATTTCAAACTGGATATCCCCTATATGTCTCAAACTAAAAAAAAAAAAATCAAATAAACAGATCTACAGTCTCATTAATTCGAGTTCCCTCCAACTTTACAGATCACAACCTGCCCATATCTGCCTATTCTATGCAATTCTTGTCCATATTCTCCCAAGAGTTTACTACAGAAGGTTTAACCAATGTGCCAGTGTAACAAGGAAGGTCTTCCTTCCTTGCTTTATCCCTAAATAATGAGGATATCAGTGAAATACTCTAGCTATCTACCTATCATCACTTTCTCTTCCTATGTGACCAGTCCATCTTCTCTTTCTAACATACAATTCCTTTATTGATATCCTTTAGAACCTGTTCTTCAAAGCTCATCACTGGTCACAAGTTGTCATTCTTCCTCCATTTGATCTTTTCTGTATAGATCGAAAGGCCAAACTCCTGAATGATTATAGATCTCTTCCTAGAAGTTTCAAAACTATCTTGAGGCTTGATGCAATCAACACAAACAGGCATATCTGGAGAACCTTACTATGCACTGGGAAACCTTCCTCCACCTAGAGTCTATGCTGCCTCTCCTCCCCCTTGTAGTGGTAAAGTCCTTTTGTAAATATATATCTCTGTTTTATGTCTGATGTTTATTATTAGATGCTTCATTAATATAATTCTTTCTGTTACATAAAGGTCTGTAGTTATTGATGTCCCCCTGTTTACCCTTTTTTTGGTGTCTTTGTTAAATTCTGAGGTTTTTCCCCCCCCATATTTTTCATATTTTTACCTTCTTTAGATGAATATCTTATGAATGGGTTTCTCAATGCCCTCACAATTGTACTGCCTCAAACACAGGTCTCTGCATGGTCTAATTTGGCTATTTTCCCCACCTTTATTCACTTTAGTGCCATATCTACCTTCTCTATGAGCACTTTAAAAGCTGTGATGTTAGGGTCAAAGTGTGGTAGTTCTACTATCCCTGACAGAGAAAGTGATTTCTAAAAATTATTTTGCGAATTTTTTCCATTTTTCTTTTCTTTGTAGTCTTCTCCATTTTCTTCCTCGAATGTTCTGTTGATGACTTTGCTTAATTAGATATCTTGCCAAACTTTCTTTATGTTAGTTTTATCCTCCATTATTTTTCTCTGCTCTATGAAACAACGCTATTTATAATCTTTTATGCTTCATAAGATTTTAAAGATGGGTTTATATTCTAAACTAATGTTAGCTTCGATAGCCACCTCCTTTGATAGCCACCACAAAATACATAGGAGTAAATGGGTTATTCAGGTTGGAAGCATGAAAAAAAAACTCAACTAAGAAGAAAATAATATCACCAGAGTACTCTCCTGTTAACTTGTCTCTGGTGTTGTTGGTCCTGGGAATCAAGTTATATGTTAGAGGGCAGATTTTTTTCCTATATGTCTTTGGAGATTCCTAACAGGCATTAAAAAATTTCATGCCTTTACCCCTCTCAATCACCTTTTTTCTCCCTCAAACTCTATTTCTCTCTCCCAAAGTCTCTCTCTGTCACATACCCTATACATGGAGGCTCAAAGGTCTCTCAGCCAATCAGGAGTAATGTCTTTCTGCATGTAAGTAACATCACAGAACTGTCCTTCAGGGAACTGCCAAATAGTCCTGGAAAGGGGATACTATACAAGAATATGCTGATATGAATATTTGGGCTCCCACATGTCATTGATTTGGTCTAAATACAAAACCATTTTTGTCTATAAAGTAGGCCCTAGGGAGGTCTGATTAACAGTCAAAAGTAGTAAGAGGCTCTCCAGTGCTTCAGGGCTTTGCCACAGAGCAAGGTCCATTCCCTTCCTGGTTCTCCCCAGGGTGACAACATGAAGGAGCATCCACTTCTCATAGGAGCAAGCTAAGGAAGCATGCTCCGATGGAGACACTCCAGGAAGAAGAAGTATATGGAAGCATGTTCTCTTCCAGTATTGCCAATCCCCCAGGGTTTCTTTTACCCTCCAGTCTCTTTTTCTGACCTGAGAATCTGCATCAGACAGAATGTTCCAAATTTGCCCGTTAGCTTCACGATACCCTGTTGTTTCTGTCTTTCCCTTCCCAACTGAATTTCCCCCAAGTACCAGAATCCGTAATATTGGCTCTGCTGGCTAAATAAACTCTTGATGAATATTAGATTACCATAAGTAGCTAAATAAAATGGAAACTTCAATAATACATCTTTGCTAAGCACCACCTTAGTTCAGACCTAGTATGGACTAGCAAAAAAAGCTGATCTCATGCTTAAGCAGAGCATCATCGAAGAAGAGCAATTCAAATATTGTGTTACGATACATAATTAGTGTAGTGACATTTTGCATTTCTATTCTATGTACTGATTAGTACAAATGATGAATCCTACAAAGTGGTCACATTAATAAAATTCACACTATTTAAAGCATAACTATATGTTAAATAACATCATTAGTTCCAGTCCAATGGAAATATGCAATGAAAATGTTACAATGCAACCACTTCCTGGGATTTGTTATCTGCACTAAACAATACACAGGGAAAAGAGATGAGGACCCAAAACAGAAGCTTTGAGGGATACCCACATTGAGCAGATGACTTAGAGGAAGATCCAGCAAAGAAAACTAAGACACAGACAGGTAAGAGAAAGAAGAAAATAGTGTCATGAAAATCGAGCGAGAACAAAAAGTGATTAACGTTATCAAAGACTGTAGAACAGTCACTGGTGACTTTGGAGAAATCAGCTTTCAGTTGAATGATGAGGTGAGAAGCCAGGCTTAAGCAAGGTAAGGGTCATAAATAATTCCTTCTTTAAATAAAAAGAAACTGTCCCTTCTGGATTGCCCATCCTAGACACACACACACACACACACACACACACACACACACACACACACACACACACACTCTCTGTGCTAAGTTGACTTTTAGAGTCTCACTAATGTTCCCACTGTAGGAGTGCAAAGAACATTTCCCTTTTGTCCTAAGGAAGATGAGAGGAACGAGGCTTATTCAAGGAGGAAGATGGTGATTCTATCACAGGAAAGGGGCCCCTGCCAGATCACTTTTGGTGGTTTTAAAAATCAAACCTAAATAGCCATCTAGCTACTGATGACTAGAATAGAACAAAAATGTTTGGACAGATAGCCTGGGAGATCTTTCATAGTATTCTTTTATTTTATAAGAAAATATAAGCTTTTTATATGTCTTATTTATAAAGTTTTTAATAATGTGTCTTGTCCCTTTTGATCAAACTAGTGTAAGGTCCATGATTTCCATTGGGAAGCACTAGGACAAAGGGAGTCATAATGGAGTAGCCAAAATAATTTTTATTAAATGGAGATAATCTCATGTTTCCAGCAGTTTCCACTAGTTTCATCTAGATAAAGCTTTCAAAGAACCAAATTAGGGTAGGCTTTTATCAACCAACAACCCCGTATGCATCTTAAACATCACAAAGGTCCCTAAGCAGTCACAGATAAAGGAATTCACTTTCCCAAGTTCAGGCAGAGCAGATGTAGTATATAATTTTGCTGCCTGCCTAAGTTAGACAAAGGTCACTACTATAGGCAGAAACAAAAAAAAATAAATCCCTTTTGCTTATCCTGTCTTTCCACATGAAGTTTTCCCCAAATTTCCTGTCTCCTATAATAAAAAAAAGTTCTCAAAGTATGATTCTGTAAAATCAGGTCCTAAACTGACTCAATTGACAATAGGTCCATGGCCTAATGAATCCATGTTGCAAGGACAAGATGTACTAATGACCTAGTAGGCTCCCAGGCATCCAAGGAAGAAAAAAGATAGATGATTGCTTACTAAATGATTTTGAAACAAGAAATATACCTTATTGCCCTTGGAGAGTATAGAATGGTTACTAAGCTCCTGTCACAGTAATTAACAAATTGACTAAGAGGATAGTATCTGACACTTTAGTACTGCAGGTAAAAACTGGTTCCCTACATAAATTATCCAGACTCTGAATCCACAGAAAATACTACTTTCCTCACTTCTATTTCCCCTACATTATAAAACTGGGGGAAGGGGAAGAAGAAGATATTTTGTGATAGTGAGATGGGAAGCAGTGGGAAGGTGGTATTTATCCCACAGGAATGATCTAGAAACTAGGAATTTTTAAAGCCAGTTATAGACTTTCTCCTGACACCTTAAGTTCTAGGATCAAGAATGATACAACCAGTCCTAAAACTCACAAAATATTTAGAGTTCACTCTATGATCTCTGAAGGCTATACTTTTGTTTACATACCACATTGCAAAGTCCCTTTATTTTAAAGCCTTTTCAAACCTGTCACCAATCTACCTTCTAAACTCAACTATCCTTCAAGCGTTCTTTGGTCCAGACAGATGAGCCTTCTAAATGTTCTTCACAAAAGACATTCTATCTTATGTCTCTGTATTTCTGCCGAGACTGCTCCCCAAGCCTGGAATAAAATCCCTCCTCACCTCCACTTTTTAGAATCAATCCCTAGCTTCCTTCAAAAGTCAACCCAAGTGTCACACCTCCTCCATGTGCCTCTCCTGACACACTCAGCAAGAATAATCGCTATATTGTTGGGGTTTTTACCCACATCTGAGATCTATCAAAGAACCCTGCTCCAGCAACTCAGATCTTGTTCAACAATTTACAGTCTGGAATTAGCTGTGGCACTGAGAGGAAACACAGGGGTCGCATAGCCAGATTATGTCAGGTAGGTCAATTCTGAGGTTTCCACACAAAGTCAAGACTATGACAAAAGATGGGAAGATTGGAGAGTTGGTGGGATTATGAAAAGACAAGCACACTAATATGCTGTTGTTAAGAGTTGTAAATTGGGAGCTTGATGGGGATGGCCTACCTCAGTGTCAAGAAGAACTGAGTTCAAATCTAGCCCCAGTTCCCTCAACTGTAAAATGGGGATAACAACAGCCCTTAACTCCCAGAGTTGTAAGGATTAAATGAAAGATACGTATATCATTTACCACAGTGTTTGGCACAGAGTAAGCACGTAATAAGTGCTTGTTCCCTCTCCTTCCTCAAAAACTTTTGGAAACCAATACTGAATTATGCAAAATAAGTTACTAAAACATCTGTACACTAAATTTTTTTCCCGTATCTTTTTTTTATTAATTTTTTAAATTTTGTTTTCTTGTTTACATCATTCATTTTCATGAGATTTTTGAATTACAAATTTTCTCCCCATCTTTCCCCTACCCCAACCCCAAAACTGTGATCCCACTGTAAAGCCCCTCCCCTGATCAGCTCTCTTACTTTCTGGTAGGACAGGGAGGGTCTCCCTACCCCAGCCCCTGTATATCTTAATTCCTAGTTGCAGGTATTTCAGAGCTTTAAATTCTAGATTCGATTATACAGGACATCTTTATAGTAGACATATTGTGACAGTGAGCATATGTCTCTCCTTCCTATCCCTTCCCCCCC
>CM053595.1:284822398-284847725 GCA_028646575.1 Pseudocheirus occidentalis | reverse complement strand
TAATTTGGTTGAGATCAGAAATGGAGAATGGGACATGCACTCTAGTTGTCCCACCACCTGAGAGAGGAGCTTCCCTTAAGGGAAAAAGTCTTGAAGGTGCTGGGGGAACAGAGGCTTGGGAAAGGAGATTGGAAGTCCCACTTCCTGTAAGAGAGTGACCTGGGGGTGCTGGCTGGACCAGATCAGCTGGCTGACAAGGGGGAAGGTCAGCTGGCACCTGAGGAGGGGAAGCGGTCAGAAGAGAAGATACCCCTGGTGTTGCCGTGGGGGTAGGACCTGAGGCATGAGTGGGTGTTCCCTCAGGGAGAAGGGCTACCGAGGGAGGCACTTCAGCCATGCCAGTGGCTGGGACCTGAGCAGGGTTCCCTGAAGGGGGAGGGGCCATGCTGGGAGATGCAGGGTAGGAGATGAGGATGGTGTAGGGGGCAGGAAATGAGGGGTGTTGGGCTAGAGGAAAAGGGAAGAGAACCCAGGGGGAAGAGGGTTGGGGTCCAGCATGAGGAGCCTGGGCAGCTGCCTCAGTGGGACCAGTGACAGGGACCTAAGCAGGAGTTCCTGATGGGGAAGGGCCTGAAGCGGAAGCCATAGGAAGGGGGTCATTTAATTGGTCCCCATTGCCCCTTTGTGGAGAGGCACTAGCTTCAAACATCTCACACTCTTTCCTGAGAACTATGTTCTGAGACAGTTCAATTAAGGCTAGCAAGTAGGCAGCTTCCACTCATTTTTCTTCTCTGCGACAGTATGATTCTAACTGCAAGAGAGTATTGTCTTTTAAAGTCCCCAAAACAGGCCATGATTCATGGTTCTCTAGGCAATAGCTAGGCCAAACAGTGTTGCAAAAAAAACACTAGTCTTTCCTTTTTAAGGTGTCTAGAGAAACTATATTTTTCCCAGTGTTTTAGAAGACAACCCAAAGGTGAACTTTTGGGAGCCACAGGTAAAGTGTCTTTAAATCCCTTCCACCATAAAAGGTTTGCAAGTAAGCCTCGAAAAACAAACAAAACAAAATAAGACAAGTTTCCCAGCACTAAGAGAATTGAAAGAATCTGGCTCACATTTCCAGATGAGGAGTCTGTCTTTGTCCTCCATTCTTCAGAAGGTGCCCACGTGTTCTCCACGTTCTCCAACACAACCAAACAGGAGCGAGAACCTAAAGTCAGGCTGAGTACCTAGCTGTCTGACCTAATGGGACCTGAGAGGTCAGGCACACAAAAACAAAATAAAAAAAAAAACCGCACCAAAAAAAACATACCTCCAAGCTACTTGGAGGACAAGAAAGGAACAGGAAAAAAGAGAGACATACCTTCCAGTGCCGGCTGGAGAAGAGCTTGAGATTAGCAGTGTTTCCCAGTGTCAGGGAACCATGAAAATGAAGAGGGTGTCCAAAGAGGGTTAGGGCTGCCTGAGACCCCAAAATACCAACATGCTGGGTCCTGCGGAAAGAATTCTACTCAAGTCTTCTCAGCCAAAGAAAAAGTTCAAGTTCACCACGTGGGGTCTCTCACACAGAGTAAGTCTGTGCTAAACTCTTCCAAGGTGCTTTCACATCACATGGAGGGAAGATGGAGTCCTATATATAGAGGAATCTAGGGGTGGTCTCGAGGAGGAGCCTGGGGAGGGTCTTCAGGAGGAGCCAATGATTTCAGACTCCAGTAATGAGTTTGGGGAGGGTCTTCAGGTGGAGTTAATGAGGTCAATGCAAGAGTGGATTGATATTTTGATAGGCTCAAGGGTGGGAAGCAGATGGACAATGGAGGGCCAGGCTAGTAACAAGTTTGGGCCCAGCCACAATGAAATACTTATGGCCTCTGCAATGCCTCCTGAAGATTCAATCAGACTTCAAGGTTTCCCAGAGTATGTACCTCAAAGATTCAAGGAGAGCTGAAGGGGGGGCATCCCAGAGCCTACACCTCATCAATCTGACCAGGAGGGACATTGGAGGAAGGATTGTACCCGAGGTAGGAAAAGTGGTAGAGCCACCTCCCAGTACCCAGTGTGCCTTAAGAAATGAGGAGCAGATGGACTTCATAAGAACCTGGAAAGACTTATATGCACTGATGCTGAGTGAAGTAAGCAGAGTCAGAAGAACATTATATATTATATGAGCAATATTTTATGATTCATTACCCAGAAATTATGTCTCTCAAATTTTTCATTAACAAACTTGTGTCTTCCCAATTCTAGCAATTTATTTTATGATGTACTTGTGTGCAACAGAAATCCTTACCCAAATAATTCTCAGAGGTTTCTCAAGGTAGGAAGCAGAAAAGAATGGTTTATTACAATCTGGAGAAAGAGCCATCCTCCAGACAAATGGTCATGGAGGACAAGAAATTTACCAAAGGAAATGGTGAAGTTATAAAGCCCTAATGCAGAATTCTCCCCCACCCCTGTCCTGACCCTTTTCTTCCATTGGTTGCAAGTTAGGTGTACAATCTAAGCATGGCAATCTACGTCAAATATGGGAACAAGGAAACAGTAGACCACCTAATGTACATTTGAGAAAGCACTTCTGTCCTTATTTGTCGTGTCTTATGCTGAGGTGTTACTGAGGAGAGGGGTGACTCCCCACTGCTCTGAGTTTTGAGTCCTTGTAAATCATGTGATTTCTGGTGAAGAGGAACTTGGGCCTGTTTCCCATGAAAAGCCTTACTAGATTTTGGAGTATAATCTGAGAAGTTTTCACTTCTCTCACTCATATTTATAGGATTATTATCCTCTTTGGCATTTAACATCTTAGCCCCTTCCAATCTTTCTAGTCTACTTAAACATTACTCCCCTCTGTACTCAAGTTACGCTGGCCTTCTTGCCATCCCTCATACCCAATTCTTTCAATCCTTTTGCCATGCTTTCCCATTCCCCTTTGTCTTTTAGAATTCTTGATTTCCTTCAAGTCTCAGCTCAAAAAGCACATTCTTTAGGATGTCTTTCCTGGTCCCCTCAGCTACTAATACCTTGTTTTTAAAGGTAACCTTTCTTCTACCTCCTTTGTCTATATTTTGCATGGATCCATTTCTTTACAAACGTTTTGTTTCCTTGAAGATGGGAATGTTTTTGCCTTTTCTTTGTAACACCTACACTTGGCATTGTGTCTGGCATAGAGTAAGTGCTTAAGAAATGCTTGTTGATGGGCTACCCTCTCCACACTCCACAACTTCCTAGTTAACCCAACATCCTAGTTACCCATGCTGGAGACTACATCCTGGAGGAACTTCTCTGCGGCTTCCTCTTCTGACTGGTGACTCTCAGGAGACACTATTGCGGGAAAACCCCAACCATGCTTCACTTTGGTCCCTCCTCTCTGACCATATCCTCCACAAACTCTTGGCTATTTGCTTTACCACTGCCTTCCACCAAATCCTGCCATAGGCTATTCAGTGTCCAGCACTAAGCGTGATTGGAGATGTGAATAAGAAATGACCAGACCATGTGGGTAGTTCAAGGAAGAACCATGAATTCCATTTAATGATTCTTTGAACAAGGTTTTTAAAGATCGAGGAGACAAAGATTCAAATACTCTTATTATTATCTTTGTCTGTCATATCCTGTAAGTAGCTCAGAATTGGATAAGGCTTTGTTATTGGATAAGGCCAAAAAGTCTTAGGAAAAGTCAATTAACTCCTATCAAATGCATTCACATAACAAAGGATGCTCTGGAAAGCAGGCTTCAAGGCAGGAAGCCCAAGCCATGGTCATCAAGTACATCTACATAGAAGCCAACCCCCTCAGTAGTCAATCTGAATCAAATATTTTGGCTCTGCAAAATCTTCCAGTTCTGAAACCATGAACTAAGATCCAATCAAATTTGCCATTTTTCCTGAATGGATGTACCAGTCTTCTCCTTTATGGTGATGTGGATACAAACAGTTCCTTAGGGATTAAGAAGACTATTAAGGGTTGCTTTTCAAGTACTTTGTGAGGCCCTGGTGGGGTAGGGCTCATTCTGTAACTTGAAAGTAACCTAAAGTCTTTTCCACCTTAAAATATCATAAAACTTCTTAACTTGTATTGAAAGAATTGCTTTTGTCTCCTTATCCTGTGTCCCCCTTGTCCTTAATCATTAACCTGTGTCCCTCCTGTCCTGTCCTTAAATTTTAAGCAACCACAAAACCCTAAATACCTTGTCCTGGACCATAAAGAATTCCTTTTGTCTCCCTCATCCTATGCCATAAAATTCTTCCTTGTCCTGTTGTGAGTTCAAGCAGGGTGAGATTTTTGTTGTTGTTTTTTCCTTCTTATTGTTGGAGTTCAGTTTTCCAGGCTCATGTTAAACTGTAAACATCTGAAGGATCAGTCTCCTTTGAACCCTGGTAATTCACAGCTGTACTGAGCCACATAGTCTTTGATGCCTTCTGACTCTGAGCCTATTAATCAAAAGCGTTTATATATTATGAGGTGAGATATTACCTTGGGGCTCACTCATGGGAAGAATCCTTCACCTGAGAACTCTTGATTTCTCAGATGAGACTGTGGGTAGCCACTGCTATCAGAGAAGAGTACTCTGACAGCAGAGAGGAGATCTCTGATAGGGAGAAGAGACCTCTGATACCAACCCTTGTGAGAACACTGGAATACTGGACTGATAGAAAGTAAGACTGTTAACACCTTTGAGGAAAGTATGGGGTTTAGTGAGACTGGGATAATAGTCTGTTATTTCCCAATTATTGTATTATTTTGTTGGTCCAGAGCCCAGACCATAGCAGCCCCTTCCCATGTAAGACTGGGGAAGGATGAGCTGCCCTGGAGTTGGGGTGGTGTAGGACAGAAAAAGAAGCTGGGGACAAGGGCCCTTGGAGCCTCTTAGGACTGGACTTAGGCAGGAACAGGGAGACCTTGGAGTGGAGCATTCCCTTTCCCTGTGAGGTGAGATATGGAGCAGGAGTAGAGAGCTGCCTAGCTGTGGACCCAGGCAGGAACTGGGAGTTGTCAGTCCCTGGACCTGCAGGAGGAAGAACCCTGGAGCTCAGGATTCAGCCCTGAAATGAGATGGAGCCTTTGCAGCAGGGCAGGAGCAGGGAGCATGCCTTCCTTCTGTGTTCCTCTGGGATGGGTTGGGACAGAGAGGGTGGAGTTGTCTATGGTGGGATGGTGGAAGTGCTGTGGCCCCCAGGGACCCATTCCATTGGCTCTGTCACCCAGCCACCCCTCAGGACTTGGAAACAGAGGCTGGAGCAGTGTTAAGACCTGAACTCTTGGCTCATTAGAGCATGTGTGCACCTGAGAGTGCCAGGTGGGAGCCTGCAATGGCAGCATGAAGGACTCCACCCTCAAGAGGACTTTATTGGACACTCTGTGGGGATTGTAACCTACTGTGACCTAGGACTGGAGGGTGTTGTGTTCTTTGTTAACTGTAGGGATGTGCTGTGTTAAAGGAAGACCCTGCTCTGGGATCCCCTGATTGTATAAACAAGTATTTTGGAACAGTACTTGAGTGAGGAGGAGCTAGTTTCTCACTCAGCAGAGATTTTGGACCTCCCAAAAATGTATAAGATGGGAATTATGTTATATTCTGTTATATATTGTGCTATGTTATTGATTGGTATGTTTTGCTTTAGACCGTGTGGCAATCCTGGTAATAAGTTGTTACATTATGAGTTGTGAATGTTTTAGTTTCTTGATTCAAGATTTAGTTTTGAATAGAGTGTCTGTTATACTTTGTGATTAGACCCTTAAAATTATTCATAGTTGCAGCCCTCAGGCGTGCTGCTTTGATTGGCATTACACCTGTCCTTAATCTTTAACCATCATAAGATCTTAAAAATCTATAGACTATTTAGCTCCCTGTCAGGATTTTGCTATATAAGCCAGGTTCCCTAAATATCAGGGCCTCAATCAACTTTTTTTCTAAAAGGTCCATGTGCTTTTACATAAAGTTCTCAATGACTAAAGAGAACATTGTCTAATGTGTTCAAAACACTCACTTGAATTTTGTAACTTTCTAGACCAAAGTGGCTCTCTCTGATTCCCACTCCCATATATGTCCAATGTAAGTTCTTTGAGTACTGAGACCGTATTGCTTCTGTATCCCTAGAACTTAACAGAGTATACAGTAAGGCTTTAATAAATGCTGCTTTTCATTTATTCCGTATTTTGATGGCCTTGACAAGATGACCTTCAAAATTCTTTCAATCTCTTAAATTTTGATTTCATGTAAATAGAATGTTGAATGTAGGAGTAAGAGAAAATTAAAAATGATATATATGAAGAATAGTGAATAGACTGTCCTGACTGCAAGATGGGCATAAAATTCAATAGGGAAGGCAGGGCAGTTGGGATTAAGTGACTTGCCCAAAGTCACACAGCTAGTAAGTGTTAAGTGTCTGAGGCTGGATTTGAACTCAGGTCTTCTTGACTCTTGGGCTGGTGCTCTATTCAGTATGCCACCCAGCCACCCCAGTAGATTTTTAATAATTACAAACATTTGAGTATTCTATAAATATTAGCTATGTATTTTACTTGTCTTATCCCATTTCATTCTCACAACAACCTGTGAGGTAGCTTCATTTTACAAATAAAAATACTGAGTCTTAATGAGCCTCCAGAAATCAAATTACTTGTCTGTTGTTACTCAGCTAGCTCACAGAATGAGAAGTAGTATATGAACTCAGATCCTCCTTACTCTCATTCTTAAACTCTTTTCCATTACACTTTGAAGGGCCCTAAAAATAACAGAGAACAATTTTGACTTGATTTGGTAGGTAATAGGTAGTCACTTTAGGTTCTTTTGCAGGAAAACTACAAAGATGGAAATAATATTTCAGAGGAATTAGTTATAGCAAAAATCAAGCAAAGGCATCTTTGTGGAAATCATTAACTTTTATTGTCTACCAACAATGTGTTCAAGTCACTTCTATCACATACTTTTTAATAAAATCCCAAGATCTTGTCAATGTCGTGTTGAAAGAAAAATCTTCATAAGAGCTTCATCCTAATAAATTATGCAAGCTCAGAAATATGAGGCAAAAAAGGAGTTTATTATAATATACAAGGAATACTCCTTGTATTGGCCAAGGGGTTGAGCTCAAGCCATGCTCAACCTTTTAAAGACACATATTTATAACAAGAGAAGTTAATTCTGATAGGTTTACAATTCAAAAGGGAATGGGCTGGGGTTAGTATCAGGGTTGAGTTAACAATCCAGGTAGGATGCTAATTTCTTTCTTTTTTTTTTTTTTGGAAGAGGGAGAGCAAGGCAATTAGGGTTAAGTGACTTGCCCAAGGTCGCACAGCTAGTAAGCATTAAGTGTCTGAGAGTGGCTTTGAACTCAGGTCCTTCTGACTCCAGGGCTGGCGCTCTGTTCACTGCACCACCTAGCTACCCCAAGGATGCTAATTTCTAAAGGGGAATCAAAGCTGTTGTGCATCTGCTCTTTCCTACACTAGGTTTGCCAGTTATTATATTCCCCTTCATAAGAGAATTGTCACATAAACCTATTTTTGTGTGCTCACTTGCTGAAGGAGCGAGCTGTCACATAAACCCGGGCAACCCTCATTATGAGAGTGCTGCTATTTGTGCCTGTGGGAAATCATGCACGTTCACTCAATTTAATTTGTTGTGGTTAAATTCTACAAAATAATCCAATAATCCCCCCATTTAGAGCTAGCCACATTTTATGGTACAGCACCACAGCTGGATTTATATCACTTAGGTATCCTCACCTGCATCATCCTAATCTCAGCTGTGTATAATTTGGGAATTTGCCTGGGGATCAGCTCATTGTAGCAAGGGAGGTACTGCAAACACAAACAGCACACAAGCCCTGTGAGAACACACTGAGAAAATCCACAAACAGATACTGTAGCCGATGAAAGGCTCTGCATCTGTGGCCTATAGATTTCTGTAATTCAGTATCCAGGTATTCAAACATACAAGGTCTTGGTTCGTTGGTATCAGTATGACCAGAAATGACAAGTGGTGTCCGTAGTGAGTAACAGGTTCACAACATACACACATGACTAACATTACAAGCAGAGTTATGGAATAGGTGAATAAGAAATCCCAATAGAGCCAGAGCTTTAGGGTGTCAGAGCTTTAGGCGTGTCAAGTCCTTTTGTATGTTCACGATCTTTAGGGGCCTGGCTAGTACTTCCCCTGCAGCTCTCAGAGAGCTGTGTACGGATCATTCAGTTCTGTGGAGACAGTTCCCCAACCACTTCCAGGGACCACATCGAAGTCACTTGCAGAGACTCATTAGAAAATGTTGCTAAGCCTTGCTAGTGATAAGACTTTGTATGATTCAGTAAACTGTGTGAGAAATGCTGACAATTGGGCTTCCACAGATTCTATAGGAACAATGGGTGTTTCAAAAACAGATCCTGCCCAGGACGTGCAGGAAGGTATAAATCAGGATAAGGGAGGAAGGGGGGAAGTGACCTATTCAATCAAATAGCTGGAAGAAATCTGTAAGTTTACCCTTGAAAGAGTAAGCTGACTCAGACCATTTGGGGTTAGAGGATGATCACCAACTTTTCATTAATATGCATTCTTGATGAACAGGTCAGAAAAATTGTAACCCAGAAGAGCTGGGACCAATTGCAACTCTGAAGGGAGAAACAAGGCAGGAAATTTGAATGGAAACAACGTAAAAGAACTTGTATTTGTCTGGTTCTTTGTAGTCTTTTCAGGAGGCTACCCATTTATTCAGGACAAAGATAATGCAAACCTTCCTGGCTCTCCAATAAGTATTGTTTATTCTTAGACTGAGCATGTGTATAACAACTGTGACGAAATCTAATTAGATTGACTTTCCAGTAATTAGTTCATGTAGCAAGAACCATTCAGACTGTAAGGATCTAACCGAAGTAATAACATAATTAGAAGAACAAATCGGAAACCCATAATTTACCTGAGACTTCAGAGAATTTCAGTTTTTATGTACAACTTGCTCTTTCTATCTTTGCTGAAACTCTACCTGATATGGATAATGTCATCCACAGGTTGAATTCTTTATAATTACCACTGCAAATTTATAAATTTATAAAACCTTAATCTAATTTTTGAGAATTTATTACCACATACTCAGTATGTATGTATATCTATCTAACTGTCTGTCTATCTGTCATCTATCTATCTATCTGTCTGTCTGTCTCTCTATCTGTCATCTATCTATCTATCTATCTATCTATCAATCCATCTATCTGCCATCTATCTATCTATCCATCTATTCCATCTATCTGCCATCTATCTATCTATCTATCTATCTATCTATCTGTCATCTATCTATCTGCCATCTATCTATCTGTCTATCTGTCTGTCTATCTATCTATCAACTATCCATCTATCTATCTGCCATCCACTTATCATCTATCTATCTATCTATCTATCTATCTATCTATCTATCTATCTATCTATCTATATCTACGATTGACTTCCAAATGTGTGTGCATGTGCAGACATATATATGTATGTGTATAGGTGTTGGGGGCTGCTCAGTGTCCAGCACTAAGCATGACTGGAGATGTGAGAAAGAAGTGACCAGGCCATGTGGGTAGTTCAAGGAAGAACCATGAACTCCTTTTATTGATGCTTAGAACAAAGTTTTTAAAGATCCAAGAGGCTTAAAGATCTAAGAATCCAAAAGGTTCAAGTATTCTTCTCTTAATCCTATCCTGGAATATTATTACTAATGGACTAGTCTGCCATACCTGAGAAGCAGCTTGGATAACACAAAGCTTGTTATCAAGGACCCAGGAAGTCATGGGGAAGGTCAGTTGTTTCTTATTTACAGGACAAAGGATGCTCTCTGAGAGCAGGCCACAATCTCAAAGAGATCTGCATAGAAACCAGATCCCCAAGAATCAAGTATTTTGGCTTACAATAGTCTTTAGCATAATATGATAAGCATTATGTCCTTTTTCATGCCTGAAGTTTGGGGGCAAAGGTCTTGATGTGAGCATATCAAACAAATGTCCTTTTAAGTGTACCCCTGAGGTTCTTTCAGGGGAGCCAGCCTTTGCAAGCCTCCTCACCTCAAGAGGAATGAGGGTACATTATTAAAGTCTCTTATCTGAGTCCTGGATCAGGCCTCTTTCACTCCCCACATGTAGGTATACATACTTATGCACACACATAGATGTGTGTGTATGTGTGTGTGTGTGTGTGTATGTGTGTGTGTGTTTATATTTCCTAAGTCTTAGCAAAAGGAATCTAATTTTATTTTCTTCCCAAGTTTACTACTCCATTAAATTTAGAAATTTTTTACATCCTTGTCTTTTCCTGCTTTGGGATATGCATATTGTCCTCATATTATCTTGAAGGAATGAGGTACTTTAAGGACCTAATCTTATATGTGACTATATAATTATTAGCAAGAGAATGTAAAGTTCAAGAACTCATTTACCTAGTTACACAGGATATAGAGTTGACCACAAATACAGATGAATAATAGTGTGATCTTTCATACTTGCATCCTATTATTGTAACTCAGATGTTTGAGTATTAATCTATCAATCAATAGATTTATTATTACAATGACAAACTTCCACTAATTACCTACTGTTATCATAGAAATTTTTCCATGAAAGGAAAGGAGGAACATGGTTATAATAATAGCAAGATTGTTCCTTTAAGGGCACATATAACAAGGGGAAAATTCCCTTAACTCTGATTACAGACAAGAATTATAGTTAATAGCCAATCTCACAACAAAGTTCTACATTATTCACAAGGTATCAAAGCTCAGAAATCAACCAGTTGGGAAATTTTCCTGATCAACAAGGAAACCAAGTCAAGAGGATTCTTCTTTAGTCCACACCTAGGTCTTCCTATCAACTTTTCCAAGGTCTAGAAATCCACCTATAGCAGTTCTCAGACTGCACTCTTCTTCGAGTAGTACATGGCATGCCCTTTGAATGGTAGACTATTAGCCTCATGGCATTAGCCATCAGGCAGTCACACCTGAAATCAAAATTTAGAACAGCATCACACATTTCACCTCAAATGGCAAAATTTCACTGTTCACAATTTAGGGTTTGGTTACTGTTTTTCTCCTGTTGTCTCATCAGTTAACAGTGAACAAATATAAGAACATTTCACTTATTCTTCACTCACAAATTAAGAATAACCACATCCTGGAATTTTATACATATAGTGAATACATGATAGTTAACTCCAAACTCCAGAAAAATGTTGACTACAGCAAGCCTCTAATTTGTACTGCTTGTTTGCTCCTGATACAAAATGAAGTCTTTGAATCTAAGGTGTATCATTACCAACTTGGCTCAAAGGTGTAACTTCAATATAGACTATTTATTAACAGGTGCAATTTTATAATTTTTCATAAGTGGTGGTCATATAATGTTAGATGAAACTCACTCTTTCCTATGAGCAAAATGTTAAGTTTTCCCACTCTGACTGGGATAGGTTGTAGTTTTCTCAAACTTCAACACATAGTCATCATAGCGGATAAAATCTTATGACCCAGCCCAAGTAGAAAGTTCCCCCAGAACTTCACAGATAAGGATAATTTAAGGGCTCTGCAGTACTTTTTCCCCAATAGTAAGTTATTATTATTATTATTACCCATTTCAAAATCAATCTAACCCATTAAATATTGAGTATTTTTCAAATATTTTACGACATTCCTTTAATAGTTCAATTCATAATCCAACAACATCCAGATTAAAAGAGAAGTTCTTTTCTAACAGCATTTTGATACAATGGTTTCCCAAGTTAACAGTATAAAAATGTTAGAAACATGATGACATACACAATATTTTGTACATGAAACAATTTATTTTCCGTTAGGTGACATTAATTTAGTTGAATACATTTCCAAACTATCTAACAGAAAATCATCTTATCTCCTTTGGCATTTATACTAATCACATCTAAACCCTAGTATAGAGTTATGTAGTATAAAGTGATTATATTCAATTTTTATTTTTT
The DNA here is from genome assembly GCA_028646575.1 of Pseudocheirus occidentalis. Lineage (NCBI taxonomy): Eukaryota > Metazoa > Chordata > Mammalia > Diprotodontia > Pseudocheiridae > Pseudocheirus > Pseudocheirus occidentalis. The sequence continues at coordinate 284,835,838 of CM053595.1, read as the reverse complement.
ATTTTGCTTTTTTGTAGGGCAATTGGGGTTGTGACTTGCCCAAAGTCACATGGCTAGTAAATGTGTCAAGGGTCTGAGGCCACCATTTGAACTCAGGTCCTCCTGACTGCACCACCTAGCTGCCCTGATTATAGTCAATTAAAAATAATAATTACAATAGTTAATCACTCATATAGTGCTGGCCATTGGTGTTGTTATTTTCTTCTTTACAGATCAGGAAACTGAGGCAAACAGAGGTGAAATCACACAGCTAATAAATATCTGAGACCAGAGTTTGATTCAGGTTTTCCTGATCCATGCATTTCCTAGCAGTTTTATGTTTTAATGACAAATGACAAATGCATTTCTTTAGTGAGTTCTGATTTACTACAATTATCCTAACAGGAAAACACATCTCACTGTAAAAAAGGTCAGGATAAATCTTCAAGCAAATTAAATTTGGGTTTACAATATCAAATGGAAAGGTTTTAAATAATAGTCTTTTGATTTGATTAGACTCTTTTTCCCAAGGGCTCTTTACAACTAGTACTTTAAATGATTGAACAGTTAGTCTACTACCAAAGATTTAGAGCGACAGTGTGGTTTTATCATCCCTCTTTCAGGATCCTAGATGATTTTCTGAAGCATGTAAATTGCAAACATAAACTCTATTACATTGTAATGAAATTATGAACATTTTTATCTACATAAAGACTAAAATATATATAAAATTTTAATACTCTATATCCAAATAATTCAGTGTTATAGATATATTTCTATATTTTCCATATCATAAAGAACAACCAAATAAAGTTTCTCCTATCCTTATCTGAGAGAGATGAAAAAAACACCCTCAACCCTCTCATTCCCAAACTCTGAAACCCTTTACTTTCAAACCCTACTTGCTTAAGCTTTCTTTCTTCATTTCTTAATGTATCTCTCCAATGGACTTTGATTAAAGCCCTGTAAAACTGTACCTGTCTTTTTTCTTTCATAATACTGATCTTACTTCTCTTATTTTCTTCTATTTCCTTAATTCTTCTCTCCCAATCATATCCCAGAATATCTATAGAGCTAATCTTCATGGCACTGAATATTTTCCATTATAATTTAACACTGATTTTTATCACACAATACCCATTAATTTCAAGTTGTTGCCTGAGGGGTTTTAAAAACTTATAGATAAATAGTCTATCCAAATACCTTTAGATGACTTTGCTTCTAGTTTATCTAAACAATAGGTTTGGTAATATCAGAAAATATTTTCTTCTTTACAAATCAGGAAACCAAGGCAAATAGAGGCGAAATTACATGGCTAGTAAATTTCCAGGACTGGAGTTTGATTCAGGTTTTCCTGATCCATGCATTTCCCAGCAGAAGAAAATATCAGAAAAAAATACAGTGACAACATAAACATTCTTCCAAATTAAATTTCACTTATTCCCAGACCTCCCCTCCCCCGTTTTAAAACTTTGATCGGTAAGGCTGCAAACTTTAATATTAAGTCACTGTATTTCTTTTGTTCAGTGCTTGTGGGAAAGTAACCTTGGATACAAAAACTATTTTGTTGATCTCTAGCCAAGGTTGGTGTTATTTTTTTGGTACAGTGAAGGTTGTTGAGTAATAACTTAAGTCTCGAAGGTCCTGATTATTGTCAGGAATTTTTCCCTGAAATTTTCACTCCTTTAGCTTTTGCTAGACCTTAGAATTAAGGAATTCAAAGTCTTGGTTAGCTAGGCTACTGGGTGCAGAAGACTTAATTCAATAGTTTGGCTTTATTTCGCCTCCTTTTCTATGTGACCCATTTATAGAAGCTATTAAATGATATAATAGATAATTTGACTTCTACCTCTTCTTCTTAAATCAGTGTGTTCAATGAATATTTACTTGGGAATAAAACAAAGATCAAAGGGTAGGAAGAACAGAAGCATCATAACTTCAAAACTTTTTTTATACTTTCATGTTATATAGTTTTACTCAATTTCTCTTACACTAGTTTAACCTTTTTACTTTTCTGAAATATTACTGACAATCATTGCTCCCCCTGTTTCAAATACTCAAAGGAAAGTGGAAGAGGGAGCATTGTTAACTTACTTAACATTTACGAATATAGCATCGTGACAGGCTCTATGTAGACATGCTTTGACTACTGATTTGCAGTAACCTTAGTTGAGCCCTATAAAAAGGGAGCAAAAAAAAACAACTCTGGCTACAGCATTGCTGGGAGGCTCAGGACTTAGTTACATAACTTAGATATCCTTGGCTGACACACACTACAAAGTCTCATTTTTCTATCAATAAATCCTGTTTCTACCAACATCCAACTTTTGTAATTTATAACTACAAAATGTAAATACTATAGTATTATGTATAGTATACATGTAAAGGTGCTTAGAGCACAAAAACTTTTCACTGATGGTGTTTTTTAAAGGATTGTTTAAGAATCAGAACAATATTCCCCCCTCCCCTAATGTGTATGCATCTGTCTAAAAATGTGACATATGGGAATAATTTCCACCAACTGTTTTTATTACTTAGTTCAGAAACCTAGACAAGATGGTACAAAACAAAACAAAACAAAACCTCCCCCAAACTTTGCAATCCTTTCCAGTATAGTTTGCTATTGTTTCTACTTAGCTCCAAATCCACTGTGTGCCAAGTCTATTGACCAGGCATCTAAAGCATAGATACAGACTATGAAACTCTTTATTTTATTTGCAGCTGCTTATGCAAGTGCAGCCAGATATAAAGCCTCAGGACAAACTTTACCATGTAGGATTTGAATTTAAAATAGGGGGGAAAAAATCTAACACCTGTAAAAATTAAGCACAGAAACCAGTCCTGAAACTTAGAACCTGTGTGAAAGGGAATCTTGTTTTCCTTTTGAGTGCTTTATTCTGCTACAGAACAGTGAAAGTGAAGATGTAAAGCTTTGAGATTAGTTTAAATTATATACTCTCTGTAGATACAATAAAATTTTCAAACTTACGCATATAACAATAGATGTCCATTATCAGTTCTTATGGACTGGCAAAACCAGAAGGTATTTCCTCTTATGTAACTTTTCATTTTTTCTCTCTTTTTAAAGCAGTTGTGGTCACATTGTACTCAAGGTCCATGGTGGTTACTTTCTTCACTGGAGCTGTCATTATAAGCCTCCTTCCTCTGACTACCTGCAGAACCTGGGCTGCTCTCAGACTCCTGAAGATCTGTCTCCCTCTTTTGTGTCACCAATCACACTAGAAACTTGAGGTCTAGCTGGAAGAGGGTCTCCAAGTTCAGAAAGTATCTCTGGACTGATCCAGTTTTCAGGAAACAGTATATGAAAGGTAATGTAAAGATCACCTTTTTCAAAGGGACTATAATACTATGGCATTCCTTCTCAAACTACATGCATGCAGCTTGGTTCTGTTGTGCAGAGAAATAAGAGCAAGCCGAGACCTGGGTTCAAGATAAATTTAGATGTGGATTTATTGATCAAGCGTGTGACTGCCAGAGTTCTGCCAGAGTTCTCAATCAAATTGGCAGTGGTTTCTGGATTTTCAGATCTTCGTTATATAGGCCAAAACCACAAATTATAATAGGGAGGGGAGCTAGCAAAAGTTATGACATACAGAAGCAAAGATCAGCCATTGGTCAAATCTATATGACTCAGAGGAGTATGGTGTAAGGGTACAAGGGGTCTTTCACAGGGTGGAGGGGCATGGTATGAGGGGAACTGGAATTCCCCAGGTTGTAGTCAGAGGGGGCTGAAATTCCCAAAACTGTTCGGGATCATGTTCCGGGCAAGGGAGGTGAAGGCCTTGCTTGGTCAGGGGGGCAGGACAGGATGGTACTTAGATGAGATCCTTGCACCATAATGAGCCTGGCACGCTATAATGATTCAAGGAGAAACTATGAAACACTGATCAGGGAACAGAGTCAGGGAACACCTTGAGCAATATGCCCAGACATAGCTTAAGCAGTTTCAAGCTAAAATAAAACAGTGACAGAGACAGAGATACAAGAGGGGCTTAATGGTGGGCCACAAGTCAGGTGTGTAGTGACCTGGGATTTGGAGTTGTGTACAATAGTTCAATTACTTTGCCAGGTGGCTGTTTCACCACAATTGGGTAGGTACTTAAGTGTTAACAGAAATCTACACAGAGCTTCAGTGTGTCACATGTAAATTCTTTCTATCTCTCTGGAACATCTCATGCTCCTTCTCTTATAGCAAAAGAACAATGTCTCCTGGTTCCCCTTCTGGGGCCTGGTCTGCTACTCCAGCAAATGTGATTCTCTGTCCATGTTTCATGACTTTATCTACATGGACATCAAGAATCTTACTTCCTTGATCTCCTTTTTTCCTTCACATTTTTTTTTTTTTACAATAATCCTCATTAATTACTTCTCTTTTCGCATTATAGTTAGAACACCCAGACTGTCTGTGCTATCCCATCCCTGGAGTCAGCTGTCTTATCATCATTCGTACCTTGATCCCAACATGGGCCTCATTTCTGAACCGCTCCCATCCTGCTACCTTGCCATTAGATGTACTCATTTATGCTAAATTGAAGTTCGGTGGTCTCACCATTATAAAAGTCTTCTAAAGACACCTCGAATGAATGTGTAAGGAACACATTTGTGGGGATCACAGCACTTCCCAGTCAGGGTCAGGGAGTGAGCCTGGAGCTTCAGATGCCCACTGCTTCAATGGGGGCCCTTAGGAAGAGCCACATGATATACCCCTTAGAACAGAAAACCCCAAGGGGGTGTCTAGGTGGTGCAGTGAATAGAGCACCGGCCCTGGAGTCAGGAGAACCTGAATCCAAATCTGGCCACAGACACTTAACATACTAGCTGTGTGACTTTGGGCAAGTCACTTAACCCCAATTGCCCTCTAAAAAGCAAAAAAAAGTCCCAAAACCTGACAAACCCCTTCTCACTGAAAGAACTCAGAAAAGAGGAAGATATTTATTGCGCTTTTGGAGGCAAGAAAGTGGATGTGATGCTCACTCGGGACACACCCACACTGATACAGAAGTAGGAGTGAGGTTATACAGTTCTGTCCTTCCAGGGTTAGTCAAAGTCCCCACTTTATTTCCCTACATTCCTTCCATATGTGCAGATTATATGCAGATTACATTGGTGTGGTAGTGAGGATACTTGAGACCTGACTGGACTTGACTTCTTCTAAGGTCAGAGCCATGTGCCAGACCTTCACCTTTCTAGCTCCCTCTGGTCATTGTCATAGTTCCAGGAAGGCCAGGGTTTTAGAAAAATAAATGAGCTTCCCCACAGCTATTGCTTATCTTCCAATAACTTCTGTGGGAGCAAAACAAGATACATTCAATCCCCTCTTATAGATGTGTTATGTCCTTGCCTTTCCTGCCATTTCAACTTCTCTTTTGATTACTGTTAGAAACAACCATCTTTCCAAGAATTCCACCTGGCCATGAGTGAATTTAGAAAAAAAGATTTTTTATTTTGTCATTTCAGAATGGGTGACTTGACCTCTAACCCCAAAAGGGCAAGGTGCAAGCACATGTTAAGATAGTTACAAAAGCCCTTTTATAATGCATCCAGATTAAAATTTCCTGCCTTGACTCACATTGATCACTATTCCAGGGTTCACTAAAGGCCACCCCTTGATTATATCTTCTCACTTTCACATTTCAATCCACCCCATATACTTTATCCTTTATGCTTTTAGTCCATTTGTCTGAGTCGGATAGTATGAGAGAGGAATTTTTCAGTTGCTAAGGGAACTGACAAAAGCTATGTTTGAAAATATCAATGATAAAAGTCCCATTCTCTAATATAGGGTCTGGGTTACTGGACTTCATCCTCATCCATTGTGTATCCTGGCCTGACAGTTCTTTTGATACACAGGAAAAAGACCTTCTCAGAACAAAGAAAAGTAGTAGATATGCTGATTTTCAGGTGACCAACATCCCCCACTGCCCTCTACAAGAAGTTTTGTCTCTGAAAATAGCCATCAATATGAATGATAATTTCTGTGGAAACAAAATTGAATCATAGCTTACAATTACCCATAAAATGGAACAGTCTTCCAACAAAAATGTGACAAAAAAATATCATCCATGCCACCCACCTCCACCGTTGCATTCTTGAAGGCTTTGCTCTCCATTGATCATATAACTCCTGTTTCTCAGGGTTTAATACAACTTTATATGCAAAACTTATTTCTTTGAATTTGTCCTCTGAATTTGGATTCTTATCAGGATGGTTTTCCTTGACTAACTTTTTTGTAAATTGTATTTTATTTTTTCCAATTTACATGTAAAGATAGTTTTCGATATTCATTTTTTTAATATAAGATTTTAGTTTCAAATGTCTCTCTCTTCCTCATTCCTCTCCCTTAGACAGCAAGCAATTTGACACAGGCTATCCATGTGCAATCACGTTAGACTTATTTCCACATTAGTCATGATGTGAAAGAAGAATCAGAACAAAAGGGGAAAAAACCACAAGAAAGAACAGCAAAACAAAAAAACCCCAAAAGTAAAAATAGTATGCTTTGATCTGCATTCAGATTCCATAGTTCCTTTTATTTATTTATTATTTGTTTTCAACATTCACTTTCATAAGATTTTGAGTTCTACATTTTTTCTTCCTCTCCTCCTACCTCCCCAAGACAGCATGCAATCTGACATAGGTTATATGTATACATTCATATTAAATTTATTTTCACATTAGTCATATTGTAAAGAAGAATTAGAGGGGTGGCTAGGTGGTATGGTGAATAGAGCATTGGCTCTGGAGTCAGGAGGAGCTGAGTTCAAATCCAGCCTCAGACACTTAGCACACTTACTAGCCGTGCGACTTCGGGCAATTGCCCTCCAAGAAGCAAAAAAAGAAAAAAGAAAAATTAGAACCAATGGAAGAAATCACAAGAAAGAAGAAACAACGAGGGCAAATAGTGTCCTTCAATCTGCATTTAGAGTCCAGAGTTCTTTCTCTGAATGTGGACAGCATTTCCATTGTGTCTTAGATGCTTGCACTGCTGAGAAAAACAAAGTCTATGAACTTTAATCATCACACAATGTGGCTGTTGTTTTGTACAATGTTCTCCTGGTTTTGCTCATTTCACTCAGTATCAGTTCATGTAAGTCCAAATTCCATACTTCTTTCTCTGGATGTAGATAGCATTTTCTATCGTGAGTCTTTTAGAACTGACTTAGATCATTGTATTGCTGAAAACAGCTACATATAGTTGATATTAGTACTGCCCTTATTTTATGAAACGTGCTCCTGGCTCTTCTCACTTCACTCAGCATCAGTTCATATAAGTCTTACCATGTTTTTCTGAAATTTGCTGGCTCATCATTCCTTATAGCACAATAGAATTCCATTACATACACAACTTGTTCAGTCATTCCCCAATTCATGGGCATCCCTTCAATTTCAAATTCTTTGCCACCACAAAGAGACCTTCTATAAATATCTTTGTAGGGGTCCTTTCCCCTTTTTATGATCTCTTTGGTATTGATAGACCAAAGGCTATGTACAGTTTTACAGTCTTTTGGGCCTAGTTCCAAATTGCTCTCCAGAATGGTTGAATCAGTTCACAACTCCACCAACAAAGCGTTAGTGTTCCAATTTTTCCATATCTTCTCTAACATTTATCATTTTATTTTTCTGTCATATTAATCAATCTGATGGGTGTGAGGTGGCTCCTCAGAGTTGTTTTCATTTGTATTTCTGTAATCAATAGTGATTTTGAGCTTTTTTTCATATGACTATAGATAGCTTTAATTTCTTCCTCTGAAAACTGCCTGTTCCTATCCTTTGACTATTTGTCAGTTGTGGAACCTTAGCCAACTTTTTATAAGCCTTCTTCAGCTCATTCTCATTGGCATCTGGAGAGACACTGAGATTGTCATAGAGCTTCCTACCATTCATGTTCCTGTTTGTGGGGGGAAGGGAGGTGATAGCAAAAAGCATTGGTGAACCTGCAGCAGTAGGGGTGGTCTGAGGAGAAGGAGACATGAGAAGAGCAATTGTTTTTTTTAACTTTTAAGGTGCTCCCTTATTTAAACCAGCTTCTAGGAAAGAGTTAATAATAAGCAATTCTGAAGTATCAGATAAATTTAAACTGTAAACTCATTTTAAAAAATTATTTGAAACAAATTATATAGAAGAGTACTCCAAAACTCATGGAACATATCTGGATTTGTAAAATGTTTAAACTGCTATCTGAAAATTCAAAGTGGAGAAATTTTATTTCTTTCACAAGGGTAGTCTCTAACTAGTTTGCAATTACATAAATTTCTACAGACTAGGCAAAGATTAATTTTCCTCTTATTTTCACGATCTCTTCTCTGCCTTCCAACTCATCCAGAGTTAAAAGGTAGAGGTATTCTCCTTACTGAAGGCCTTGAAAGTTGTGCAGTCACATAGAAGAAGTACTTGACTTCACCCTTCTAAACTGGTCCTCCATCCCCAGCTTTTTTCTCCCCTTTTCTTCAGTCTCTTCCTTCTGGAGTATTTTCTGATCTTTGTTGTAAAAACAGCCTCTCCCAAAAGTTCTGAAAATACTATTTCTGCCTATTCCATAGAACTTTGAGGCTTGTTTTAAATGTGCATCTGAATGACTATTAATTCCCAAAGGCCCATCCTTAGCAGAATTCCATTTTCTCTTATTATATTTACTTCTTAGTCTTTACAGAAGTTCAATGGACTAGACTACCCATGAAGTTTTTTTTTTTCCAAAGGAACTTTGAACTTGGCAAGGTTTCTTCTCTGCCTGCCTCCCCGCCCCACCCCACACCAGAGTCAGGAGGAGGCTAGCCCTTCTCAAACCCTATAGAACTTAATTGGCAGGTCTTCCAAACTTTTCCATCCAGGATTCCCCAGTAGGTTCCCTCTTCTAAATCTATTTTGCCCAAGGTTGTCATCCTGGGGGTGGGGGGGCCCCTCCATGAGGCCTGCTCCTTCTTTTCCCATTTAAAATACAAGTATTTCCCTTGCAATTCAGGACACTTCTGTGGGTCAGCACTTACAAGTTCATTTCTTATCTGCCTCTTGCCCACTCTTTCTCTTCATCTCTGCAAAAATGGGAGAGAAGAAAACAAATTTTGGGGTTTGGGGACCTATTTCTCCTTTATCCTTTCCTGAATCAGGGGAGCCCAATTCTTTTTCACTTTTCATGGCAGCCTGACCACTGGGGAAGTGCACCACTGCTCAAGATAGGGCAAAAACAGTGCTGGCAGTAGAAGGGAGCAATGTTCACCTAGGAGTATCTTCAATGGAGTGGTTCTGGCCAAGGGGCCAATTATTGAAAGAAAATCTTCCTTAGGGCTTTACCCTAAAAAATCAGGTAAGCTCAGGACAACAAGGCAAAAAGGAGTTTATTATAACATACAAGGCATATGCATTGCCAAGGTCTAGAGCTCAGGCCAGGCTTAACCTTTTCAAGACAAATTTTCATAAGAGAAGTTATTTCTGATAGGTTTTCAATTCAAAATGGGGTGGGTTAGTATTTGTATCAGTGTCTTGAGTTTGCAATCTTGGTATGATGCTAATCGCTAAAGGGGATTGAAGGGGCAAGGTAAACCCCTCTGTAAGGAATAAGATTATACAAACCAAGGCTCTAACTCAATAAGACCTTTCTATTACACTGAGTTGTTTTGGAACAGAAAATCCTGGGAACATGAGGGCTGTGCTTCTCCTGGGACCGTGGCCAGGACCTTGAGAAAAGATATGGTTAACTGCCCAACTCCTGGAACTAGCCATTCCAATGAAACAATGCTCTTGGTGGGAGGGGGCTTGGTGGGATTGGCCTCCCTCCTTGGCCTCACACAAGATATGAGGCTTGCTAAAAACACCTGAAGGTATGCCTTCTTTGTTCTCAGCACTACTTGTAGGAAGTACAAGTAAATACTGTAAGATTCAGACCCCAAATTGGAATCTCACCCATGGAGATGTCCTGCCTGGGACCCTCCTGACCGGAACCCTAATGGCTGTACCTGGGATTCCCCAGCTTGTGTGGTCAGGGGTTAGTGCTTCCTCGAATCAGTGATGACTGTAAATATGTATAGATATATTCTACTACGCAGTTGGAGCCCTGCCTATCCCTAGTGGGACCCTGACAGGTGGTCAGATGTTGGTGCTTCCCCTTGTCAGTGATGATCATGGATGTGTATGTATATATGTAAATCATAGTTGCTCCTCTTATTTTACTATTCCTAAGCCTTTACTCTGTTGTCTCTGGCTTCCTTCCTGCTTGCCTATATTCTAAATAAACTATATTGGATCTTTTGAAGTGCCGAGTGTTCCATTCATGCGAATCCTGAACCTTCTTAATCACACAGGGATCAAGGCCAGCATAGGGCTGCTCTTCCCTGCTAAATTTGGCACATTATAGTACTTGTCATGTACAGCTCCTTACCTAAAGAGGAGGCTCTCACAATTACTTCCTTAGGAGAGGACTCTCATGTATGCTTGGTAGAAGACAAATGAGAAATCATCAAGTCTGCTAGACTTAGCTTGTTGTGGCTAAATTCTACACAATAATTCAAAAGGTGACTAATGAATACATAGTGAGTTCTTGGAAAATTTTTTATTTTTTACACAATTATTATTAATATAATTAACTAAATTATTCTAAAGATTCTAAGACTTCAGCGTAAGCAGCCCCCCATTTTTGGGGGGCTTTTGTTTTTTGGCTTTTTGGAGGGGGTAAGGTAGGGCAATGGGGTTAAGTGACTTGCCCAAGGTCACATGACTAGTTTCGTGTTAAGTGCCGGATTTGAACTCAGGTCCTCCTGACTCCAGGGCTGTTGTTCTAGTCACTGTGCCACCTAGCCATCCCAGCTCCCCATTTTTGAAAGACAGTTCAGTCAACTCTAAATTGTTGGCATGTAGTATTTATGCCCTTCATGCAGCATTGATAGGAAAATGTTCATCAATTTGTTTTTCCCTTGCCGTCCAAAATATTTCTGAGCTTCTTTCTGTTGCCATCAGTTACAATGTGACCAGGGAATTAAAGTGCTTTTAAATCATACCCTAAACCAATATAAAAGATATGTTGCCAAGGGAAAAAAAAATTCACATCTGGCATCTCAAGGCCAAGCACAAATGAATTTGGGGTAACCCGCACTGTAGTTTCTTTGTGCTTTTTTTTTTTTAAGAATCAGTATTTAATTAATTTTTTTTGGTCTAGGCTTATAATTTCATTGAAACAGTTATCCCCTGGTTAAAAAATTGAGGATCTGCAATATATAGAAAGTTGTTTAGGCCTAGTAAGAGTTAAATGACTAGTCCAGTGTCATACAATCATCATGCTTCATCATCACAATCATCATACAGTCATCATACTAAGAACTGAGCTCAGGTCTTCCTGACTTGAATGCCAACAATACTCCATGGACTATGTAATGTTGCCTTTTCTTATACAGATAACAGAGTTTTGCCTTTGTTTCTGTGTTGTTCAATTGTGTCTGACTCTTCATGACCGCATTTGGGGTTTTCTTAGCAGAGATACTGGAGTGGTTTGCCATTCCTTCTTCAGCTCATTGGACAGATGAGGAAATCAAGGAGGACAGGGTGAAGTGACTTGCCCAGGGTCACACAGCTAGATTTGAACTCAGGAAGATGAGTCTCTCTATTGTGCCACATTGTTAAGCTTTTCTTTCCATAGATTCATTTTATTTCTTGATTACTTGGTCTGTGTAGAGGACTGTATATTAGATACACAGACAGTGATAAGAAAGTAGACTATAATAGAACATCTGGCCTTTGCTCGCTTATTAGCTAGTGAGGAGATAAAACATGTATATACAAGAAATACCAGAGTAATGGAAGAATTCAATAACAGCAGAAGAAATGTTTCCAGGCAATATCTTGTTTATAGCTTCAAATGAGTATATCAATAAAAACATGTAAAATAAAATATAAAAATAAAGTATGTAAAGTTCTTTTTAAACCTCAAAGTGCTATTAAATTATAGATATTATTATTATTATTATTATTATGGAATAAATGAATTGGGAACAATCAAGAAAGAATTCATGGAAGAGGCAGGAACTGAGCTGACCATGGAACTTTGGGGAATCATTGGACTCACTCTTCCTTACCATCTGTCTTGTCTTCAGTGGGTACCCTTTCCCCCAACTCCTTTCCAGCTACTCTTCACATATTATTTTCATTTAAAAAAAATTTAGGGTAGGTAGGTGGCACAGTGAGCACCACTTCTGGAGTCAGGAGGACCTGAGTTCAAATCTGGCCTCAGACACAACACAAAACTATCCTTGTGACTTTGGGCAAGTCACTTAACCCCAATTACCTTACCTTCTCCCCCTCCAAAAAGCAAAAAAAAAAAAGTTACTATTGAATTTTTCCCCAATTACATGTAAAGACAATCTTAACATTCTTTTTTCTTCAAATTTTGAGTTCCAAATTCTTTCCCTGCTTTCCTCCCCTCCCCGCCTCATTGAGAGGACAAGGGATTTGACAAAGGGTTATGTACTATCTTTTACTATCAGAACTTCAACTCCTGGAGGGCAGGGATTGTCATGTTATATCTGTATCTCTAACAATTAGTATAGTAACTGCAACCACAAAGTAAGTGCTTAATAAATACTTTCTTTATCTAGCTATCCTAGGAAAATATGTAGGAATGGAGATAGAGGGGCACAACTGAGGAACAAAGGAAACCATGGCCTACGTGACTGGGTAAACCAGTCTGACGAGAGCAGAGGGTTCTTCAAAAGGGGAAAAGCTTGGAAAGGTAGGTAGAAATTGGATGGTTGAGAACCTTGAATGTCAAGCAAGAAATCTGGACTTTATCCTAAAGGCAATGGGGAAGTTTTTGCCTTAGGGAGAGTGCTAATGACTTATCCAAAGCAATATTTTAGGAAGATTAATCTGAGGGTGCTATCAAAGGTAAATTGGAAACAAAGCCTCCCTGAAGAGACTGGGTATATGGAGACCAACTGGTATTGTTATAATAATCTACATATGAGGTAACAAGACTCCAGACTAGGGGGGATTTAAAAGACTTTAAAAAGAAATAATAATTGTAATAGCTAATATATGTATATATACTTTTTCTTGCAGTAATTTGTATGGTAGGTCACAACAACTAGGATTCACGTAGCAATTTAAGGTTTACAAAGTGCTTCTTTCGTAACAACCCTATGAGATAGGTAGTATATATATGATTATCCCTTTTTGACAGATCCAAAACCTGAAACTCAAGAAGTTAATGGGCTTACACAGCCAGTAAGGTCTTCACCCCAGGGGTTATGATTCTCAAGGGTGGTGCACTATTGACTATACCACACTGTCTCAATTAGGAGTATCAGATGGCCTCTGGTCCTTTCTAACTCTGTGTTTCTAGTCTCTTTATTATCAAACAGATGGTAACAAAATGGAAGAATTGGAAAAAGGTAAGAAGGGGGGGAAAATGTCCTAGACATCATGTCATGAGGAAAAGATAAAGGGAAGGTTTTTTTT
>CM053595.1:284805514-284822298 GCA_028646575.1 Pseudocheirus occidentalis | reverse complement strand
AACAGTGAGAAAAGAGAAACAAAAACCGAACATAGAAAAGAATGATAGCATTGCTTCAGTCTCCATTTAAACTCGGATCTTTCTCTGAATGTAGACATCTCCTTCCATCCTGAGACTTGTATAGTTGTCTTTTAACTATGCGTTGCTGAGAAGCATCCAGTTTTTCAAAATTGGTCGTCACACATATGATGTATCTGTGACTGTGTACAAATTTTTCCTGGTTCTGCTCTTCTCACTCAGCATCAATTCATATAAGCCTCTCCAGGTAAGTATGAAGTCAAACTCCTAGGGAAGGGTTTTAATCTGGAGTCCATGGACAGATTTTAGGAGGTCCATGAACAAGAATGAACATAGGCAACAAACCACTATTCTGAGAAATGATTTATAAGGTTTCACCATATTGCCAAAGGGATACAGGGCACAAAAACATGTTAAGAACTTCTGGGTTAGGGGCATGGGTCTTCATTTGACTCCGCTATCCTAGGGCGCCTAGGTCAGACCAGGTCCTGTCCTCCAAAGAGAAAGGAGGGATATGCAGAAAGACTGATGAATCCCTTATTTGGCTACCTTGTGATTGGTGTACTCAAAAGATACCTGATGTCTGCCAACCCTAGGCTGGTACATTTGAAGAAGGCATTAAACCACTAAGCTGCCTCTAACTTTAATTGCCTCTTAAACCTAGTCTGTAGTTCTGGGCAGGGCTGATTTTTTGGATACCACCATGAGTGTTGTTGTGTCTCCCAGAGACCAGAGAGGACAGCTAAGAAGTGAAGTGTTCAGAGAAGCTGACTGTATGTATCCTTGTATCTTGTTTATACATCTATACCTCTGGTACATAGGTATATTGTATCCTTGTATCTTGTTTATATGTATGTACCTCTGGTAGTTTGTATGGCATCAAGAAACACTATAGTTTCATTTAAGGAGTATGGAGCTTACTTTCTATTTTTATTGTTGTTCAGTTGTGTCCAACTCTCTGTGACCCTATTTGGGGTTTTCTTGGCAAAGATATTGAAATGTTTACCATTTCCTTCTCCAATTCATCTTCCAGATGAGGAAACTGAAGCAAACAGGATTAAGTGACTTGCCCAGGGTCACACAGCTAGTAAAGGATCCGAGGCTGGATTTGAAGTCAGGTCTTCCTGATTCTAGGCCGGACACTCTATCTACTTGGACATAGCACCTGCTCCTTTTTACTTCTGAGATAGGTGCCAAGGTCATCCACTGCATCCTGGACCAGAACCAGTTGTCCCAACTTTTGTTTTGCCACTGGATTTCAATGACCCTGGAAGAGAGAAAAAGGCTGACAACTTTGTGCAATTCTACCTCACTGAAATCCAATTTAATTTAAATCAAGACATTACTCCATGATGTCAATGGTTTTCTTTGAAAATGAAGAAGAAATAATGACAACTTCTAAGATAAAATGTATGTTTCTTAGTCCACCATTTAGGGCTTTCCACAGTGTGACTCCAAACCATCTTTCCTGTCTTATTCCACACTGCTCTTCTCCATATACTCTATGACCAGGCAAGCACATACAATAGCAGCTCCCTGAACTTGACAGCAGCTTCTGCCTTTCTGCCTTGTAAGAGTCCTCTACCATGCCTGAAATTCACCCTCCTCTCAGCTCAGAATCTCAGAATCATTGCCCTTTTTCCAGGCTTAGGTTAGGTGCCACCTTTACTAACTCCCTATTAGTTCTTTTGTGTTTTCTTTTCTTTTTTCTATTTTGCTTTTTGGAGGGCAATTGGAATTAAGTGACTTGCCCAAAGTCACGGTGTGGCGCTCTACTCACTGTGCCACCTAGCCACCCCTTGTGTTTTCTTATCTGTATATATGTCATATTCCCAAATAAAATGCATGCTCTTTGAGGACAAGGGTTAATTTTATTTTTGTACCCCCAGGATCTAGCATTATAAGGTGTAGAGGAGCCTCTTAAAAATGTTTGTTGAATTACTGAATTTGGCCTGGAAAAAAAGAGGGCTTTAGGGTAATACAATAGCAGATTTTTATATAACTGAAAGGTTATCACATGGAAAAGAGATTTAAGTTTATGCTCTGTCATTCCAGAGGACAAAGATAAGTAAGACCAATGGGTCAGTTACAGGGATGTAGATTTTTGGCTCATTATGACAAAGAGCTTTCTGACAACTAAGAGATGTGCAGAAATGTTATAGATTGCCTTGTGAGACTATGAGCTTCTTATCACTGGATGTATTCAAGTGTATCCTACATGACCACCCATCCTAAATACTGTGAAGAGAATTAGTTCATCTGACTGGGGAAGTTGAAGAGAATGATTTCTAAGGCCCCTTTAGAAAAACCAAAACTCTCTAGTTCTATAAGTCAGTCTACAGTAAAAGAAGGGAAGAGAATGGTGGAGGAATAAAAAACCAAATAGCTTAAAAATATGCAGATTGGGTAGCTGAATGAGGAGTTGATCATATTAACATTAATTCAGTATTTTTTTTCTTTTTGGAGGGCAGTTGGGGTCAGATTCGAGCACAGGTCCTCTTGACTCCAGAGTCTGTGCTCTGACACTGTGCCACTTAGCTGCTCCTAATTCAGTACTTTCAAAGACTTTCATGTTTTCTTTAGTAATATCATTATGAGTCAAAATCAGCCAACATTTAATATGTAAAGTATCACTACAAAGTCTTTTTCCTTGAGAAAAAAATTATATTAAAACAAAGGAAAGTAACATAAAGCATGGATGGGCAACCATTAGTTGCAAACATGTATGTAAATATCCAAAGTTACTTGCAGTTCTCATGTCCTTCTAAGACTTTTCTTCATCAGTTTTTTCTTTCTTTTTTTTTCATTCTTTCATTTTTTTGTTCTTTATATTCCCAGTTTCTTCCACTGATCCATTTATGGCTTGGACCTAAGGCTCTTTATGATCCTGCCTCTGGATGGATCTATGTCTTCCTCTGGAATTTCTGCTTATTAATGTTATTCCTAAATTGTGGCAAGGCAGAGGTATCATCAAGGCTTAATGAATTGCCTAAAGCAACACAATTAAGTTAGTAAACTTTAAACTCCAAAATGCTGACCTCCAGCTGCAAAAATAGAGGAAGAAAGATGTCTTGGAAGGAACATTTAATGTTCCAGTCGGAAGGCTTGGATTCTTATGAGTTGTGTGACTTTGTGCAAATTACTTTCCTCCTCCAGTTCTCCATCAATCAAAGGCTTGAAAAAGAAAATCTGTCAATAGGATACTTTCTAGATTTAGATGCTGTGATTCAAGTCATAATGGAGGGAGCACAAATCTCAGCACTGATACAAGACTCAATTAATCTCACCAGTCTGCAAAATAGAGATAATAGTATTTGTACTCATTTACTTTGAAAAGCAACTGGACAAAAACAACTTCATAGCACTGTTGAGGAAAGCACTATATAAGACTTTAAAGTATCCCAATAGTGTGGGTTGAGACAAAGAGGAGACAGAACTCCAGCTTTAGGAGCACTCTCTTCTGATGCAGGTCTGTAAGTCATCTTCTCAAAGCTGCATTTTAATATTTTTAATATCACGAATCTCTTTTGCAGTTTGCTGAAGCTCACAGACCCTTTCTCAGAGTAGCGGTTTGCAACTCACATTCATAATTGAAGGAAATGATAAATTTCAGTGAGAGGTTTGTGAAAATAAGGATGTAACTTTTTCTCCATCTTAGAGTATGGACTCACTGAAATCTAAGCATAGACCTCTTGTATCCCGAGTTATGAACACCTGTCTTTAAGATCTGTCAAGAGCACAGGATGAAGTAGCAGAAGATGAGACATTGAACTCGGCTCTTTCCGGGTAACTATCCTCTAGGTCTTGATACCTTATTATTGTTAATGAGTATATTACTGTAAAGGAACACACGGCTACCCTCACTCCCAATTTAGAGAGGAGGCTGAAGCCAAGCAGAGCAGGGATTCTCCCTCCACGTGGGCAGCCTTCATCCTCTCACCCGCGGTTTTAAGGCCACAGACACGGCCCTCTTCCAGGGGTCAGAGCCAGGAGTCTGTTACTGGTGTTTTCTTGGGATGAAATGTAGTCATCACAGGGACCAGAAGGATGGGGTAGTCGGAGAACTGCGTCGGTAGATGGCTGGGGGAGACCCGGGGGAGACGACCTTCCCACCTCCCCTTTCGGGAGGCTCCCCCATCCCACAGGCCCGCTAGGACGCGGAATGGGGGAGAAGCCGCTTTAGTGACACGTGGCTCGAGAGAGGAGAGGCGGCCAGCTCAGGTAAAGCTGGTACCTTCTCTCCACATCCTTCATCCCTGGGGTCTCAGAATCACGGCTTTCCATTGGTCTGATGGAGAGACCGGGCGCTCCTATTGGTCCTGATAGAGGTTGTAGAGTCAGGCTGAGCAGGTGGGCTCCTCACCCTCATCCCACATCCCCTTACATTCTATGCATCGCCTTAGAATCGCAGCTTCTCATTGGTAGGATGGAAGACACCGGGGTGCCTCTGATTGGCCATCTGGAAGTGGAGTCAGAAATAAGATCGAAAGCCGAGGTTCGTCCGCGTTACCTCCCGGCCCGCCCCACTAGCGGCGGGGGGGGGGGGGGAAAGCTCAGCCTCGCGTTTCATTGGTGGAGAGAAAACAGACCACCTCCTCCAGGCAGCGTCCATTGGCTTTGCCTCGAGGCCTCCAAAGTCGGGATGGTCGGTGGGATACGGAAGCCGGCTGGGCTGGAGAGGCCGAATCCTGCAACCTGAAGTCGGGCTCGCTACCGAGAGGAGGCGCTTCTGATCTCGATGGCAGCCGAAGGCGGCAGCGGCAACATGGAGGAGAAAGAGCCCGAGCTCAAGCCCGGGGTCACCTACTACCGGCTCGAGGAGGTGGCGAAGCGTAACTCGGAGAAGGACGTGTGGATGGTGATCCACGGGCGAGTCTACGACATCACCCGCTTCCTTGGCGAGGTGGGACCCGGGGCGGGCTGGGGGGAGGGGACGGAAGAGGGCCCCCAGTCTGGCGGTCCGGCTCCGTGGGAAAGCCCGAGGCCCGGGCCGCTCAGGGCACGTGCGAGGCGGCTGCCCCTTGTCTCCGGGATTGTCACCAAGCCGACAGCTGCCCCCAAAGGCATGTCACCCCGGCTTCGGTGGGAGCACTCGGGGGCTTCGGGGACAGCTGGACGTGGTGCAGGGGGAGCCGAGTTCGAGTCCTGCTCCGGCAGGAACCTCGTTTAGTGAAATCGGCTCCCTAAGAACAGTTGAGTGCATATCGTGCTTCTTACATTAAGGAGCCTCGACCCTGGGGGGCAGGTCCCTAAAGCCGGTTCAGTCTCAGAATAACCCCGAGTTCAGTACTCATAATTACTAGGATTTGTAGAGCCCCTACTCTGTGCCTGGTACTGTGTTAAGCGCTTTGTGACTGTGTTAACTTTGATCTTCACAGCTCTATGCTAGATGGCTCCCATTAGCCTTCTTTTTTACAAGTGAGAAAACTGTTGCAGACTTAAGAGTAAGCGACTTGCCCAAGGTCATATGGCTAGCACTTGTCAGAACTCAGTTTCTTCCTTACTTGCGTTCAAATCTTTAGGCACTTACTAGCTATGGGCCAGTCACTGAGTTTCCTCGTTTGTAAATTGGGGATTAATAGTAGAAGGAGAGTTTAAATTCAACTTCAGACACTTATGAGCAGTGATATCCTCCTGGGCAAGTCTGAAGCCCTTATCTGTAAAATGGGTACTTAGCTGACCTGTCTAGGAACGACATGTTTCCTTTAACTGATTTACTACCTGTGTGTCTGTGGACAAATAACTTACCCAGCTCCACTTTTATTACCTATAGAATGGAAATAATCATACATATAGTTTACCTACCTTAAGGGTTAGTGTGATGAATAAATGAAGAAGTATTATATGGATATCAGTTATTAATGTCAACAGATCAATATAAAACACATTTATTTAGCCCCTATGATGTGTAAGACGGTATGCTGAAAGTTGGAGATTAAATAGGAAAATCTTTTGCTGGTCAGAGAGCTTATATTCTAGGCAGGCTACAGCCAGTCCCTATTCTAAATGCTTTACAATTATTATTTGGTCCTCAAAGCAGTCTTGGTAAATAGTAGCTATTATTATCCCCATTGAAAAAGAGAGATCAGGGGATCTCTGGGAAAAAAAATTGGAGAGGGGATCATTTGCATTTGAAAAGATAATAGAAGGTATCTCTGAGGGTAGCTATTTTTTGGAGGCTAATTTTAGAAACTTTTTTCCCATACTGACAGTCTCCCTAGTACCTTCCTCTTTTTCTGTAGCAAGAATATTCGAAATATTTTTCTTGTAATTTGGTTAAGCTGTGAGAATGCACTTTCTAACTCCTGATTCTAGAAAAATTTCAATACTTAAGTATTACAGTAAAGAACATTATGCATATTTTTACATAGTTTGTCAGTAAATTAACTTTTAGACATTGATTTCCCATTATTAGCACTATTTGACATACTTGTATGCCTTATTCTCGAAAATGTTTTTACATTATTTCATTTCTACAATAACTTAGGGAGCAGATTTTTTTCCATTTTAATAGATGAAGGAACTGGAGTTAATGTCATGTAACTGGTTAATGGTAAAACTTGGATTAGATAAGTCTTCTAGTTTACCTTTTAGTGATTTTATATTTTGTAGCAGCTTTCTTAGTTGATTTTAACATACACTTGGGGGATACCTTGTATAAATTAAAAATAATACAAGGTTTCTCCAAAGATGCAAAGCGAGTCCTGTAAAATCCCAGGACCATTTCTTTTTCAGTCTTTCTTGGTGCTAGTGACCTCATTTACAGTTTGTCTTTCTTGTAGGTCGAAGAATGATTTTTAATGGCTGTGAAATCACCTTTTCCAGTTGTGGTTTGGCTTTCCTTAGAGTTGCAGGGGTGGGGAACCCAGGGCCTCCAGGCCTTATGTGGTCTTCTATGTCCTCAGGTGTAGCCTTTTGACCAAGACCAAGTTTTACAGAACAAATCCTTTTATGAAGGAGATTTGTTCTCTGAACTTTGGATTCAGTCAAAGGGCTGCACTTGACCTAGAGGACCATATGTGGCCTTGAGGTTTCCCCATCCCTGTTTTATACCTATTCCTGCTCTGACTGACTATGTGATTGGGAAAGGAACTCTTACATCTCCTACAGGAGTAATTCAGACCATTTGTTAGCCTAGGATTTGTAGAGCCATTGTTAGCAGACAATTTGCTGGTATAGGAAGCTGCTTAGGCTTTTTGGGATAGACCTTGAGGATCTTCTAGTCCATGGATGGGGAACCTGCTGCTTCAACATGTGGCCTCTAGGTCCTCAAGTGCAGCCCCTTGATTGAATCCAAATTTCACAGAACAAATCCCCTTAGTAAAAGGATTTGTTCTGTAAAACTTAGACTCAGTCAAGAGACTGCACTTAAGGACCTGGCAGGCCACGTGTGGCCTGGAGGCTGCAGGTTTCCCTCACCTGACTAGTCTCACCCTTCTGTTTTTTATAGTTGAGGAAATTGGCACCCACAGAGATGAAGTAAGTTGTGCAAAGACAGTGGCAACTGGCATGAAAGTTCAGGTCTCTCCGTGAGCAGGCAGGCCCATGTGTTTTTTACTGTGCTGATTGCCCTGAAGTCCTTTCTAGTAGTTCTTCCCTGGGATTCTTGGCTAGACTTGGATTCAGATTCTGTCTCTCTGAGCACCTTGGTGCTTTAGGCAAGGAATGAATTTGTTGGGCCTCAGTTTCTTTATCTGTAAAATGAGGGCCATGGGCTAGATGACCTCTAAGATTTTCCAGTTCTGCTTTGGTAATCCTAAGAAAGGGTGATTGGTAGCTTCTATCTAATCTAAGCAGCCTGCCAGCATTTTACCCAAAAGTTTGATTCAGGAGGTCAGAAGTCAGATGTTAGGGTGATAAGAGAGAAAGTGGGCGCAACTATTACAGATGAGGTCTTTAGTGAGAAAGGGAAGAGGAGAGATAGGATAGCACTCAGCAGGGAGAGAAGGATCAAGGGAAGGTTTTTTGAGGCTGGCAGAGACATGGGCCTATTTGTGGGCAGTAGGGAAGGAGCCAGTAGGTTAGAAGTGATAGGGTGCCATTGGAGTTGATGGAGTAGGAGGGTGACCTGGTCATATCTGTGCTTTAGTGGCTGAATGGAAGAGGGAGTAGAGCGGGGAGAGACCTGAACCAGGC
This sequence comes from Pseudocheirus occidentalis, assembly GCA_028646575.1. Lineage (NCBI taxonomy): Eukaryota > Metazoa > Chordata > Mammalia > Diprotodontia > Pseudocheiridae > Pseudocheirus > Pseudocheirus occidentalis. The sequence goes on along the minus strand of CM053595.1, from coordinate 284,814,144 downwards.
AGATCCACCACTAGGAAGCTATTGCAGTAGTCCACGTATGAGGGAATGAGGGCCTGAACTCCAGTAGGGATGGTGTCAGAGGAGAGAAGGGGTTGGATTCAAGCAGATTAAAAAGTGAAATTAATCTCCTGTAGGAGATTAAGAGGAGAAATTGATAGACCTTGGGAACAACTTAGATAAGGGGGTGTGAGAAATAATGAGGAATCTAGGATGACTCCTAGCTTTTGTGTCTAAAGGAGTGAGAGGATGGTGTCGCCCTTGACAGAAGTAATAGGGAAGGGGTGGAGGAGAGTTTAGGGGGGAGGTAATAAGCTCTGTTTTAGACATGTTGAGTTTGAGATGTCTACAGAACATCCAGTTTGAGATATTTGAAAAGCAGTTGGAAGTGTAAGATTGGGGGTCAGTAGAGAAATTTGGGAACTGATAGGTAAATTTGTGAGTCAGCAGCACAGAGATGGTCAGTCAAATTCATGGAAGCTGATGAGATCACCAAGTGTAGTAGTAAAGAGGGAAAAGAGAAGAGTGCCTAGGACAGGACCCTGTGGGACACCTGTGGTTAGAGGATATGATCTGGAGGAAGATCCAGCAAAGAAGACTGAGAAGGAGTGGTCAGTCAGAAAGGTGGGAAGAAAACCAGGAGAGAGGGGTATTCTGAAAGCCTAGTGGGCAGAGGGAAGGGATGATCAGCCGTGTCAGAGGCTGTAGAGATATCGAGGAGAACGAGGACTGAGAAAAGGCCATTGGGTTTGATAACGAAGAGACTGTTGGTCACGTTGCGGGGAGCAATTTGAGGCAGTGGGGTAGGAGCCAGTAGACATGGAAAATAAATGATGGAGCGTGAGCGACAGAAGGGCCATCTGCTGGTGGAGACAGGAAGGAAGGATCTTCTCTTTTCTCTCTAGACTTCTTGGTGTGCTCAACTCCCAGAGATTCATGTATGACCTTTATGCACATAATCCTAAATTAAAACATTCAGCTTTTTGAGGTGCAGACTCAACATCTCCAGCTGCCTGTTAGATGCCTCCACAGGGGTTTTCCATAGGTATTTCTGACTCAGCCTGTCCAAACCTAACTGTTGCCCCAGTCAATCAGTAAGCGTTTAGTAAGCACCTGCTGTGTGCCTGGTGCTGTGCCCCTGCCTCGAAGGAGGCTGCTATCCGGATAAAAGCTCTCCATGATGTCCTCAGAATTAGGACCAGCTAGTTTTGGGAGGGAGTGAACTAGCCCCTGAGAGGATCAAGAAAAGTTCCGTGTGGAGGATGGTGCTTGAGCTGATTATTGAAGGAAACCAGAGATCTGAGGTAGTTATATGGCTGTGCTTCTTTTCACCTGGATTTCCAACCTAAAAGTCACCCTCAGCTCTTCGCTTTTGTTCATCTTCTGTATCCAGTCAGTTTTAAGTCTTCTTAGTGCCAACTCCTCATCATCTCTTGCAGCCATTTCCTTCTCTGCCCCCATGGTGGCCCCCATTGCCTCTCACCTGCCTTGTTGCAGTAGGTCCGCAGTAGGTCCTCAGTGGTCCTCACCATCCAGGCAGTCCCCTCTCTGAGCCTTCTCTGCACAGCTGCCAAGCTTCCATGGTGCCCTGTTCCTTTTAGGTAAATTTTAGGCAAATTCTTCTGTTCGGAATTTTAAACCTTCCTGATTGGATTCCAGCCTGTATTTCGAGGCTGATTGTACTGTGCTCTACACTGCAACCATTCTTCACAGGAAGCATCCCATCTCTCACCTCCATTTCTTTGCCCAGGCTGTTTCCTAGGCCTGATGTCCCCCACCTTCCTACTGCCACTTCTTTCTTAGAATCTTTAGGCCCTTTCAAGGTTTAGCTGCGATGCTGCCATCTTCTTCAGGAGACCTCTCCTAATTCTTTTAGGTGTTGGTTTTCCCATCACTGTGTTTTTTGTACATAGCTTACATTTACCTCTCCTTGAATGTACTGTTGTATCCCAGTAGAATTCAGGGTTCTTGAGAACAGGGACTGTTTATCTACCTTTTGGATTGGTATTCCTAACCCCAAGTCTGGTGGCTGACATATAGCAGGCACTTAAGAGTTGCTTGTCCATTGACTAGTTTTCCATCTCGTAGACCTGCTGGGATGCGTGTTCTTCATCTTTTTTTATGGCATAGACCTCTCAGCAATCAGTCTGTGGAACCTCTTCTCAGAATTGTGTTTTTAAATATGTATTGAAATACATAGAATTGCAGAGGAAGAACATTATGTTAAAACATAGTTATCAACATTTTTTTTTAATCACATGTACAGTCCCCAAGTTGAGAACCCACCATAAGCCATTTAGGAGGTTGTAGTTCTTATTTTCTGAAGATACAGCCTCCAGGGATAGAGATTTTACAGCTTCTTTTAGAAACTTACTCTAGTTCTTAATCTTTAATAAGCAGGTCTAAAAGAATTGGACATAGCCAGCCCTGAGCAAGATCACAAAATGAAATGACCTTGTCTTAGCAGATAGGAATGATTGGTTATTGAAGTGGGAGCCATTTCCAAGTCCTTTGTGTGCAGTCAGCCTCTTGACAAGTGAAAGTGAAGGTCAAAGTAACCCCGGCTTAGAAGGAAGGAAAAGAAAGAGGATGAGCCAGCTATTATGAAGCTGGCCCAGCCTGTTTGAACAAACTGTTGACATGGGAAGTGCATTAAAGCAGAGGCCTGGATTCTGATTGTAACTATTTCTTGTCAAAGGTCATAGGATTGTAGATTTTTGAGACAAAAGTGACCTTGGAGGTCATCTGCTTTTTTAGCCCCGGTCGTGGTACCGCTGAGGACATGGAGTAGCAGGGTCAGGATTTGAGCTCAAGCCCTCTGACTGTTCACATCTAGTAAATGAGTACTCTTTCTAGGGCACCAGGAGTTAATCTGACTTAAAAATAGATGTTACAGTGTGTAGGCCTAGAGAACCCAGAAATGACCTCAGCTTGAGCTCCTCCGGCTAGGAGGTGGGGCAGCCAGAAGGAACACTGCCTTGAGGGCTGGCTAATTTGCAAAAAATCTTGGAGGCAGAATGTTATGGGATGTATATCATTTTGGGAAGAACTTCAGAAGCAATGGAAAAGAAAGCACTTTTGCAGAAAACTGTTAGCCAGCTGTCCTCAAAACTTTCACACTAGAGATGACAGCTGGCAGGAGGGTAACAGGTAGAGTTTGAATGAAACTGAAGTGTCTGGATTTCTGTAGCAGTATTCTCTGTAATGACAGTGGAATCATGGCTTCATCCTGTGTGCCCTTTGAGGAGGTGAAAATAGCTCTCAGGACTTCAGATTGAGAAGAGGGACTGGACCCAATCAAGAGTAATGGAAGAAATCCTTTTTGGAGGGGAAACAATTTTGAAGACAGTCAATATGGATTTTTAGTATAACTGAAAGAAAGCAAGATATGAGAAGAGTGGGGGGAATTGTGGACTGTGTTATTAATCTCCCCAAAGGCTACTGAGAATATTGTTATATGTGAAAATAAAAATAAATTGAGAGACAGTGGTCTGAGTTTGATCCATTTATTAGTTAGGCTAGCAGTAACCAATACATTGGAGTGATGGCCTCAGTGACCAGAGACTCTGTCTGAGGTAGGACTCACCAGCCTTAATATAATTTTGGGGAGCACAGAGTTAAGTAGGTGGGGAAGAATACTATTGGTTACAGGATAGCTAACCTTCTGGGGATAAACAAAGGGGGCTTATGGGGAATATCTACATGCAGCTGGTGACCACCATTCTCAGACAATTAAGGAATGTTATTTATTTGTTCATTCATTTGTTTTATTTGCAGACTTTGTTAGTAGAACTGAATTAGTAGACTCCCAGGTATCTAGAAAGATTTATTAGGGAGGTAAGACCCTCCTTGATTGTATAATGGACAATATATCTTTGGGATTTGATCAAGTTAAATTAACTTGTAGCTTTAAACTAATTCAGGAAAATCTGACTCAGTTATAAAATTAATACAACATATAATCAGTTAAACTTATACTGTAGAAACTGGAGGTAATATTAATTTTTATATTTTCAATTTAATCTATAATAATGATTCATATGCCTGCCTTCTCATCTTTCTAACAAACAACTTTATGAAAATGATCCCCACCTTTATTGATGTTTTCCTTGATGATAAGTATAAGGATAGTGCACATAACTTTTTCAGTGATATTGAACTTCTTTGTGATTCCCAAATCCCCTTTTGAATACCACATGCTCCAGTAATTTATTGCACATGCAATGCCTGCTGACAAGGTACCACATCTTGTTAAAATGAACATTTCCTTCAAAATTCACAAAACTCAATGTTTAAGAGAAATTTAAACAATGAAACATTTTAATCATTTATTTGTGATTTTGTAGCATTTATACTTCTGAAATTATTAAAAGCTTATAACTCCATAAAGGCTTCAGGGACACCCTATATTATAACATTCTACTTTTCTTTTTTTTTTTTAACAGCACTGTGCAGTTTTATTAACCATTCAAGTACAGTAGTATCTGGAAAGACCGGGACAGAGGTCAGGTTTCAAAAGTGAAAACACAGATATATTCAGCATCTAACAGTTGGAAAGAAGCATACTACAGATTCCGTTCACAAACATGTTTTCACAGAGCCAATACAGTATTAGCTATTAACCCAGCACTGAGCATACTGGAATAGAAAAGATGCCACAAGAAAAATAGCTACGTTAGAAAAACTTCAACACTTTAGAAAAAGAGCAAAACACTTGTAGTTTCTCCCTTTTGCCCCCCAAACAACATCTGTATGGTTTGGATCTACCTATGCAGCTCTACATCAGTTTCTAGAATATTTGTCAGGAGGAATAATAAAAGCGACACCGGCCAGTTCTGTCTTTGGATGCTGGGGAGGGGGAGAAGCTGGCTCTTGACCAGCTAGTCAGCTCCATTCTCATCAGCTGGGTCTTTGGACTCTCTGTTCTTCCGCACTTCTTCCATGTGCTTGTCCTTCTCCCGCAAGCGGTCCAGCTTAGCAGCCATTTGCGCCTCTCGGTTCTCTTTGTTAGCTTCCACTTTGTGGGTTAGCTTTTCTTCTGCCATTTAACTGAAGTTGTTGTTTTCTTCATTTGCTTTCTGAAGCACCTCCTTCTCATACTCCCGCTTCTCAGCTAGCTGCTTCAAGACTTCAGCTTCGTGAGACTTGTGTCTTTCTTCTGCAGCTTCTAGCTTCTTCTGAATTTCTTCCAGGGAAAGATCTTTCTTCTTTGGAGGGGAAAGGGAAAATTCTGGGACTGCTTCTTTTGAACGAGGACTAAATATCAGCTCAAATGCCTGCCGGGAGGCACGCTTCTCTAGTTCTTTCATCTGGATATCAGAAGAAGCCATGGTGGATAGAAGATAAGAGACTGGTAGTGTGCTCTAGACAATCCGCACGGTGGGTGGAGAAAACCCTGCTCGGTCTGAGCCCCCTGCCGCCAGGCCACTCTCTAGCATTCTACTTTTCAAATGGATTAGTACTCTCCACCATTCTAGCACTCCCAAAACAATGCAAATTGTAATCCATCCATGCCTGCCCATTTTGTTCAGTTCTTGCTCAAGGCTTCCCATGATCCTCTACAGGGGGTATCCATTCAATGTGTGTAAGACCTGCCTTAAGTTCTCTTGAGAATTCACAGATGCCTGTGGAGCTTACCTACTGGATCATTTTCCCACTCATATGTCTGTGTGACATTTTTCTAACTTGTAGTCCCTCTTTGATGATGAGCATGCTATACATTGCTTATTGGCCCCCACGTGCAGTTCTCTGTTGCCCTTTGGCTGAGCTTCTCTTGGGTTCTTTGAAGGCTGTAGTAACCTGTTCTTTAGAAAACTTGCTTGGTGCACTCTATTGCAAGAGACTCCACTGATTTGCAGAGTTCCTCTCCATGGTATTCAAAGGATTAAAAACTAGAAACTAGAAAAACTAGTACTAGTTAAAAACTAGTTAAAAACTAGGTACTAGAAACTTCAGCATCCTCTTAGACCCGTTTTCAGTGGGAAAATCTACACTCAAGTGCATCAGTGGATCCACAGATCACCTTGGTTTGGGTACAGATTGAAACCTTCCTTGTATCCCTTCTTTGGCAATTTTTGTCGAACAGGCTGGAGGCCTTCTGTTTTTCTGGCCACCACTAAAACAGAACAATTCATGTGTACATTAAACATGTATAATGTGGCTAATAGGAGGGCAGGGAACCACATTTCTGATGATTTTGATATATCTAAGCTACAGTCTTTAATTACATGTTACAGTGTAAGATTTGAAATGATTCCTTCTCCCCTCCAATGGAAAGGAGGTTCTTTCCTATGGACCTTGCTCAAGTTGGTTCAATATTTATATTCAGGAGAAGGTTTTAAAAGAGCTTTTAAGTTGCATTATTTCATTATAAAAAATTTTATGAAAACAGTGATTTCAGCAAAAACAATTAAGAAATACAAATCATATGTAAAGCCATAAACTGTGAAGTATTGACATTTACTAAAAAGGAATATATGCATTATACACACTCAGGTGTTAAAACATGGTAATTTTGTTATTGTGAATCTTTCACCCTGACACAGATCCTAATCTTAAAGACATGATAGATGTCTTATATAATTGTGACGAAAGATCTAATCACCCTGTAGCCAACCTGGTGATGAGCCTCTGAATGTAACTGAGGTCTCTTTTTGTGACAACAGATGCACATTTCATCCCAAGGTCAAGGAGCCTTTATAGCTCTTGGTCAGACCTTTTAGTCAGGGGTGGGGAACCTATGGCCTCGTGGCCAAACATGGTTCCCCACTTCTGTTAGAGCTCATCCTTTGCTGGCCTAGTCTTTGAGAATCCAGGATCACCTTCACACCAATTTGAGGCATCAGAGTGGAACTTTAGTGTCGGATATGGTAGTCCCTAGGCAAAAATTGTAACGATCCAGACAATATTAGTATGTGTATATCGATATGTCCACATATACACTTATATTCCTGTCTCCCCCAGCAGTGCTGTGATACGTAGGTGGAACAAGTATTATCCCCAATTAGATGTAAGACTGAGGCCTTGAGAACTTGTGAGGCCCTGCGGATGGTACAGTCAAGGTTTGGATCCATGTGTTCTGACTCTGAGTCCAGCATTCTTGCTTTATTTTTTGCAGACTTTATTGTAAATAAAATGCTATCTAAATATCTTTTTATTATTACTCTTTGGAGCCTCCAGATGATGATACCCCATGATATGGTAACCCCTGTGATACCCACATAGGTTCATAGATTTAGAACTAAAAGGCCCTCAGAGGGTACCTGTTTACTTACCCCTTATTAGGGATGAAGGACCCAGACAGAGCAAGACAACTTAACCTGTGTTCACAAAGGTAGGAAAGAGACAAAGCTGGAATTCATATCCCCTCCTTCCACAGCACCCAGCTTCTGCCATTTCTGTGTTCTGGTCCAGAGATTCCTCTTTTCCTCAAAGGTGGTGAGTCATTTTGAGCATGGATACTTGTCAGAGATTTTTTTTTAAAGTTTTTAAAAAAACTTTTAAAACTTAAAACTTTTTTAAAAGTTTTAAAACTTAAAAAAACAAACAAACAGATAATAGCTACTTATTCTTTATTCCTCTAAACCTTTCCTGTAGCAAAGACATTTGAATAAATTGGTTCGGAATTATTTCTCTTACTAAACCATGTCTCTCCCAGTAGACTGATTGTTTAAATACTTAGTGATACTATTCTTCACCCTCCCCCCCCAGCCCCCTTTTTAAAAAGGTTTTTCTAGCTTCTTCTAGCATATTCCATGGTCTCTGGCCATCTGCCTGTCTTCCTACAGAGTGTTCATTTGCAGTGATAGGTTGCACATTTTGGCCCACAGTTCAACAATTTCACCCCTGGGTTCCTTCAAGGCACTTGAGGGATTGCTGTTTGGTGCTGCTTGGGCCTCTTGTTTGTTGGTTAGGTCTGTAACATTCTAAGCATTTGATAGTATTTGATCTAATCTCGTTTTTGAAACCAGATATTCAAACTTTCCCTGAAACCTACCAGTTCTGAGTATTCTAGTTCTAGAGACAGCATTGTCTCCTCTCTGCCCTGAGAAAGATTCTTCAGGGAGTTTATATGCAGACTCACAGGGTACCCAAGGGGTCGTGCTGTGAAGCAGGGTTTGTCCATATGGGTAAATGTGTAGCATTTCTACCCAAATTTTGTAGTTCTTTTATTTTTCTAGTAATGAAAGACGTTTCTCCTAGGATTGCTTATGTCATTTCTTAAAGTGCTAATCACCTTTATAACAATTCATCCCAATGTTTTCTGTAGCATTTGTAGCCTGGAAGCAAGCTTCCTCTTTGTCCTTATTGTGTTGTTTTTAGTTTCTAGAGAAATTATGAGAAAACCATGTATCTTCTGTACAAGGTTATTGAGCTAAATAAATTGTTATCCCAAGAGATGTTTTATAATCTCCTTCGCTTCTTGACTCAATGAGTCAGAAATTAATAGGTCAGTGACTGTTTGGTCCTTCACAATGATCCTTCTTGATTGCAAAATAATTTCTTTCTTTTTTTTATTGACTTGTTTGTTTACTTTTAGTTTACAAGATTCAGTTCCAGAATCGCTTGAGTTTCAGATTTTTCTCCCCTTCCTCCCCACCCCCCACCCCCTGCCATGGTGACATGCAGCCATG
>CM053595.1:284783708-284805014 GCA_028646575.1 Pseudocheirus occidentalis | reverse complement strand
GGGGGGGGGGAGGTTGGGGGAGGGGGGGAAGGAGCGGGGGAGCGGGGGGTGCCTGGGGACTTGTCAACGCCTTGGGGCCTCGGGAGAGGGAAAAGGTATCCGCACTGACCTGTAAGAGCGGAGCTCTAGGTGGTTGAAAGGGCCTACCCAGCCCCCAGGCCAGCGCTTGGGGCTGGGGGGTAATCCTGCCAAGAGGGTCTGTAGCCCCCAAGTGGCTTTTTAAGTTCCTTTTTAATATCTGGAGGTGCGAAGTCCAGGGGGTTGGAGGGAAGAAGGGCATTTTAAAGTGGGCTGTGTGCATTTGAGGCTTGAGTGGGAAATGGAAGGGTCGGAATGAGAGGAGCAGAAAAGAAGGAGGAGAAATCTGGTGTAGTTTATAGTAGACACAAAGGCGGTTTTAAAACGGAACGATGATTCAGCCTACCTGCCTGATTCAGGCCATTTATAAAAGAAAGCTAAAGTGCACTTAGGATAGGGACTGGGCCAGTGATTTCATTGGCAAAACAAGTCAGCACCTTTTCCACAATTTATCACCTTAGAAAAGTTGCCTAAAGAAAGGTTAGTTGACTTGCCCAGGGTCCCATAGTCTGCCTGTCTGTATCTCTTCTCGCCTGTTTCTCCTTCTGTCTACTCTTCCTCTCATCTCTCTCACTTTTCCTCTCTCTCCCTCCCCCTCCCGTGTTTCCCCCTCTTCCTCTCCTCCTCAACCCCCCCCCCACACACACCGTTAAGCCAAGCTACCAGTTGCTTTAACAACTGTTGCTTTAACAAATTCTATTTATCACCCTTGGTAACAGGCTAGTCAAGAATGGATCAAAACAAATTTAATGTTAGTTCTTGGCTGTCTTTTTCAGAGACAAAGCTTTCTGTTGTCAAATAAATGCAGACCTTCGCCTCAGATTTTCCTGAATCTAAAATAATACTGAGAAATTGTTCACAAAGTTGTTAAAATGTTGCAGGAAATGCATCAGTTGACTTAAAGAAGGCACGGAGTGTGTGCATACTGGGAAATAATTTGAACATTGTGTCTAATGCTGATTTTTTTTTAAGTTGCTAGAGATTGGTTTTTAAGGTCGCTTTTTCTCCAAGTAGAGTAACAACAAATTTTTAAAAGATTTCTAATGCATTTGTGCCCATTTATTTAATGGCTCATTTTGCTAACCTAAGATTTGTTTTGTTTTTATTTCCCCCCCCCAAACCTGGGCAAGACATGACATCAGAACTGTGATCATAACAACCAAATAACCCTAGAAATGCTTGGAGATCTAAAAAAGAGGACGCTGGTCCCCTACATGAAGAAAAAAGAGGAGTTAGCTGGAGCGGGGAGGCTTTGATAAGCTTTGCTCAGAGGCTCAGAATTTAAATGTGTTCTTATATTCTACAATTTGAACATCTGAATGAAGATGCCCAATTATCTTCCCTGAACCCAGTGTAGTAATTAGTCCTAGGAATATTCTCTTCCTGTCAGAGGTAGGTAAGGTTTCAGAGCCACCCTGTGAGATGGCAAAGCAGAACAGGAAACAACCCTCAAATCACGGTTGCTACCAGCAGCTCAGTACACTCTAGTAACAAGTCCCAGGGGAAGTTTGTTTAAAACTAGCAGGAACCACACACATTTGAGAGAGGAAGATTCAAACCAAGCAATGCGGGGCATACAGAAAAACATGATACATCTTTTATGAACTGTGCCCTCTTACAAGAAGGATGTTTGGTCTCCTATAGCCAGTGTATAAGTCTGTGTAACAGGATAAATAGATTACCATTTTCCAGTAGTTGTTAATTGAAGCCATAGAATCTAAACATTAAAACAACCTGAATACATCTCATCACAGTTTTTGTTTTTCCTTAAAAAGCACCTTTGTCCAGTGTTTCCCAGGTCAGCCTCGTCGCCATTTTGCGTGCCCGTGCCCACAGTTGTGGCAAGAGCAACCATCCTTTCCCCTTATACACACACTCAAGCAGCATGTTGCCCTATCCAATTCAAAGACCTATAAAGCACCTGCTGGGTGCTCCATGTTCTGTAACCCTTTCCCCATAGTGGCTGAATCAATAGTAATTTTAAAAATCATTTTACCTGTCTAAAAATGGGGGGGAGGAGGGCAGGATACTATACTATGTGACATGCCTCTATGGATGCTCTTGAGCCCTAATCTACAGAACCACCCTCAGGCACTAGGGAGGCCTAAGCAGTCAGTCCTTGGATGACTGTTTGAAAAGAGTTGCCGTTTCCTGGTATTTTCATAGAACTTTGTTTTTACTGGCTACAACTCTGCACTATTAGAGAGACCTAGATTTTACTGTTGCTGTTCAAAGTTTGGTGCCTAAAAACACAAATATAATTGTTGGCATAAAGTTATAGCTTTGATCTGGTCACAAAATAAGAAAGGTCTGGGATGATATTCCAGGATCATTTGTATCTCATCAACTGTTTGCTCTTTAATTCCAAGAAAATCTCATTCTGTGTTTGGATTTATGTTTCAATTTCTTCTCATTTTACCTGATATCTGAGATGACATATATTTTTTTTTTCATTTAAAATACCTCTCATACAGTATAGGAGACTTTTTACTTTTAATACAAAGTGAACTGGGAAATTTCCTCTAATTACACTTTGGGGTTGTTCCATAATCATACTGTAGTATAGTTACAGTATGCTTCCTTTATTTTGCTTGCCAAATCATGTCACATTACTAAGGCACTTGATTGAAATTTTACCGGGACCCCGATTAAAATGTGTAGATTATGCAAGACAAAACGGCAGCTTTTGTGTTTCTAGTGCTCTTTAACCCCTACCGGACCTGTTCAGCACTTTGTGAATTTTGTCCACAAATAGCTTGTAAGAACAATAGGCTCATATGTCAGCCATGAAAGAAGAATTCAATAAAACTTACGCTGAACAGAAGAATAGCTTGTCATAAGACTCCCACAATTTCTGTCATTGTATACACACAATTAAGACTGTTAAAATCATTTTGGTCACGCGCATATCTTGGAGCTCAGGTTGAACAAACATAAAATCTGAAAGAAAAGCTTCCAGGATGAATCAAGGAAAAAGACAAAAAAGTATAGACCACAAGTTATTTTGTACCAACTTGATATGCCACTCCTTAATTGTAACAGAGAAGTGATAGTGGTGGGAAAGACTAGTTTTGTTTTGTTTTGTTTTGTTTTGTTTTGTTTTGTTTGGAAATAAAGTTTTACATCGAAGTCACTTCTGAATGTACTTCATTCACCCCCAGGCCCACCAAAGGAGCTTTCTCCTGTGACAAAGAAAACAGATGTATTATGGCACTTGTGCAGAAATTAGTACCAAATCCTTATCAATCAATAAACATTTAGGAAGCTCCGGTATTCAAGATTTCACCTTTATATATAGATTAATAAATATTTTTGCTGGACAAAGTAGGGTGCATGCTTGAGAACTCATTTGCTGCTGCATACAGCATATTCAAACTGAAAATTCACTTTTTCAAAGTGACAGTCTCGTCAAGACAAACACAGCAACTGATTTGAATAATGCATTTTTGAGGTTTGAGAGTTGGTCAAAGAGCTTTTCTTGGAAGGAGGCTAGAGATGAGATCAGGCCCTCCAGAACTGGAGAAATTACAAACAAGGAGGTTGCATCCTAGGACCTGATATAAGGTAGAGTAACAAGGAAATTACAAATAAAATGAGCTCTGAAAATAGCTTGCTGGATGAAATGAAACAGAAGGGGGCAGAGGAAGAGAAATCATTGCCTGGGGTTTTTCATCTTTTTTATGTCATAGATCCCTTTGGCAGCCTGGTCAAGCCCATGGGACCTTCTAGAATAATGTTTTTAAGTGTGTAAAATAAAATGTATAGACATAGAAAGGAAATCAATCATGTCAAAATACTATTATCAATTAAAAAAAAAAACAAGTTCATAGAGCCCCAGTAAAGAATCAATGCTTTTTATTCAAACCAAGTAGTTATTGCATGGATCAAAATGTGATTTGAAAGATGCATTCCTATGTCATCACAAGACCTTTATATACATAAATGCAAAAGAAGAATTGCCCTGCTGATATTCAGATGGTAATATGTTCCACAAACTTCAAATGAAATATTGTACTAAGTTCTGAAAGGAGTATAGTAAGTTCTTTGGATACCCTAATCTAAGCTCTGAGCCTCATCACAAAAGGAAAATTCAAGAATTATATTTTCTTAATTTCCTACTATACTCTCTCTATAGCTAACAATCCAAGCCAACAAGCATTTATTTAAGAGTATTGGCTAGGAGCAAGCACATTTTCAAAGACAAATTGGCAATAAATCTGCACTCTCCAAGGAGCTTGCATGCTTACTATAGAATTGAGACATGTATGTATGTAATCTTTTTTTGCTCTTATTTTGGTAGTTAGTATAAAAGAGGTAAGGGCAATGATGGAAGGATGGATGTCTTGTTTGTCTCTGTCTCTGTCTCTCTCTCTCTCTGATACACACACATATACTACTCTCTTCTCTTTCTTTTCCCTTTCCCCCACTACTCCAAATTCCCAAGCAACAGACAAGAGAATGGTAACAGAGACCCAACAGGTAAAGTATAAAGTCCTGGCACAGAAGTGTTTACATTGTGATGCATCATTATTACTATGTGTTGATGCAAACATCTCAGAAGAATGCCAGGCCATCATTTAGACTTAGTCAATGAATAGTCGAAGAAATACACAGTCTCTCTTCAGCTTTGCAGAGGATTAGTGACAAATACTCCAGAGTTAAGGATATAACAATAAAAAAGTTGACCCTCAGAATTTAAGGGATGTGGAAAAGTTATTAGGTAAACTATTAAAGCTTAGGAAATCACCAGTTATTCTTTGTTGGAAATACTTTTTAACAGACAAATGTTAATAAGGCAGTTGATACTACAATAAACATGACATAATACAGATGCCTGCCTGAATAGAAACAGTCAGGCAGCCTGGGTCCCAACATGGCTATTCCAGGAAAAAAAATTAAAAATCACAGATGATTGAATAATGATCAAGAAATGCAAAGAGAAACTAACAATGTCTTTCACTCCAGAATTACACAGAGTCAGATGGAAAACCCTGAGCAAAAGCAAAGGGGATTGCAGATAAAGCCAGCACCAATGCTAGTAGGCAGCCTCCCAATATGTAAGATAAGGATTGGATCCGGGAAACACGTAGCTTGCAGGGCGCCAGTGGCATCTGGAAGAAGCGAGAGCTGAGGACTCCCATAAAAAAGCCTAGGGGTCGTCAGAAACTCATAGTACTGACCTTGGAACAGTGACAGGAACCACTATGTGCTTAGACTAGCAGTGCTTAGACCAGGATATTCCAGGACTCTGAGGTCTCTAGAATTCTGTCCTCAGTCACCATAGGGGACCCTCAGGATCTAGCAAGCTGAACCTTAAAGATCCAGTGGCACCTAATCTCAGGGTGTAGAACTGGGCAAAGGAAACCAGGTGAGTCAGGGTGTGAGGGGAACTAAGCAGGGTTGACCATCCCTCCCCAAATTTTCAGCAGAGGATGTAACCTAGCCCTAGCACAAAACCTCATTCTACTTCATAGACTAAAACTGGGGACATGAGTAAACTGAAGAAGATAACAACCACTATAAAAAATTTCATAGGGGCAGCTAGGTGGCACAGCGAATAGAGCATCAGCCCTGGAATCAGGAGAACCCAAGTTCAAATTTGGCCTCAGACACTTAACACTTACTAGCCATGTGATCTTGGGCAAGTCACTTAACCCCAATTACCCTGCCTTCCCCCTCCAAATAAAAAGTATTTCATATTAGAAGAATTCATAAAATGAAAACTGCTAGAAAAAAATCTACTAGAACTAGAGGGAAAAGTAAAAAAAATAGAAAGAATCCAAAAGTTATCTCCTGAAAGAAACCCTAAATAGGAAGAGTTCTAGGAATGAGAGAGCCAAAATTCAGGGCTTCCATGTCAGAGAAATCTAAAATAGTAAACTTATTTGAACAGTTGGAAAAGGTTGTATGGTGATACAACGTTAATATTTTTATAGGTGTATAAGAAATGAAATGTCCCTTCAGAATCTTAATGTTTTCAAAGATTATTATTGAGGGAGTTAAATAAGAAAAACAGAGGACTTGAGAGTAGATTGATTTTGTTCTGCAAATTTTAAGAGGTGAAGCATGAGAGAGAAATGGAATATACTGGTGTAGAAAACAGTAAGAAGAGTTTAGAATTTAACTACTTCACATAATTACAGTATAGGAGAAAAATATTATATAAACATAGAGGGTGAGGTAAAGAGAGAGGATGTCAAAAGAATCTCATTTTTATCTGAACCAAATAAAAGAGGATTAAATATAAACACACACACACACAATTTGATGTATATATACATCAAACCCAACAAAGAAGTAATAGGGAGAAGACCAGTAAAAGGGAAAATAATATTGGAGAAGGAAGAGCTGAAAGCAAATCAAATTCTTGAACATGAAGGTAGGATTAAAAGGGAAAAAGAAAAGAAAAAACTGACATTTTAGGAGGTGCCCATGAATTACAGAATGACTGAACAAATTGTGGTATAGGAATGTAATGAATGTTATTGTACCATAAGAAATTATGAAAAAGGTTCCAGAGAACTCTGAAAAATGGGAACTGATGCAAAGTGAAGTGAAAGATGCAGAACAATATTTACAAGAATGTTATAAAGAAAAATAACTTGGAAAGACTTAATGACCACACCCTCAGAGGACCTATGAAGGAGCATGTTATCTTGTCCTGACAGAGCGGGATAGAGTCAAGGTAAAGAGACTTATTTTTGACATCACTACTATGTGGACTTGTCTTGCATGACTATTCTTATTTGTTACAGGAGGGTTTATGCTCTTTTTTTTTTTGCCTTTTTTTTTGGAGGGCAGTTGGGGTTAAGTGACTTGCCCAAGGTCACACAGCTAGGTTTTTGTGTTAAGTGTCTGAGGCCGAATTTGAACTCAGGTCCTCCTGACTCCCGGGCCAGTGCTCTATTCACTGTGCCACCTAGCCACCCCTCCTCTATATTTTTTAATTGGAAGTTGAAGAGGGGGGAAATTAGCCATTATGATGTGTTCCCCCCAAAAAAAGAGGACTATTGCTACATTTAAAAAAAATTTTAATACATTTTTAAAACAAGCAGGAAATAATAAGAATAATAGCTAACGTTTATATAACACTATCTTCCAGGTGTTTCACAAATATTATCTCATTTGAGCCTTACATCAACCCTGGGAGGTAGGTGCTATGATTATCCACATTTTACAGATAAGGAAACTAAGACAAACAGTGGTGAAGTGACTTACCCAGGGTTACTCAGTTAGTAAATGTCAGGGGCTGGACTTGCACTCAGTACTTCTTGATGTTAGACCCAGTGCTCTATCTATTATATCACCTCACTGCCCTAGCAACACATGCAATTTATTATATATTAAAAAATAATAATAATTAACATTTATGTAGCTGGCACTGGTACTTTATCCCCTATGTGTCATCTACCTGCCCTAGCAACATGTGAAATTTATTACATACTTTTAAAAAGTAATATAAAATGGAAATTCATGGTTTTGCTTACAACATTCTTTTTTTGCTTTGCTGTGTATACTGAAATACTTCCTTTTTTGTAAGTTGAAAATAAAAAAATATTAAACTAAAAATAATCTAGAGTCAAAACAGATATCATCAGACAAAGAAGAGATACTCCACACAAAAGATAGCAAGAAGAAAAGATGGAACATCCACTAGTATTGAGGTCTATCATTCTTTAGGGGGCCTAATAATTTAACCTGCCCAGTATGTAATCAAGAAACCTGTTCCTAACACTAAGATTATATTAACACCTGAACATGGATTGCCTGAAAGATTATGATGAATTTACTTTTATCACCTGGGAAAAGAAAGGGAAGAACTATTCAGGATTTACCAATGGGGGACATGATTGAGAAGTAAAAATAAAGTAAGCTCTTGAAAAACAATAAAGAACTATAGTCAGAGAACATAATTTTCCAAGAGAATTTGATTTTTAATAATTATTTAAATTTTACTCAAATGTAAACATGGAAGGAGAACACTAAAGGGCAAGATGTGTTGTCTTCCCCACTAGAATATAAGCTCCTTGAGGTCAGGAACTGTCTTTCTTTTTGCTCGTATTTGTAATCTCTATGCTTAGCACAGTGCTAGGCACATAGTAGGTTCCTAGTAAATGCTTGGAAGAATACAAACTTTGGAAATACAAGGTAGACACTGGGGTGTGAAGAAGGCCCAAATCAAAAATCTTTCCACCATTATAAGCCAGGCAGTAGTAAGCCAGATTAGAAACTCCTTATGAAAGACTGGGACCTGGCATATGGTTAACAGGTGATGGGAAACCAGATTTAAACCACAGGGAGAAGACAAAGACAGAATTTATGTAGAAGTGCACCATCTACATTTAGCAGCTGATAATCCATTTTAACCCTAAGAGAAAGATTGAAAACAAAGAAGGGGGAAAGGTAAAGGGGAGCAAGCATCTGCTTGAAGAGACTTAATCCAACAAAAATTTTCTCCTTGAGGAATCCAGGAAGGAATTGTATGATGTCACCATCGATGACCAATTCAGTCTAAATTCAAAATCTTTAGTGCTTTCAAATCCTCCTAGTAGAAATGTCTTCACACATGGAAGCCAGCAGATTCACATTTCTTCTAGTTAGTCATCACTGATTTTTGCAATATTCCAATCTCACAGTTAGTCAATCAGTGAACAAACATATATTAGGCACTTATTACATGTCTGATATCATGCTAAATTCTGGGAATACAAAGAAAGGCAAAAATAGTCCCTGCCCTCTAGGAGCTTACATTCTAATGGTGAAGAAGACATGTTAATAACTAGATACAGAAAGGGTATATACAGAGTAGAAGCCAATCTCAGAGGGGAAGACAGGTGGACAATCAGCATTTATTAAGTATTTACTATATGCAAGGTACTGTGGTGACCTTTGGAGGTACAAATACAAACAAAAAGAAATATAATCCCTGCCTTCAATGAGCTTCCATTTTAATGGGAAGAGGCAACACATAAAAAGGAGCTGAAAATCAAGCAGAGGGCAGTGAAAGAGGGAGGGTAATGATGCAGGTGCACAGTGTCAAAGTGTGGAAAGTCAGAAGTATCTTGGGAAGAGAATGAAGTATGATTGGTCTGGCTCATCTCCATAATGGAGGTCCCCAGAAGAAGCTCATCAGTGGGAGAAGGAGGCAAGCATGGTGGAGGGATGTTCCAGAGTGAGAAGGCAACTGAGTCATGTGATGAAGTTGGAAGACTGAGAAGCACAGCTTGGAAGGGAATGCCACTAGTAGTTAGAGAGTCTGTGAAAGGCCTCCTGCAGAATAGAATGTGGTATTTGAGCTGAGACTGGAAGGAACCAAGAGGCAGAGGTGAGGGGGATGGAGCATTCCAGATGAAGAGATAATCAGTGAGATATTGAGTGGCACATTCAAAGAATAGCATGTGGGTCAGAGGTGGGAAGGGGTCAGGTTTTAAAGAGCTTTAAATGTCAAACAGAGGAATTTATATAAGATCATGGAGGAAACAGGATGCCACTGGAACTCAATATGTATATGGCAGGGTTGGGGGTCAGGGGTCACACACCAACATGGTCAGAACTACAGTTTAAGAAAACCACTTTGGCAGCTGAGTGAAGAATAGACTGGAGTGGGTAGAGACCTGAGGCATGGAGGCCATTTAGAAAGCTACTGTCAAAATGTGATGAGGGCCTGGACAATGTTGGTAGCTGTTTGAGTAGAAAGAGAGATGGAAATGTACAGAAGAGAAGTTGCAAAGGTGGAAACTACAAGATTTGTCAACAATTTGGATCTATGGGGTAAATGAGAGTGAAGAGTTGAGGTTACCAGCTTGGGTAACTGGGAAGATGGTGGTGTCCTTAACAGGAGTAGGAAAGTTCAGAAGAGGAGAACATTTGGAGTGAAAAGATAATGAGTTCTGTTTTGGACGTGTCAGGTTTGAGTTGCCTATAGGACATCTAAATGAGTTGTTTTAAAAATATTACTAGCTCAAGAGAGACACACACATGTATGTATATGCATGTATATTTTGGTGATGTTGTTATGCAAGGCAGCTGGGTGGCATAGTGGCTAGTGCCAGGCCTTGGAGTCAGAAAGATATCTTCATGAGTTCAAATCCTGCCTCAGATACTTACTAGCTGTGTGTCCCTGGGCAAGTCGCATGACTCTGCCTCAGTTTCCTCATCTGTAAAAGGAGCTGGAGAAGGAAATGGCAAAGCACTCCAGTACCTTTGCTAAGAAAACCCCAAATGGGTTCTCAGTTTCTCTCTCTCTCTCTCTCTCTCTCCCTCTCTCTCTCTCTCTCTCTCTCTCTTTCTCCGTCTTAACACACACACACACACACACACACACACATAGTATAGCAAGTGACTTTTATTAAATCATGGCAACAGGTACTAGATTTAAGATGTCACACTATTCGTAAAAGCCATCCCAAACTCCCTTTTTTGTTGTTGTTGGGGACATTTCTGGTTCAAGTCATCTCTCAGAAGCTTTCCCAGTTCACCCCACTGTGCTCTGATTATTCCTGTACACTGAATTCCCTTAGCACTCATGAATTAAATTCAAATGTATGATTCTGCGACATAATGTAGTGTGGGGAAAGAATTGGAAATAGAATAGAAGCAGAGAATCTCTGTGTTCAAAGTGACCTTAGAGGTCACGTAATCCAACTCAAACTTGGAAAAGAATCCTCTGTCCATCACACTCTGTGACTGGGCAGTAAGGGGAAACTCACTACCTCTTGAAGGTGCTCATTTCACTTTGGAATAAATTATAATCCTTAGGGAAACTTTCCCTTACATCAAGGCTAACTCTGCCTCTTTGGGAAGCCTCTACCCATTGTGCCTAGTTATTCTGGTGCCAAGGAGAATAAACCCCTCTCAAAACAGACAGCCCTTCAAATACTTGAAGATAATTTCAATGTCACTCTGACATCTTCTCTTTTTTAAGTCAAATATTCCTAGTTCCTTGAACAGATCCTTACAAATTCAAGGCTCTTTACCATCCTGCTTGCCCATCTCGATTCTTCAATTCATTATGGTCCTTGTAGAATGTGGTGACCTGAACTGAATCCAATAGCATAGATGTGACATCTCCATTCCAAATGTTCATATGGATTATTTGTGCCCAACCTTCAGCTACAGTCAGACATGCTGTACATTGACTCGGATGTAATGATGTTACTTTGGTTGTCTTTGACCAAGAAGGTCAGTAACCAATTGCAGAATGATTAGTTCACTAGTCCTATACACTATACTCTTATAAGGCAGCCTAAATTTGCATTAGCAGTCTTAATGATCACATCATACTATTAACTCACATTGAAGTTGTAGGTTGAATACTTGTCTTTGAAACCTACCACCTCTGTGACCTTGACTATGAAAAAGAAACAAGACCAGGCATGGTAGAGCATTACTATAATCTCTGCAATTGAGAGGTTGAGGCTGGTGAATCTCTTGAGCTCAGGAATTCTGAGCTTCTGTGGGATAAGCCAATCAAGTACGATAAGCCACATTCTGGGGGGGTGAGAACGGGGTGGACAACCAAGCTGCAAAAGAGGAGCAAACCAACCAAAGCTGGAAACAGAGTAGGTCAAAATTTCCATGCTAATCAACAATAGGCTTGGGCACATGAGTGGGCACACCATTGCACTTCCAGCCTTAGAGAGATAGGGAGACGCAGGCTAAAACTTTTAAAAAGAAAAAAAAATACAAAAAGAATTAAAAAAAAACCAAACAAGCTTGATCTGAAATAAATTGTCAAATGATGGTTCTTCCAAGGAACAAATTCTTTAGTGCTGTTTTAATTTTTGTCCACATATCTTTTTACCCGTAGTTCCATTCTCCTATGAAAATTTGACTGGAAGAATACTTGGCATGTGATTTAAAAATAAATAGAAAAGAATAATAATTTTTTAAAATAGGTCTTCCTCATAGCTTTCCCTACTACGCTCAAAGTACTATGCTTATAATTTAGTGGGAGACAGGGTAAAACATCCAAAATAATATACTGTAATACAAATGAAAGTATATAAACCTAAGCCCAAAAGGAAGTCCTCTATTACTTTTCTCTGAAAATTTAAGCTTATAATTACATGAGAGATGATATATTATAGTGGATAGAGGGCCAGAAGTTAGAAAGCTGCCAATGTACATCAGTGGAGTGAATTTTCACACAGATGAACTTACAAGTCCAAACCCATTCCTGCCCCCCAATTTTTTTTCAATCTAAATGTCTCCAGCTATAGCGAATTCAGCACTAGTTCAATTTATTACCCTCTTCTCCTGACCAAAAAAAAATGTATCCTATATACTTGGTTGTAATTTACACTAAGCAGTGGTATGGGGATGAGAATATAGGATTGAAAGTCAGAGAACTCTGAGTTCAAAACCTAAAAGTTTGTACCACTTATATGAGCTTTGGTAGTTTTACCTCTCTGGGGATTCAGTGCCCTCATTTGTAAAATAAAGAAGGAGGGGTAAATGAAGCCAAAGATCTAATATTCTGAGTCTATGGTTCAATTAAATCCCCCTCAAATGATAATGTGGCAAATAGAAAGAAAGAGCACTTTATTTAAAGTCAAAAGATCTGGATTCAATCATGGCTTTTCAAATTACTCTGACCTTGGACTGGCCATCTCCTTCCCTGAACCTTAGTTTCAGCCTCACTCGCAAAATAATGGCATTGAATTACATAAGTAGATCCAGCTAAGGTACATTCCAGCTCTGGATTTTGTTTTACTAAAAATCAACAATAACCAGGGCGGCTAGGTGGCACAGTGAATAGAGCACCGGCCCTGGAGTCAGGATGACCTGAGTTCAAATCCGGCCTTAGACACAACACTTACTAGCTGTGTGACCTTGGGCAAGTCACTTAACCCCAATTGCCCTGCCTTCCCCCTCCAAAAAGCAAAATATATAAAATAAATAAAAAATAAAATTTTTTTTTATTAAAATTTTATTAAAATAACCACAACCAAACTAAGGTAGTTTATAGATAACTGAAAAGTATAAAGATCTTCTAAAGCCCATTAATAGGGAAGACTATAGGGAATCTATGTGGAAAACCTAAATACATAAAGAACAGACAATATAGATAATATTTTATACTACTGACTTAAGAAAAATGCTAACGAATTTACTAAGCCAATTATTTTTGTGAAAAGTTATGGAAAACTAGAAGAACAACAGAACAATACTAAGCTTTAAAACCCAGTGGTTATCAACAGGTTAATCTAACTTGCATTCTCAGGAAAATAGGGGAATGATTATTAAGTAACACACCTAAGTACCTAGAGGATAATTAAGCCAGAACCAACAAAACAGCAATGGGGGTAGGGAGTCTACCAGGGTAGAAGGGTAAGAGTCTACCAAGTCTAAATCATGACAAAGAAATCTGATTGCTTCCTTGGACTAGAAAACAGGATTGTTGAAATCAACAGGCTAAAATATAAATGTGTGTATAGATATACATACATATATGTATACATATATATACACATGCACATTATATATGCATGTAACTGTGTGTATACATATATACATATATATGTAAAATAGAACTGAAGAAAATATGCCATAACCCTTCCCAAGTGCTACTGTCCCCTCAGCTTAAAATAAATTAACTCAAGGAGGGGCGTGGACACAATTTTAGACTTCTAGATTCCAGAGTTGGGAAGGTTCTCAAGAGATCATCTGGACCAGTCTCCTTCTACAAGGCAGGTAAGGCATAATTATACCCATTTCACAGGTGAAGATGCTAGACCCAGATAATTACTTGGCTATGGCTATACAAACAAACACTAGAGGGGTAGGACATTTTATCTGTAAATACTTATTTAATGGAGAAAGTCCTTGTTATAAGGAAGATCTTCTGGGACCCATAAGGTTTTGGTTATTAATAGACCAACTATAACATGTTGAAACTTAACAGCCAGTCAGAATGGGAGTCAGGATATGAAGTGAACATTCTAACGTAGAAAATTTGATATATTTCTGGAAAAAGATGAGGCATACGTAGTTCAAAATGCTCCTTTGGCTTAGAGAAAGATTCTATCAGGAGATAATATTCTTGGTTAGGGATATTGGCCTGAATGAACTAAGATATTGGTTCAAGGAAGAGAAATAGTCCTTGAGATACACAGAAGGCAAGACAGTTTCCCTCATAGCAGTAGTTCTCAACCTTCCTAATGCCGTGAACCTTTAATACAACTGTTCATGTTGTGGTGACCCCCAACCACAAAATTATTTTTGTTGCTACTTCATAACTGTAATTTTACTACTGCTGTGAATTTATCTGATATGCAGGATGTATTTTCATTGTTACAAATTGAACATAACCCACAGGTTGAGAACCGCTGCCTTAAAGGATCACCAAACTGGAATTTTAGAGGTGAGGAAATGAAAACCCAAGGAGGTGATGTGGTTTGCCAAGATCTCCCTTAGTACAGGGCTTGGCATATATTAAGAGTTTAAAGAATGCTAGTCTATTGACAGAGAGAGGCAGAAAAGAAGCAGTGGAAATCAGAGGTTCAGTGGAAAGAGAACTGAGTTTGATTCCTAGTTCTGCTTCTACTACCTGTGTGAACTAGGGTAAGAAGCTTCAACTTCTAGGTTCTTATCTAATCTATTGGTCGAGATGACCCCTAAGATCCCTTTCAGCTCTAAGTCCTAGGAATTTCGTTTAGTTGATTCTGAGTCTGGCCTTAGGAGAGCTGGCTGACCTTTCCAAAGTACCTCTTTCAGCCCTAAGATTCTGAGGTTCTTGAAATCTGCACACCACCCAAGGTGTCTCAGGTGAAAACAGGCTGTCCCATCAACTTGAGTCCACAGTACAGAAGGAAGAAACTGGCTACTATTCACCACAGCAAGTCTGTTTTTATAAAAAAAAAAAAAAGCCAACAACTATCTAGTATTCTTTGTGTTCTCACAAAAGAGTAGGAAGTATACAAAGGGAGCAAAAACAACTGAAATTAGCATTATAGAAAATTAAAACCAAAAGCAGCCTTACTGCTTCAAATCGTTCATTTTACAGATGAAGTAACTGAGGCTTAGAGATGGGAAATAACTAACAACCTAATTAGTTTGGCCCAAATTTGGTTTTAATAAGTGCGTTTGTTTTTTTTACCTTCGCAACCCTGTTAAATGTCATTCCTCTGGGAAAATAAGCTTTAGTTTTTATTTTTTGCTCTTTGGAGGGGGAAAGGTAGGGCAATTAGAGTTAAATGACTTGCCCAAGGTCACATGGCTAGTTTTATAATTTTTTGTTTTTAATCAGTAGAAAATAAATGAATTTTAGCCTCTTGGCTTTAACTAGTAAATAGATAAAACATAAAAGAGAAATAGGGAGAAATCTAAAAATCTTGAAAAATGTATTACATTTATTAAACATCAGAACTTGCAAAATACGAGTTCTACTATACTACTCCCCTATTTTCTTATGCAAATTATCTTCAATCTCCATTTTTGAGGCATCTGATAGGATGGCTCCTACAGCCATGGTTAGCCTTTGGCAAAATTATGACATCCATTCATTCATTCAGCAAGAACGCATTAACCCTGCAAACTGATGCTAAGTGAGAAGAGCAGAATCAGGAGAAATTTGTACACAATGACAGTCACAACATATGTGACAACCAACTTTGACAAACTGAACTCTTCTCAGCAACACAAGGTTAAAAGACAACTCTAAAAGTCTCAGGATGGAAGATGTCTACATTCAGAGAAAGATCTAGAAAGAACAGAGTTTAAATGGAGACTGAAGCAACCTACATGCTCTCTTTCTTTTCCATGTTTGGTTTTGTTTCCTCTTTCCCATTGTTAATTCCATCGGTTACAACCCTTCTATACAACCAGACTAATGTTCAATGTGAAAGTATTTGCAGATCCTATACTTGATTGCATTCCGCCATGGGGGGTGAGAGGGAGGGGAGAAAGGGGAGAAAATTTGAAACTCAAGGGATTATAGAACTGAATCTTGTAAACTAAAAGTAAATAAGCAAATCATTTTTTTTAAAAAAGAACATATTAGCTCTCTAAGGCAATAGTAGTCAACCTTACTAATGCCGCGACCCTTTAATACAGTTCTTCATGTTGTAGTGACCCCCAACCATAAAATTATTTTCATTGTTACTTCATAACTGTAACTGCTACTGTTATGAATCTTAATGTAAATATCTGATATGCAGGAGGTATTTTCATTGTTACAAATTGAACATAACCCACAGGTTGAGAACCGCGGCTCTAAGGTGAGCCAGGCTGAGGGTACAAAAGCAAAAGTGAAAAAGCCTCTGTCCTCATAGTGCTCGCCTTTTTGGGGAGGAGGAAGGAAACAGCACGTACACAGATAAATCAATGCAAAATCTATAAAAAGTCAATAGAAAACCCGAATGGAAAATCAAGGGGATATTCACTTATTAGGTTAAACAAATCCTGATAAATGTAACAGAATATTATTGTGCCATAAGAAAATGATGGAATGAACCGGTTCAGGAGAAACTGTGAATGAAGACCTTTAAGAAACAATGCTGAGCAAAGCGAGCAGAAACAATGATAACAACACTACAAAGAAAACTTTGGAAGACCAGAACTCTGATTAATGCCCTGGTAAACTAGGACTAAAAGAATAAGGATGAAGCACGCTGCTCATCTGCTGACGGAGAGAAGAGACAAACTGCATGAAGATGTAGAGAGAGACATACATTTTCTGACATGGCCAATGTGGGAATTTGCTTTGCCAGACTATATAGTTCAGTACTGAGGGTTTCATTTCACAGATTTCTCTTTAATTTGCTTATTTTGGGGGCCATGAAAGGAGGGAATAATAATGGGAGGGACAGATTAATCTTAAAAAAAGATATTTATACTACGAAACTCCACATTTATTTCAATATTATTTATTGACATACAATGGAGTTGCCATTAAAGGGTATGGATTAGATGACCTAATAGGTAGCTCTGATTTCTAAGAAATATGATCTAGATTTTCCTGTTCGTGATCATTCTATAATACATTGCGTATGTTTATGGAACAAAGACAGTCAACAGTGACTAGTTATTAAAGAAGGAACTTTCAAATCGAGAAGTAAAGTATTTACTGTAATTAGATATGCTTCCTTCTATAAGCCATGCTTTATCATTCTTTGCCACTGATATTAACAATTGGTTAACAAGCAGGTGTTAGTGGGTAGGATGACCCTAAGCCAGGATCACGTGGAGAATTTAGAAAAATCAGGGAAGTGCAAGGAATCCTGCGTAACATGGAAACTTTTTATACTTTTGGGGTATCTAAGGACTTAAAGCTTAGCTTTTTAAATCGAATGATATATTTAAATGAATATGATCAAATAGCTGGAATTTTCCACTTTATCAACAAATATTATTAAGAACCTAATATGTGCCGGGATCTGTTTTAGGCTTTGAGAAGACAAAGAAAAACTATCCCTGACCTGGAAGAGTTCAATGTTCTATCAAAGAAGACAACCTATCAATCTATCTATTCAGAAAAGAAATCAAACTAAAAAGTGGGAGTTTAAGGAAGGAGGACATTGGCATTTGTAGGGATAAGGAAAGTCTTCATTTAGAAGGTAGTGCTTGAGTTGAATCGTGAAGGGAGGAAGAGATTGTACAAGTTGGAGGTGAGGAGACAGGTATGGGAGACAACCACCATAGAGATAAGAGCTATTCCTCATCTGTGAGGAACAGCAAGGAGCCCAGTTTGGCTAGGCTAGACCATAGAGTATAGGGAGGCAAGTAATGTGTAATGAGGTTAGAAAAGAAAGTAGGGGCCAGGTGATAAAGCCAAATCAAGGTGTGTATTTTTATCTTAAAGACAATAGGGAGCTACAGAGTTTGCTGAGGACAACAACCACATAGACCTGAACTAAAGGAAAAGCCACTTTGATGGCTGTGTAGAGGATAGACAGATTGGAACTTGGGAGAGACTAGAGGCAGGAAGGTAGCCATGAGAGTTCAAGTGAGGGGATAGATTCAAGAGAGGTTGTAGAGCTAGAATATATAAGATTTGGCAACTGATTTATTATATGCCTAGTATCTGACACATTTGTCGCTGTTCAGTCATGTCTAATTCTTCAAGACTCTATTTGGGGTTTTTTGGGGCACTGGAGGGGTTTGCCACCTCCTTTTCCAGTTTATTTTATAGATGAGAAAACTGAGGCAAATAGGGTTAAGTGACTTGCTCAGGGTCACACAGCTAGAAAGTGTCTGAGGCCACATTTGAACTCAGGAGGATGAGTTTCCCAGACCAGGCACTCTATCTACTGCCCCACCTAGGTAGCCCATCTGGTATATAGCAGATCCTTAATAAATGCTTATTCACTTTCTAACATATAAGGGGAAGAGTCAACAATAATACTAAGGCTGAGAACTGGTAGGATAGTGGTGCATTCCCTGAACAGAAATAAGGAAGTTCAGAAGGAAATTTGCTTTGGGAAGAAAGATAACACCTTTTTATCCAGTTTACAACTTAGTTTTACAAGAAAATGATCTTCTGTTTTATGGTGCCTTTTCCTTACAACACTGTTAAGTACACACCTGTGACATTTGATTTTTAACTGTTGTTGGTTCGGAGTTTTGGGGGGGGTTTTCTTCCTCCCTTGACTAAATATTGTCACATTGTGATCAAGGCTTCATATTACACCTCTCACCCAAATTGTCATAGAATGGTAGAGTAGGAAGAAGCCCTTGACACAATCTAGTATTAATAATAATTATTAGGAGTGGCTAGGTGGCACAGTGAATACAGCACTGGCCCTGGAGACAGGAGGACCTGAGTTCAAATCTGGTCTCAGACACTTAACACTTACTAGTCGTGTGATCTTGGGCAACTCAACCCCAATTGCCTTGCTTCCCCCCACCCAAAAAAAGCAATAATAATAATTATTATTATCATTATTATTAATAATATATTATTTATAGTGTGCTTTAAATTTCACAAAGTGCTTAACCTGCATTCTCTCCTTTATTCCAACCTCGTTACTTGGCAGATGAGAACCAAGAGTCTCCCAGAAGCATGGTGGTGAATGCTTGAGGTTACATAGCAAAGCAGAGGAAACCTGAAGTTGAAACTCAAGGTTTTTGACTCTGGATCAGCTCTCTATTCACTTTAAAAACGATTTCTATTTGACTTTTCATTACTGATCGTGCAATCTGAGGTCATTTAGAGGGTGAGTCTCATCAGAGTAAGGACTGTTTTTTGCCTTTCTTGGTGTATGCAGCATTTAGCAGTGTTGTGTTATATATGGTATATGGTTATCACTTAATGGATGCTAACTGACTGCTCGATGTTGCTGTTGGGGTGGACAAATGGGTCTCACACATGAGTAAGAAAAGTTGGGTGGGCAACACCCTGCTGAGGCCAGTCCCCCCCTCCTTAGTCTTAGCTAATTCTTATTAATTTAGGGATCAAGCTTGGCTAGAACCATCCTGTACTCACTTCTGAATGATGAGATCCAAGCAAAACAACCAAAGGTCGGGGGAGGGAAGAGAGAGCAGTGGAGAGAGGGCCGGGAAGCAGAACTGAGGCTCCTTTATGGGAAACGAAGTCGATCTAAATTTTAACACAAAATTGCCCCCTTTCAAGCCAGACTGTCCAAACTTTACTGAAATGCCACTACCTGGGCAGGTTGCCAATAGGAGCTTAGGCTCTCATCTAGCGCAGTGGATGTGGAAATTTGCCTCAACAGAGACCCATAGTCCACAAACACTTGAGAGTTCCTTCATTAGGCAAGGCAACAGGCTATTGAGAACAACAACATGTCTCCTGAAGTCACTCCATGGGGATCTGTAAACCTAGAGACCTTGGAATAAGCATTCTTCCTCGTCGCTGTCCTTAGCAATATAAATAGATCTCAGTAGTGAAAGATGGAAAAGACCAGTTATATCACCAGCAAGCTTGCGGCAAGGGGCCCATGGGCCCAGGCAGAGGAATCCCCAGACAGAAGATAACATCAGATATTTAACAGATACTTTTCTTAATGATACCAAAAGGGATTTGCTGGAGTCACAATATTTATCTTAATATTCAAAGCAGCATAGCGTAGTAGAAAGAAAGCTACATTTGGAGTCAAAGGCTTTGGGTTCAAATCTAAGTTTTACTATTTAGTAACTGATTATTTTTTCACACTATGTGTCAATTTCCTTGTCTGTAAAAGGAGATCTAGAGATGGTCTCTAGAGTGTTTTTCTTTTTAAGTTCAAAATCCTGTGATCCTACACAGAGTTGAATTTTTAAAATTTCTCATCTTCCTTTCTCCATTTCACAGGACTGAGAAAGCATGGAACAGTTATATGAGCTTGATTCTGAAGCTCACGTGCTTGGATGTTAACAAATAATAAAATACCGGAACCGTAAAACATGCCCGGCCACCATTTGCTGAGCCATTTGGTAGGAATGGAATTTTCACGTGTTTAAGGTCAAAGACTGATTTCTGGGAGGTATCTCAGTGAATCATAAAACTAGCAGCCATGTGCAGGGCCTCTGAATAGGAGGAAACCAGAATCACAATATCCTGCGTTTTTCTGCACAGCACTGTGGGCAGGTCAGGATGCTGGGCTCTATGTGACCTTCCCACCAGAAAAATCACCTTTCACTACTAAATCAGCAAAGCACAAAGGTTTCAGAGAATTCGCCCACAAAACAAATTGTGACTGCTTCTGCAGATAGACTGAATTCAAGCCAGCCTTGCAGACAACATCAAATGCAAATATTTACTAGTCCATTAAAAAGCATCTCACCAGCCTGTGCTATCTCCACCCTCTGGTTCACAGCCTGAATTACAGATAATAAAACAAAATCAACATTTCATTATTTCTCTTGTATAGATATCATGAGCTTGACGATACGGCTATACATATACATATACATATACATATACATATACATATACATATACATATACATATACATATACATATACATATACATATACATATACATATACATATGTAGCTTTAGGGTGGGAGTGAGGATTCTGTGCAGATGGTCTTTCACTGTCTTGTGTCAAAGACTCGCATTCCACCTATCTGCCTCCTCGGAGGAAACTACACATACTTCCCACTATCTGACTCACTCCCTAGTAAGTCTAGTGATCCAGTTAGATTCTGAAGATGTACTTTTTTGGCTGTTCAATGGAACTGACTTTGATGATACTCCATTAATTCAGTTAATGTAGAGGATTTATTTCTTGAATTAAAGGATTTTCCAACCTACAGAGTCATATAGAAGATCCTCTGTGTC
>CM053595.1:284765721-284783208 GCA_028646575.1 Pseudocheirus occidentalis | reverse complement strand
C
The DNA here is from genome assembly GCA_028646575.1 of Pseudocheirus occidentalis. Taxonomy (NCBI): domain Eukaryota; kingdom Metazoa; phylum Chordata; class Mammalia; order Diprotodontia; family Pseudocheiridae; genus Pseudocheirus; species Pseudocheirus occidentalis. The sequence continues at coordinate 284,783,207 of CM053595.1, read as the reverse complement.
CTCCCTCTCTCCTGTCTCTCTCTCTCTCTCACTCACTCTCACTCTCGCTCTCTCTCTTTCTTGTTCCTTTCTGACAGAAATAATTTCTCTTAATTATCTCATCTGTGAAGAATCATTTTTTCAATTTTCAAAAAATTAATTTATTTTTAATTCATTTTTAAAATTTTAAAAATTCATTTTTAAAAATCTGAGTTCTAAATTCTCTCCCTACTAACTCTCCCCATCCATCAAGAAGGCAATTAATATAATATCATTTTACATACGAAATCATGCAAAACATATTTTCATATTAGCGATATTGCAAAAGAAAAAGGAAGAAAGTGAAAATTCGGCTTCAATCTGCACTCAGAGTTCATCAGTTCTCTCTTTGGTGGTGGATAAGCAATCATACATCAGGAGCCCTCTGGAATTGGAAGATTCATTTTCTAAATTAATAACTATTTACCAGTCAGAGCTACCATCCACCCCAGTTCTGAAGAGCTTGGAAGGAGTCCCTGAAACACCCATCTAAAATGCTTTCTTCTCTACTGTACCAGGCCCAACCAGCTTGGCATAATGAGATGAGCAGGAGATTTGAACTTAGGGTGCTCAGGTCTGGATCTCAATTTAGCTCTCTTACTATGTGACCTTGACCTTCACCTCCCCAGTTCTCGGTTTTATCCTCTATGATGAGGGATGAAAGGAAAAAGAGGCCCAGAAAGCTTAAGACATTTGCCCACCCACCCACAAAGTCTCCCGGAGAGTGTGTGGCAGATCTGGATTTGGGGAACTGGTCCTCTGATGTCAAAGTCAACAGTCTTTCCACTGTTTGAATTAAATGACCTCTAACATACCTTCCAACTCTACCCCTACGATTCTCAGAAGAGGGCTAGGTACCACTTGGAGCCACAGGATGAAATCTTAACATGATATGCTCTTTTTTTTTTTTCAATATGTCTCCAGGCAAGGAAATGAGTCAGCAGATGACTCAAGCTCTTCTGTTTTCACTCCATTTGGTTTCATTCTTGGTGTTGTTATATTCCATTCTTTGCCTCAGTCTAACCACCATTCTCCCTATATATTTCAAAATTAGTCGGCATTGTAATGGGAAGAAAGAGCTGATGGCAGAAAGGGCAGATGTTGCTCTACCCATTTTATTAAAATTCTCTTCCACTCCTCCAATGTCTCATGTTGTAGAGGTGATACTGGGTTCCCTGAAGCTGTTCTAGTGGAGTATGAACATGTGCTAGCCTTCCATAAAGGTTTCAAGTGTGAGCCGAGCTATGGATTGTGTATTTGTCACCCAAGGACCAGTTTAAATTTGGAGGGACTCATCAAATTGCTTGCTCAATCAGTGAGGGGGAGGGAGAGAATCTAGAACTCGAATTTTTTTTTAATGTCAAAAATTGTTTTTACATGTAATTGGGGGAAGTAAAATATTATATTAAATTTTTAACAATTTAGACTCACTACCACTGGGTGATCGATATTTTTGGGTCACAACCCTCAGAAAATTATCAATTAAGGCATCGGAGAGGAAGAGAGGAGAGGATTGCAAGGTTCATTGATGGAGGAGTACCTTCACTCATAAAATCGCAGATCTTTTGAAAAAATAATAAAATAGAGTTTATCAACAAACCCCTGATCAATTGATTTCATTCCAGCTCAGTCAATAAAATTAAAGAATATAAAGAACAGGTAAAAGAGACATCTCTGTGTTAGGGTCTTAAACTCTAAAGAAAAAAGTACTTATGCTTTGTTTCCCTTTCATTAGGGGTGAAGAAATTCTCCTGGCCAATGGGTGAGCTGTACCCTTCATGATAGAACTCTGGGCAGGCAGACTGGCAGGAGGTACCTCTGAGGAGTATGAGATTTGGAAGTCAATATGAGATCCAATCATGGAAGAAGAACCCAGTTCTTTAGAGGAAATCACTCCTCCCCTCTAGGAGAGAAGAAGAGATTTATCTTTTCCTACCCCATCTCCCCACCCTGATGGCTAACTCTCTTTCAACACACAAAGCGATGCTTGTCTTGGGCCTTGGATTGGTTAGGCCCACTTCCTGCTGACACATGTGGGCAAGGTAGGTCAGATAATTAAAGATGCAATGGCCTATGTGGCAAGGGGGAATTGGAGAGGAAGAGAAGAAGGACAGAGAAATCCCCTGCCTCTAGAAGAAGCAAGAAACTTTATCAAAAAATGGCCTTTGGAAAACAATCTGATATTAGTCATTTACAACTTAGTATCAATTTTAATCAATTTGTTACTGACTGCAGACACGAATTTTGAGAACCAGAGAGCAGGTATGGGAAGTGGTTTTGTTTTTAATGAGGAGAAAGTAGGATGACTTTTAACACCCCCACTTAAATGTTCCTGCTTCTATTCATCCTTCACAGTCACTTGGCCCAGGCCAGGCCTGCTTTTACAACCACAAGTATACTTCTATGTCTTTGAAACAGAAAGGTATAATGAAGTCTCATCTTCAACACAAATAGAACGAAAAGTATTATTTAAGGCACCTCCCCCCAAAAAATCCCTCTCCCCATTCAGCTGTCAGTGTCTGAAATTCTGCCATTAGAGAATCAATTCTTTGGTTTTAAGCACTGGGACTCCCTCCTTTGGGGCCCTTTTTTAAAATGCAAACAATCTTGGGAGGAATAACACATAAAATCACAACCACCTCGGGGTAAATATGTTTATCAGATCTTTTTCAGAGTCACTGTGAGGGCTAGGAAGGTGGGGGAAGGGGAAAAGAATGAAATGGGCCTACTTTGCAGTTTAGGAAATGCCACTCCCCCCATGGCATATTGCCAAATTCATACGTTTTAATATTGACAAATTAATGATTTTTATATCGACAAATGCATACTTTTTAGCATGACCAAATGAATCCTTTTTTACATTGCCAAATTCAAACTTTTAAAAATATTAACAAATTTTTCTTTTTCTTTTTTCTTTCTTCCTAAAATTGTAATAGGAGACAAACTATAATCAAGACAATATGCCCTGCTGCTTTAAAGAATACAAGGTTTGTGAACTTGTTCTCCAAAAGGAACACATGCTAAGGTTTCATGTGTACTGGGTGGGTATGGAATGTGCTTTTAAAAGTTTATAGTTCACTTAATATTCATCTGCTCATCAGAGAAAGAGTTTCTGAGGGGGCGGGCCGATCTCCTCCTCACAATGTAACACACCCTAGGAAATCATCAAGGCCTAGATAGTTGTATGCAGAGGTGGAATACTTGTAGCCCTAATTGCTTTTATCATCTTTCTGTATTGCACACACGTCCTTTTGGAGCTAGGCCTAGGTCTTGTTTTCAAATCTCATGGCCATCCTAACTCTCTTCAGCACTCGGATCTCTGGGGCCAAATTGTCTCTGTGTAGGATGGTACTGTTTCTCACAAAAAAAATCAGATACTGACATCTTTTAAATGTACACAAACATGTGAGCTACTATTTCTTAGAGACTTCATGTTGTGGGAGTTTCCCAGGCTGGGTTCAGGAAAAATCTCACCCACCATAAAGTCTCTAAGAAAGGGGTCTAGAAGTCAGGAGGGAGACTGAAAGGAAAACAAATTTGTCAGTACAGTAAGAAAGACCTCTTGAGCCGGGAGCAGCTTTGGGTTTTGTAGAGTGTCTTTTTTTCAATAGCTTTTTAGGTTGGCTTAGAGGATGTAGTCCACAGCAGCTTTCTGTAACAGAATAGAAATAGAGGAAGTGTGCAAACCTTGGGTTGTGGGGGGCGGGGGTCCGCCAGAGTTAACCAACCAGCTTTATTTTCACCAGGACCAAATATACTTGAGCAGTAAGGTACATTTTTCTGCAAGTCATCCGAAATCCTTTGGCATGCTGTAAGCAGCCAGAGGGCCTTAAGCATCGGCCAGCAGCTGCAGGTTGTGCAGGCCTGCTGTATTGCCTTATTTTTTCAGGATCACTTCAAGGGCTGCCACTTCCTTGACTGTCTTATACTACATACATCACACCATCCCTTACACTACAGCCAGCATAGAGATTAAGCAACCTGCCTTAGGCCACAAGACCAATATGTATCCAAGGTGGGACTGCAATCCCTGTCTCCCACTATCTCTTGTTAATATTCCTGAAAGACAAACTAATTTCAAAATACCATTTGATTCATGTTCTGGAAATCTATAACCGCTTCTTAAGTCCTACTATGGAAAGCCTACATGCCCAGCTTTCAAGTTACTGCTTGATTGGCCCCACCCTACCTCGCCAAACTTACTTCCCACTGCTCACCAATGCGGCAGCCCCTTCCACTTTATTCTGGACAATTTCACACAAATATGACTCAGCGTCTCTCCATCTTGACTCACGCTGGTCCCCTTGCCTAGAATGCTTCTTTCCATTCTTCTTTTTTTTTTTAAGCTTTTTTTTTGGGGGGGGGAAGGCAACTGGGGTTAAGTGACTTGCCCAAAGTCACACGGCTAGTAAGTGTTTCAAGTGTCTGAGGCCGGATTTGAACTACTCCAGGGCCGGTGCTCTATTCACTGTGCCACCTACCCGCCCCCATTCTTCTGTCTTTTAGATATAGTGGCCTCTGCTAATATAAATTCTCTCCACCTTTGGCACAGGACAGTCAGGAATCCCAAAAGTATACAGATAGAAGATGATCAATCGGGTCAGCAATGTTGCAAGAAGCAAATAGATATGGACCCATATCACAGAGGGATGGGTCTTCAGTACAGACTGTCAGTTTTATTCTGAGAGTTGCTGATGCCCTATCAGCATCACAGAAATTCCACTGGAGGCTAAGAAGAGGTGTCAGATAGTGATGCTAACCTTAGGACTTGCAATTCAGTTCACCATGCAGGGAATTCACTCGTTTGGGCTATGAGTTTGGGAGGGCTATGAAGTAAAATGAGACTGCTAGGTGGCACAGTGGATAGAGCTTTGGGCCTGGAGTCAAGAAGAGTCATCTTCCTGAGTTCAAATCTGGCCTCTGAGATGCTGGGGAAGTCACTTAACCCTGCTTGCCTCAGTTTCCTCATATGTAAAATGAGCTGGAGAAAGCAATAGCAAACCTCTCTAGTATCTTTGCCAAGAAAACCCCAAATGGGGTCACAGAAAGTCAGACATGACTGAAAAATGACTAAACACACACTGAATATTTCTCTGATTGAGAAATGACATTCCCTGGGAGGGGCTTAATAAATGCTTTTTGACTGACTAATGACTTAGATACTGTCTTAAATAAACCTGTTCTATGTTTAATGCCCTTGTTAGCCCAAGTGCTTGCATGGAAGAAAGAAGACCTTTAAGAAATAGAGGCCAGATTCTGGAGTCCCCAAAGGGAGACCGTAAAAGGGCGCGAGCCATAGCCCACCTTGCCTACTGCTCCTCAGATCTTAAGTGGCCAACAGCTGCAGGTTGAGCGGACCTGCTATAGCTCCTTATTTTTTTAGGGTCAGTTCAAGGGCTGCCACTTCCCTGATTACCTTACACTACATCCAGTACCCCATCCCTTACACTACAGCCAGGATAGTCTCACCAAAACACGGAGCTAATGTCTCTCTCTTTACTCATGAGTGCCATGCAGCAGACATAACAAAGGATCTCCATTCATGTCTTGCTTTTGGCATGTCCTTGTGATGATTATTTAAGATCTCTGAAATAGGGTTTTCTCCTGTGTAAAATGAGAATGATATTTATTATGTGGGGAAAGTAGTGAGGAAAGCATTTTGAAAACTTTTAACACTCATTTAACTGCAAGCTATTATCTCTTCATCTAGAATTCAATTCAATTTAACAATCATTTCTTAAATATCTACTACATCTTAAGCAGAGAGGATGCCTGGTGGATAGAGAGGTACCCCTGGGAGTAAGGACGACCTGGATTGAAATTTTCTCCCTGACACATACTAGTTGAATGTCTTGATCTAGGCTAGCCTGGGCAAATTTCTTAATTTCTAAATGTTCCTGGAAAGTGTCCAATACTATAAATTATAGAATGTTTTCTGACCCACATTGGTAAAGAAATTTTTCACCCCAGAGTCTCTTATACCAACAAAATTACAAGTCTAGGCAGAAATAAGTGGGCCAGGCTAGGTGTTGGGGGTAGAAAGAAAACAGTCCCTGCCTTCGAGGAGCTTACATTCCACTGGAGATGCTCAGAATGCCCTTCTCTGCTACCTCTCTTCAAGGTTCAGCTCAGTTCCCATTTCCTCCATAAACCCATCCCTGACTATTAATGATCATTGCCTCTTTTCTCCCCAGATTCTTGCAACACTGAAGATTTGTACCATTTGGTATTCTTCTGGGATTATTTGTCTGTCATCTCCTGAGCAGAGCAGGAGGTTGTCTTCTGTTTTAAAATATTGTATCCTGCCCCACAGTAAGCAATTAATAAATAAGTATTATATGATTGATTTATTGGCGGATCTCCTCCCTTTGGCTTCTGGGTGGGAGAACAGAGAAGTAGCTTAGAGATAAATAGGCCCATGAGTTCTGGCTGGTCCTAACAGCCCCTCTCAATAAAGCACCAGAATAAATCCAGGGTAATGAAAAACAAGCAGAGGTTTTTATTTGTTCAGTTTAATCCAGGCTACCCTGTGGCCAGGGATCCATAGACCTCCTCTTTCCAAAAACACACTTACAAGAACCCCACTGCCCTTCTACCATACAGTGAGTGCCCTTTACCAAGCATTAGAATCCCTTGTCTCTGGCCCATCTGAAAGACACCTTTCAGCCATGCACTACATTTTTTTTTGCTTGGGAATAAATAAACAAACAAAAAAAATAGAAGAGACTAAAATGAATGTGGCCTTGAGTAAATTCCATTCTCTCTTCAGGCATAAGCAAAGGAGACTCATCACAAACCAAGAAACAGCAAAGCTTCACCACAGAATTTCACTGAATGAAGAAAAGTGTCTTTTGAAACACAAAGTTACCCTTTCAACTAAAAAAAATCTAAAAAAAAAAAAGGAGGAAAAAACAACCCCAAACCTGAACTTGGCCTCCAGCCTGAAATAAGTGGAAGTACCAATGTGAATCACTCCTCTTTGCTTTGAATGCATCAGAAGCCTGAGTTCCCAGGCAGCCAGCAGGGAACCACTCCACACCCAGTATGAGGCCCAAAGCCACACTTGCTCTTTATTTTCCCTACCCCCGATCCTCTTACTTTTCTGCTTATAAGCAAGGCCTCGTTAACTCAGGGGCAGATCGGGGTGGAATCCAGCACGTCCACTTTCTAGGCTAGAAGTGCCCAGCAAGAGGGGAGAGAAACCCAACGTTGAGTACTGAAAAGAGAGAAATAGGCTTGGTGGGTTATATCATTGGAGGTTATCATATCTGGTAATGACTGTTGCTATTCAGGGAAGAGTCAGGGAAAGGTTCCTTTTTCCCATAGTCGGTGATCTGTAGACCTCAAATAGCTCCATACTGCTTATCTTGTCAAAGATACACCTCTCCATTTGACCTCCGAGGCTATAATTGTCCTCCATCTACTTTCCACTCATCTGCAACCACCCCAATTCAGACCCTTCGCTCTCACCAGACTGATCTCCCCACTATATGCTAACTAGAGAAGCTGATCCCGTAGATACCTGGTGTTACTTCTACATTCATGACTGTGGTCTTCCCCTCCCGTTGGATAGAATATCCTATTTGTCTTTCCTTCTCTCCCTCTTTCCTATTAAAATCCTGCCTAACTAGGTGACAACAGTGGATTAGATCTGGTCTTCCTGAGTTCAAATCTAGCCTTAGATACGTAGTAGTTGTGTGACCCTAATCAAGTCACTTAACCATGTTCTGTCTCAGTTTCCCCAGCTGTAAAATGGGAAAAATAATAGCACCCACCTACCTAGGTTATTATTATAAGGATAAAATAAAATAATATTTGCCAAGAACTTCACAAACCGTAAATGTTACCTATTATTATTACCTATCCATCAAACTCCATCTCAAGACTTATCTCTTCAATAAAGCCTTTCTGGACTCTTGGAAGACAACAGTGAAAAAAAAAAGTATTGGACTTGGAGAAAGAACAGCCAAAGTTGAAGCCCTGCCTAAGCACCCCTCTGGACCCCAACTTCCTTATCTATAAAATGAGGGTCATGCTAATATTTATACTCTGTATTGCACAGGATTGCTGTGATAGCATAAATGAAAATGCTCTGTAAATCTTCAAACACTATAGAAATATAAGCTATTATTTAACTCCAACCCACGTGATTTCTCCCTTGCATGAATTCCTGTTATTTTTATAGTCAGTATGACACAACTTAGCCCTGAATTGTTCTCCAAATCACTTCATGTACGTCAGTGTTGCCTTGTTCCACTGCTGCAGAGTCAAAGGCTCGTCCACTAGCACTAAGACTACATGTCCTTACTGTATTTGTGAGAGCCTAGACACTTGGGGATTTGGGAGGTGGACAGGGACTCTCAGGAAGTGATTTTTGGACCTTCAAGCTGAAGTATTAAAATAACTCCTCCTTGGGACAGAGAAGCCATCATCAAAAACAGGTCCTGCTAGCCTAACTTCATTTCCTCTTTTGACAGGGTAACTAAACTGGTAGATCAAGAGAATGCTATCAACGTAGAAGCTGAGCCTGGGAAGAGACCTCAGAATATCAAACCCCAACTCGGCAGTCACCTCTACAATATGGCTGATGAGTGGACGTCCTGGAGCCTTTGCTGAAAGACCTCTAGGGAAGGGGATCCCACTGGCTCTCAAGGCATTCCATTCTACCTTTGGAGGGCTTTTATTGCTTAAAAAAAAAAAAGGTTTTTCCTTGATTCATTCATAAATCAGCCTCTCTGAAGTTTCTACCCACTGACCCTTGTTCTGCCTGCCAACTGGGGACAAACTGAATAAAACTGACCCTTCATCCACACAACAACCCTTCAAATATATGAAGATGGCTAACGTGGTCTCCCTATGTCTTCCCTTCTTCCAATGAACTGTCCCTAGTCCCTATAATGAGAGCTGGTATTTATATAGGGCTTTAAAAATCACAAAGTGCTTAACAAATGTTATCTCTTATTATCTTTCAACAACCCTGGGAGGGAGATGTTATATCATCCCCATTTTACAGATGAGAAAATGTCTCTCTGTCTGAGGCAAACAGAGAGATTTGCACAGCTAAGTTTCTGAAGTTATAGTTGAACTCAGTTCTTCCTGATTCTAGGACCCCTTCTCTAAACTTAATTGTCCTCCTCTGAAGGGTAATTTTTACTTACCAATGTCCTTCCCAAGATGCAGGGCTCAGAACTGAGCATTGTACTCCGGATGTAGGCTGACCAGGGCAGAGTACAGATCCATCTCCTCCCTAGTCTAGTATAATATATATACCTTTCTTAATGTGAGCTATGATTGCATTAGCTGTTTGGACTGTCGTGTCATATTGTTGACTCATGTTGGACCTGGAGAGAACTACAACACCCAGATGTTTTTTAGATAAATTTCTCTACCTGTGTCTCCTCTATCTTCTACTTGTCAAGTTGATTATTTGAACCTGAGTGGAAAACTTTAGATTTCCCTCTTTCAGATTTCATCTTGTTAGATTCAACTAAACATTCTATCCTGTTGAAATATTGTTGGTTCCTGACTATGTCATGATATTTGTGTCATCTTAAAAGGTGACACATATATTTTCTATGCCTTTTCTATGCTCCATGGACCCAGCTACACAAGTCAGTAATAAAAATGATAAACAGCACAGGACCAAGCCCTGAGGCACTCCACTACAGACCTCTTGAAAGCTACCAAGCAAACTGCTAATGACTAGTCTCTAGTTCTGGTCCTTAAATCAGCTCAGAATATGTTTAGCTACGCTATTTTCTAACCCATATCTCTTTATCTTGTCCAAAAGAATAGCAAGAGATACTTTTTCAAATTTTTTGCTAAAATCTAGATAAGGAGGTCTTAACTTAGGGTTGGATAAATTCCAAGGGGTGTTGTGAACTTGGATGGCAAAAAAAGTTACATCTTTTTCTTCACTGACCTTTAACTGAAATTTAGTATTACTTTTAGTGATGTGTGTAGGTGACAAAACACAGTAGCATTAGCAGTTCCAGTGATTTGGTCAACAATAGAAAACATACATTTTCATATCACATCACCATTGTTATAGACACCTCAAAATATCACTTATGATCATCACTATTTGAAGTATAGTTATTATACTTGCCCCTGGATTTCAAATGACTGCAGTCTTCCTGTCTAGAGATGTTCATGTGGTATAGTTGACCAATGTTGGGCAACTCTGTGCCCATTTCAGTTTTCAGACTGATGATTAAGCCATCTATATTTCTTTCTGGTATTCTAGCTACCATTGTTTGCTGATCAATACATGGAAGGAGGTGAGGAAGGAAGGAAGGAAGGAAGGAAGGAAGGAAGGAAGGAAGGAAGGAAGGAAGGAAGGAAGGAAGGAAGGAAGGAAGGAAGGAAGGAAAGGAAGGAAGGGAGGGAGGGAGGGAGGAAGGAAAGAAGGAATAAAGAAAAAAGAAATGAAGTCAGTCTGGCATGAGCAGTTCCTGATGAAACCATTCTGGTTCTTTGGGATCACAACTTCCTTTTCTAGAAGGTTACTAGCTATTCCTTTGATGATTCTTTTTATAATTTTTCCAGGAATCAAAGTTAAGTTCATTGGATCCTTACGTTCAGACTTTACTTTCTTCCCTTCTTTGAAATCTGGGATATTTGCCCTTCTCTAGTCCTGCACAATCTCCATTGTTCTCCATGATTTTTTTTAAAGATCACTGACAATGTCTCAGCAATCACATAGGCTAGTTTTTTGGTTTTGGTTTTTCCCCCCAAACTCTAGCATGTAGTTTATCTGCCCTGGTGACTTGAATTCATTAAGGACAGCTTTTGTGTGCTCTTGCTCTTGCCCTACCTATCTTGAGTATTAATTCACCTATAATAATTCTTTTTCCTGTGAAAAGGTCAAAATAAGTGTTGAACGGTACTATCTTCTCTCCATCGTTCACTACTCCACCCAACCTGAGTAAGAGTGCTTCATTTATCTTCCTTTTTCCCTGGTATAGCTTGCAAATGTAGCTTTGAGTTGTCTAGGTTGTTAGCTCTAGCCTGCAGTAAGCTTTGGTCCTCCTAACACTATTCTTATGAGACTAGTCCACACTTTGATATTCAGCCTCTGTTGCCTGTTCTTCCTTTCGATTTCTTTTTAAAATTTAAGTTGATCAATAACCCAGTGTACAATAGATCTCAAAACATAAATTACCTGGGAAAAAACTCTCTATTTGACAAGAATTGATGGGACAACAGTAAATCAATTTAACAGAAATTAGGTTTAGACCAACATCTTGCACCATATGCCACACTAAACTCAAAATGGATGTGTGACCTGAACATTAAAGACCATACCAAAAAAAAGAAAAAAGAAAGAAAGAAAAGAAGAGAAGCAGATTATATATTTTTCACAGCTATGGGTAGGAGAAAAATTCTTAACCAAACCAGAAATAATGGTGGCAATTACAAAAGATAAAATAGATTAATTACATGATATTGAAAAGTTTTCACACAAACAAAAGTAATGCATCTAAGACAAAGGTTCTTAACTTGGAGCATATGAACTTCGGTTTTTTAAAAAATATTTTGAAGGCAGCTAGGTGGCACAGTGAGTAGAGCACCAGCCCTGGAGTCAGGAGGACCTGAGTTCAAATTTGGCCTCAGACACTTAACACTTACTAGCTGTGTGACCTTGGGCAAGTCATTTAACCCCAATTGCCCTGCCTTCCCCCCTCCAAAAAGAACAAAAAAGAAATTTTGAGAATAGCATTTCAATGTGAACAATTTCCTTTTGTAATCTGAAGTATTTTATTTTATGCATGTAAAAGCTCTATTTTGAGAAGAGGTCCATAAGCTTCACCAAACTGTCCAAAGAGTCTATAACACACCCACAAAATTTAAGAACATGTGATCTAAGATTAAAAAGGAAGTGGTCAATGGGGGAAAAATATTTATATTAAATTTTCAGGATAAAGGTTTGTTTGGCATACAAGATGTATAGAAAATTAAAAGAAATATATAAGACCCAAAGCCATTCCTTAGTGATAAATGGTCAAAAGATATTTTTCACTGAAAAAATTGAGGCTATTCATGCTAATTCTTCTCTCTTCCTCCTCATCTCACAACACTCAAATGTCTTCTGCCACTATCTCCTTCTTCTCCTCTGTCTCAAAAGGTGATGTAGTCTTTCTCCTTGCCAAGGCAAACCCCTCTACATATGCAAACAATCTCATTTCCTCTTGTCTTCTCCAGCAGATTACTCCTACTTTGATCCCCATTCCTCTTTCATTTAAATCTCTCCCTGTCTACTGGATGCTTCTCTAATGTTTTCCAACATGCCCATGCTTTCCACCCCCACCTATCCTCAAAAAACCTTCAGTTGATCTGTCTATACTCAATAACTTTGCTTCTATATCTCTCCTTCCTTTTGTGGCTAAACTACTTGGCAAGTCCTTCTACAATCAGTGGCTCTGCTTCCTTGCCTTTTCCTACAGTTTGACTGCTAATCTTAACATTCAACTAAAATAGTTTTCTCCAAAGTTAGCAATGATTCCTTTTTTTTTTCTTTTTGGAAGGCAGTTGGGGTTAAGTGACTTGCCCAAGGTCACACAGCTAGTTTTTTTGTGTGTGTTAAGTGTCTGAGGCCAGATTTGAACTCCGATCCTCCTGACTCCAGGGCCGGTGCTCTATTCACTGCACCACCTAGCCGCCCCAGCAATGATTTCTTAATGGCCAAATCCAGTAGCCTTTTCTCAGTCCTCATCCATCTTGACCTCTCTTTGGTCTGTCAATCACTCTCTTCTCTCTGACATTCTATTCTCTCTAGGTTTTCATGATATTTGCTCTATTCTGGTTCTCCTCCTACTGGTCTGAATTCTCCTTCTCAGTCTTCTTTGCTTGATCTTTGTCTACGTCATGCCTGCTAATCATCAATTTTCCTCTGGGTTTTCTCCTGGATCCTCTTCTCTTCTCTTTCTATTCCATTTCATTTGATCTCATCATGGATTTGATTTTCATACCCTTGCTGATGATGCTCAGGTCTACTCATCCAGCCCTAACCTCTCTCTACCCTCCAAATTCACATCTCCAACTGCCTAATAGATATCTATGTCCCATAGACATCTAAACTTAACACATCCAAGACCAAACTCATTATCTCTCTCCCCAAATACTCCTCTTTTTATAACTTCTATATTACTGTTGAAGATACTACCATTTTTCCAGTTACCCAGGCTCACAATCTAGGCATCATCCTCACTCACCTCAATCTTTCTCAACCCTATATTCAATTTTATGCCAATTCCTGTCAATTTTACCCTCATGACATCTCTTTTATACATTCTCTTCTCTCTTCTGACACTGATATGACCCTGATGCAATCCTTCCACTACTGCAGTAGCCTGCTGGTGGGGCACTCTGCTTCAAGTCTCTCCCTACTCCAGTCAATCCTCCACTCAGTTGCCAAATTGATCATCCTAAAGTGTGAGAACTATCTTTCAATAAACTCCAGTGACTCCCTATCACCTCCAGGATCAAATATAAAATAATTCAGCTTTTGAATAATGTAGAGCAAGTACTTAAAATATTCATGCCTTTTGACCCAGAGATTCCACTGCTAGGCATATTACACAAAGAGGTGATGACAAAAATAACCAAAATAATATTATTATTTACATCTATATAATATATATACATGTATATATATATATATATATATGAGCACTTTTCATGGTAACAAAGAACTATGAACATAGTAGATATCTGTCAATTGGGAAATGGCCAAAAAAATTGTGGTACATTAAGGTAATAGAAAGTCACTGTGATGTAAGAAATGAAGACTTTGAGGAATACAGAAAAATGTTGAAAGATTTACTTGAAATGATGCAAATTGAATTCAGCAGATCCAGGAAAACAATATGCACAATAAGTGCAACAATGTAAATAGAACAATCACAGAACAATTGAAAACGAATACTGTGAGCTGCTAGGTGGCACGGTGAATAGAGCACTGGCTCTGGAGTCAGGAGGACCTGAGTTCAAATCCAGACTCTGACACAACACACACACACACATGCACACACACACACACACACACACACACACACACTGGCTATGTGATCTTGGGCAAGTCATTTAACCCAATCACCCTACTTTCCCCCTTCCAAAAAAAATGAATGTGGCAAAATTATAAGGATAACTTGGCCCCAAAGAAGGGTAATAATAAGACATTTCCCTCCTTTTCTTTATAGAAGATGGGGATATACAAGTGTGGAAAATTGCATATGCTGTCAGACTTTCTTGATATATCATTCATTTTTCCTGATTTTAAAAATGTTTCTCTTTTTTTTTCATTAAAAATTATTTGTTATAAGAGACAGGAAGGGAAGGAAAAGAGATACTGTGGAAACTTAAGTGATGTAAAAACAAGTGTCAGCAATTTTTAAATTTCCTAAAAGTCTTACAGATAAGAACTAGACTTATTATTTCATTATTATAGGTGAAGAAATTTTTTTCTAACAAAGAAATTTGGCATCTCCTCCACAATTTATAGACTGAGAGAGTTGCCTACAGAGGTTTAGTGATCTGTACTGGGTCACACAGCCAGTATGTTTCAGAGGAACAACTTGAAACCAGATTTTTCTGACTTTGAGGCCATCTCTCTATCCATTACTCCATGCTTCCTGTTCTGCTTAAAAAATCCTATTGTTAAAAATTAGAAGAGACCAAGAACTATTTACAACTATGGCTAGAGGTTGAATTTTTAGCCAAATCGGGGATAGTAGCAATTACCAAAGATAAAATAAATTTATGTGAAATTTATGATTTATATAATAAAACAAATTTATAATTTATAACAAAATTATAATATCAAAAACTAGCCATGTGACCTTGGGCAAGTCACTTAACCCCAACTGCCCTCTCCCCCCAAAAAAAGCAAAAAAAAAAATTATAATATCATTAGAATAAAAATGGAAGTGATGGACTGGAAAAAAGTTCTTTGTATCAGATATCTGTGTTAAGAATTTGATATCCAATCAAATTTAAAGACAACTAACAGAAATATATAAGACCCAAAACCTGTTTCCCAACAAGTAAGTTTTCCCAACAGTAACAAGCATATGAACAAACCATGTCAGTCAGTTACTAAACATTTATTATATGCCAGGCATTGTACTAAGCACTCAAAAGAAAGGCAAAAAACTATGGTACCCTTCATCAAGGATCTCACATTCTAGGAGGGGAAACAACAGGTAAAAAATTATATATTCAAGATATATACAGTATGAATTGAAGGTTATTTCATGTGAAGGTATTAGCAGTGGGGGAAGATGAAGCCTAGGAAAATACTCCTATAGCAAATGAGATTTAAATTGTATCTTAAAAGAAGCCAGGGAAGAAGGCAGGAGGGAAGGAGGGAAAGCATTCAGGATCCAGGAGGCTCTCAGTGAAACAGCACAGAGTCGAGATCTGGAAGCCACAGGTTCCCCCCTCCTGGGCTAGGTTAAAGGAGGCAATTAAATGGTGAAGTGAGTAAAAGGAACACTGTCATGGAGTTAGGAAATTCTAAGTTCAAATTTGACCTCCGACACTTACCAGCTGTGGACTATGGGTAAGTGACTTAACCTTTCTCAGCCTCAATTTCCTCACTGGTAAAAATGGGAACAATAATAAGACTTACCAGGGATACTGTGAGGATCAAATGATATAATATTGCAAAGTGCTTTGCAGACCTTAAAGCACTGTATAAATGCTAGTTGATGTTATTTATGTGGCTTTAAAAGGAGGAAAAGAGAATCTTATATTTGATCTTGGAGATAATAGGGACCCACTGGAGGTTCTTTAGTGAAGGGCAGGGCAGGGGAGAGGAGACATGGTCAAACCTGCAGCTTTAAGAAAAGGATGGACTGGAGAGGCAAGAGACTTGAGGAAGGGAGACCAACTAGAAGGCTATTATAAGAAATAGCCCAGGTACAAAGTGATGAGAGTGTGCAATAGATGATGGCTATATACAGAAAAAGGGATTACAGGAGAGTTGTTCTGAAGGTCTAAGTGACAAGACTTGTCAACAGATTGGATATGTGGGGTGAGTGGAAGGGAAGACAGGAGGATGAGGCAGAGGCTGCAAACCTGGATAGCGGTGCCTTTGCAGCAATTCTCAACCTGTGGGTTATGCTCAATTTGTAACAATGAAAATACATCCTGCATATCAGATAGATTCATAACAGTAGCAAAATTACAGTGATGAAGTAGCAACGAAAATAATTTTATGGTTGGAGGTTACCACAGCATGAGGAACTATATTAAAGGGTCATGGTGTTAGGAAGGTTGAGAACCACTGCTCAACAGGAAAAAGATAGGAAGGTTTGGGGTAGAGATAATGAACTCCATTTTGCACAAATTGAGTTAGAGATGTCCAAAAGTCAGTTGGTAATGTTAGAACAGAGCTCAGGAGGAACTATCTCAAAAGATTAATTAACAAAAAAATTTTTATTAACAATTAGTTCAACAGTAATAATAAGAGAAGTGCAAATCAAGCTGGGTGGCACAGTGTGGATAGAGTGCCAAAGTCAAGAAGATTGATCTTCCTGAGTTCAAATTTGGCCCCAGACACTTACTGGTTTTGTCACCCTGAGCAAATCACTAAACCCTGTTTGCCTCAGTTTCCTTATTTGTAAAATGAACTGGAGAAGGAAATAATGGCAAACTATTCCAGTATCTTTGCCAAGAAAACCCCAAACAGGATCACAGAGAATCAGACATGGCTGAAAATAACTGAACAATAACAACAACAACAAAACCAATCCTGACATTTTGACAAATTGACAAATGTGACAAAAGATGGAAGCAGTCACTGTGGAAAAGGTTTTGGAAAGACAGGCACATTAATGCTCTGTTAGTGGAGTTGAGTATTGATCTGGCCATTCAGGAAACCAAATTGGAATTATTTGAAGAAAGTAACAAAAATGTCCAAATCCTTTGACCCAGAGATTACACCCCCAGGCACATACTCCAAAGAAGATGGAAATATAAGCCCAATTTACAGCAAAATATCCATAGCAGCACTTTTTGGGGTACAAAGAACCGGCAACAAAGTAGGTACCCATCCTCCTCTGGGAGATGACTAAACAATCTGTGGTATGTGAATGCAACAGAATACTAGTGTACTGTAAGAAATGGTTAATACAATGAATCCAACTGTTAATACAATACAATGAAAAAAACTTAAAGGGACTGATCAAAAGTCAAGTCAGCAAAATTGGGAAAACAATGTACACCATGACCATGAGCATGACCATCATGACCATCATCATTGTTCTCCTCCTCATCATTCCCACCACCATTATAGAGTTAGCATTTAAATAGGGCTTTAGTGATCTAGATATAAAGGCCGATACTGTAAATAATCTGGAGAAGCAAGGAATAGTTTACCTGTCAGATTTATGGTGCAGGGAAGACTTTATGACCAAAGAAGATTTGGAAAGCATTATAAAATGCAAAATAGATTATCTTGATTA
>CM053595.1:284725783-284765221 GCA_028646575.1 Pseudocheirus occidentalis | reverse complement strand
ATTGTACAATGTGAAGGAGTTTGCAGATCCTATACATGATTGTATGCCACCATGGGAGGTTGGGTGGGGTATGGGGAGGAAGGGGAGAAAAATCTATAACTGAAGTGACTATGGAACAGAATCTTGTAACCTAAAAGTAAACAAACAAGTCAATAATAATAAAAAAAAGAAAATGTACAAAAAAAGAACAATAAAAAAAAGAAAATAAATAAATAGGGCTTTAGGTTTGCAAAGCACTTTACAAATATGAGGTGGGTTACAACCGTAAATGGAAAGAACAAACTATTAAAACAAAATACCATGAAATTATAATGACCAGGTTTGGTCCAAAAGTTATCCAAAGTAGCAGAGATGACAGAGAAGGAGCTCTATGGATGTGAAATATGGCAGAATCATTTCTTACTTTTTCAATATGTTGATTCCTTTTTTCTAGTTGATTTTTCCCGTTTTAAAAAATATTGTTTTAAATGGTGCCTCTTTGGGAGAGGGATATGTTGGGAAATGAAGGTAAGTTGAAATTTTTTCATAGTAAGGATTAACAACTGTGTATTCCCCTCTATCTTATTTTGTTCATGTTTATCCTACTCTCTCTCTCTTCGCCCTGTCCCTCCTCAAAAGTGTTTTGCTTCTGACTACCACCTCCCCCAATCTGCCCTCTCTTCTATCATACCCCCCCTTATTCCTTTTCCCTCCTACTTTCTTGTAGAGGGTAAGATAAAGTTTTATACCCAACTGAGTGAGTATGTTATTCCCTCTTTGAGTCAGTTCTGATGAGAGTAAGGTTTATCCACTCCCCCTCATCTCCCTCATCTTCTCCTCCTCTGTAAAAGTTTTTTCTTGCCTCATTTATGTGAGATAATTTACTTCATTCTACCTCTCCCTCCCCTTTCTCCCAATTCATTCCTTTTTCTCACCCCTTAATTTTATTTTTTAGATATTATTGCTTCATATTCAACTCATACCTGTGTCCTCTGTCTGTATACTTGAATTGTTTCTTTCTGACTGCTTGCAATATTCTCTCCTTGGCCTAAGAGCTATGGAATTTGCTCATAACATTCCTGGGAGTTTTCATTTTGGAATCTCTTTCAGGGGGAGATTGGTGGATTCTTTCCATTTCTATTTTACCCTCTGGTTCAAGAATGTAAGGGCCTTTTTCCTTGATAATATCTTGAAAGATGATGTCTACCCTCTCTTTTTGAGATATTAAGGTAGTCCTATAATTTTAAAATTCTCTCTCCTGGATTTATTTTCCAGGTCAGTTATTTTTCCAATCAGATATTTCACATTGTCTTCTATTTTTTTCATTCTTTTGGTTTGGTGTTATTGTTTCTTGGTTTTTCATAAAGTCATCAGTTTCCATTTGTTCAATTCTAATTTTTAAGGAATTATTTTCTTCAATGAACTTTTGTGCCTCATTTTCCATTTGTCCAGTTCTGCTTTTTAAGGCATTCTTTTCCACATTGGTTTTTTGTACCACTTTTACCATTTGGCCTATTCTGTTTTTAAGGTGTTATTTTCCTCGGTATTTTTTTGTGTGTTTCCTTTACCAAGCTGTTGATTTGTTTTTCATTATTTTCTTGGATCAGTTTCATTTTCTTCCCAATTTTTCCTCTACCTCTCTTACCTGATTTTCAAAATCCTTTTTGAGCTATTCTATGACCCGAGACCAATTCATAGTCTTCTTGGAGGCTTTGGATGTTGGGGCTTTGATTTAGTCATATTCTTCTAGTGTGTATTTTTAGCTTCCTAGTCACCATAATAACTTTCTATGGTCAGAATTTTTTTGTGTTGTTTGCTCAATTTTACAGTCTATTTCTTGACTTTTAACTCTGCTAAAGTAGGACTCTGCCAAGGTGAAGGGTGTACTGTTACAAGCTTCAGGGAGCTGTTTTCAGGCATACTCTTAGGTATCTCTAAGCTTTTAATTCTTCCAAGGTGGTATGGATCTAAGGAGAGGTGTGTTTGCTACTCTCCTGGCCTGTGCTCTGATCTATCAGCAACCACAAGTACTCTTTTATGCCCCGGAACTATGATGAGGGTCCCTGCCCCACTATGACTGCAAGCTCTGGTGTGATAGTTTTCCTCCTTGCCCTGGGACGGTGACCCAGGACTGTGACCCTGATCTGAGTGTGGGCAAAGTGTCAGAGTCCTAATCCCAGTACCAGCAAATAGACCCCTGTTATCTCCTTCTGATCAGTTGTTCAGCCCCTTACTGTCTGTGGACTGAAAGCTTCAGAAGCATCAGGTGCCACTGCTTATTCAAGAGCTCCCAAGCCCTGCTCCTGGTTTGCTAGATCAGGCCTGAGCTAGTGTGTGCTGGACTGTGCTCCACTCTCACCTAGGTGTAACAGACCTTTCCTGACAACCTTCTAAGTTGTCTTTGGCTGGAAAATTATTTCATCCCGTCCTTTTGTAGGTTCTGCCAATTCAGCAATTGTTTTATGGCATTATTTAAAGGTGTTCAGAGGGATTCTGGGGAGAGCTTAGGTGAGTCTCTGCCTTTTCTCTGCCATCTTGACTCTGTCTCCTATTTCTCCCCTTTTTAAAGAATAAAGTTATCTCTAAGACAAGCCAAGAAAATACTAACTGCTCTGCTTTTGGAGTAGAGAGCAAGAGAGAATCAGTAGATGCTCAAATAATTGAAGTCCCTGTATCACTTCTATACCATGGCTCTGTGGCAGGCTTGTGATCTATTTCCCAAAGTCTTCCTCTGTTGCTGTCCAGATGATCTGTGGTATAGAATACTCTGATGACAACATCCCTTTTCTTTCTACCCCCATTGATCTTGACTCAAATGTTCTCTACTGTGCATCACCCTCTGGTTCCTGGATTTCCTTATATGAGAACATCTTCCTAATATACTATACTACTTGACTCTTCCTTCAACCTGTTTTGTTCCTTTCAAATAGAATACTCTCTTCCAAAGCCATATTCCAGGCACTGCTTTTATACTACCAGGTTTCAGTCATACCAAGAATGGCAAAGTTGTCACCCCCTCTATAAAGATCTCTAGTTCATCGTTTTTATTACTCATAATTTGTGCATTTATGTACAGATATCAGTGTCTGTGGATTTTATTGTTGGTTCCTTTTTTGGATTTTTTTCTGAATATGTCTAAGGCTATCACTATTCTTTCTACACTATAAAGTAGCTACTCACTATGGTATTTAGCTTGGTGGGTATACATAGACAGTTTTCTCTACCTCCTTTCCTCTTCAGGTCAAAAACTTTTATTAGATTCCCAAGACTCCAGTCAAATATATTCTTACCAGTCCTTGTTATGTGCCCTTCAGCCCTGCTAGGAGTTCATCATTCCTATATTTTAAGATATGACCAAGAAACCCAAATTCCATTCTCAAGCATCATCTTAACCAAATGTTCCCTTCCCGTGTTTTCCTTTCTCTTCTGAAGCCCTTGCCTTTGACTGGCAGCAGGGATCACATCACCACTGTCCTTCACTCCACTCCCCATCCCCCCCAAGACTTCATAATCTTTAGCAACGCTTCCTAGATTCCTTCTGGCAGTATCATTTATTTGTATCCATGTGAATCACCAGAAGTGGGTAGTAGTTATCAGGTTTGACAAGTCTTGGGAGGTTCTCTCACGTGTCCTGGATACTTGCCTAGGGAAGACAGCTGGAGACCTCTATTGTTATTTTCAGACTCAGCAAGGCATCACTCAGCAAGCATTGTAGACTTTCTCTTCTTCCTCAGACCCTCACAGGATGATCCTGTACTTATAAATCACTCATTCCTGCACCTTGTCATTCATTGGAGGGGAATCACTTAGTCCTCAGATGCTTACTACTCAGAAGGTCCAAATCCTTCCTTTTTGGAAAAAGGTTCATGCCATTTACTTAACTACCAGTGTTCAGTGATCTTTAACTTTCCCCTTTATCTTTCCTTTAGTCTGCAAAATCCTGTCACAGATCAGGATTTTCCTCTACCTATTCAGATGCTTTGTTGCCACATTGAGACTCTTCCAATTTTTAAAGGAACATTTCATTCTCCCTCTCCTCCTTTCTACCCTCTCTTCTAGAAGGTCAAACAGTTAGCATTTGAAACGTGGATACCATTTACTTGGAACTGGCAGAAAGATAAATATCCTACTCTTTATGCATGTCACTGAAACTTCTCCTAGCTCTCCATAGTTCCTAGGATTGATAACCTCAGGTCAGCTCATGAAATCTATGCTCAATAATTAGCACTTTCCCAGGTGCTCAGGACTTGGACATTATCACTGTCTAGCCATATTGAACTCTGTTTTGTCTTACTAACTTCCTTTTCTTCAAGTATTCAGCTTAGACCAGAGGTTCTCTTCCTAACACCAGAAGGGCGTGTCTGGATAGAGGAGGTTCCTAAGACCATAAGAAATACGTATTTTCTGATGGTCTTAGGCAACCCCTGTGATCCCTGTGAAGGGTCATTCAACCCCAAAGGGCTTGTGACCCACAAGTTGAGAACCGCTGGCTTAGATCCTTCTACTTCTTTTCCTTAGGTCTTTCCATTCCTTTCCCTCCTTTTAAAATTTCTTCTCTTTGAGTTCAAGGATTCTTCCCCTGTAAACTTCAGGTCTTGTTCAACCTGAATCTTTCTCTTCCCTCAGTTTCAATTCCACTTTTCTATCTTCTCAAGTCCTCCCAAATTTTCCCTCCTTTGATCTCTGTGCTTCTTCATAATTCTAGCATCTCCAAATGTCCATCAGAATTCCTTTTTCTTATTCTTCAGCCCAACTGATTCTCTTGCTCTTTCTCCCATGAAACCAGAAGTATAATTATAGTATGCTACATAAAGTATACCAGCAAAGCATTTTTGCAAAGCATAATATACTACACTTGTAAATAAGATAAAGAAATATGGGTTCTTGATTTCACTTATAATTAAAGAGATGAACATTTAAATAACTTTGAGGTATCAGTTCACTCCTATTAAATTGGCAAAAAGTACTTAACAAAATCAACATTGGCAAAGTTGTGGAGAATTGAAATAACTTGAAATTTTTACGCTAATTCATGTCTTGAAATTAATTAACTTCAGGGCAGCTAGGTGGTGCAGTGAACAGAGCATTGGCCCTGGAGTCAGGAGCACCTGAGTTCAAATCCAGCCTGAGACATTTAACACAAAACTAGCCATGTGACCTTGAGCAAGTCACTTAACCCCAACTGCCCTGCCTTCCCCCCTCCTAAAAGCAAAAAAAAAAATTAATTAACTTCAATGTAAATATTTACTAAGCAAGTTTAGCTGGTTGTACAGTGAAGAGAAATACATCAGGACATCTCTGATAATTATTCCCCTCCCCTCCAGCCTGGCTGATGAAATTATAGAATATAAGCAGTAGGTAATAGAAATAAGATGGTAAGGTTATACTTTGCTACCCCTGAGATTTGAAGAAGTTAAAATCAACCTTTATGGAATTATAGCCATGAGCTAGCCAAAGGATTTTCATAGCACTGGTGGTCTTAAAAAAAAAAAAAGCAAGTAGTTGAGGCAGAAGACAACTCTAAGAAGTATAAATTCTAGCAAGTGATAAGAGAACCAGTCAGGGGAAAATAATTCAGACCTTGAGAAAGAATTATTCCTCACCTCTGGGACTTTTTGTCTCCTTCTCCCCCAAACCCCACCCCAGCCATGATATCTTGGCAATGATGCTACTCGCCCAGTAGGAAACACTACAGCCAGGTCCAGCCAGTCAAGACATGAGACCAAAGAGCTTTGTGAGTTGAGGGAGAGTTAAATTTGGCCATTAGGAAGTGAGTTACAAAAAGGAATGGGCTTGGAAAGCCCAGCACTGCTCAAAAGAGACACTGTGCCTAGGGCAGGGAGCATGAGGACTCCATGAAAAGTGGAAGGGTGGCAGAAACATAAAGAAGGTGTGAGTTGATTAGACCATGTGTGTTACTTACATGCATATCTCTCTATTAATGAATTCTATGTGTGTGTCTATTATTCTCATTTATGCTGCATGCATTTGTGGAAAAACGTGCCCTAAGTTTATGGAAGATAATGTTTTGTTGCTATTGTTTTTTCCAATACCATTACAGTAAATGCCTTTTCTTTGAACTAATTATACCAGCAGGATGAATATTAGAAGTAAAGAGCACCAGATGGGGCTGAAAGTTTTAGGAAAAACCTTGAACCTGGGGGGTTGTCTGGCCCCTAGGACCCAACATTTCAAGTGCAAGTTAGGGAATATCCCAAAGAGGAGGCTATAGTTGTATTGATATTTGTTGTTGAGGATTTAATAGCATGTCTAAACAATAACAAAAGAACTATGGGCTAAATGGCGGATCTGTTGCTGGCTAAATGACTAGACCTAAAGAGGACTAATTAATGGGACGGTATCCATTTAAAAGGAAATATCTTTTTTTTTTTTTTTTTTTTTTTGCTTTTTGGAGGGCAGCAGTTGGGGGTTAAGTGACTTGCCCAAGGTCACACGGCTAGTTTTTGTGTTAAGTGTCTGAGGCTGGATTTGAACTCAGGTCCTCCTGACTCCAGGGCCCGTGCTCTATTCACTGCACCACCTAGCCGCCCCCCAAAAGGAAATATCTAATACAGTTCCCCAGACATTTTTGTCTTTATCCCTACATGATTCAACATTTTAATCAAATTATTATTATCGCCATTATCATTAATTAAATAGATACACAAACGATGTGCTTATCAAAATGAAACAAAGCTTGGAAGGATAATTAACACACTGAATGACAGTCAAAATCCAGAAAGATTAGAACATTAGGCTAAATCTAATAAAATGCCATTTAATAGGGATGAATATAAAATTCTATAACTCTTTTTTTTCCTGATCTCCAGTCCCACATCAAAATCTACCATTCGACAGTTCCAACCATACGTCTCATTGACATCTCAAACTCAGTCTGCATGGGATAGAACTTGCTATCTTTCCCCACCAAACCAATCCCTATCCTAACTTTCCTTTTCTGTGGAGGTTCTTATAAACTTTCTAGTCACCCACATTCCAAATTTCAGAGTCACCCTCAAATCTTCACTCTCCCTCACTGCACGGATTCCACTTAGCTGCCAAATCTTGCTGATTCCAGCTCTTTGATATCTCTTATATTTTTCCTCTTCTCTACCCCATCAGATGATCATCATCCTAAATCAGATCCTCATCACCTTTCACCTAGATTACTGCAATAACCTCCTAGATGGTCTCCCTAATTGCATTTTCTTCAATCCACACCTCACATAGCAACCAAAGCAATATACCTAAAGTTGAAGTCTGACCACGTCACTCCCTTGTTACAGAAACTCCAGTGGGTCCTCATTAATGCTAGAATTCAATGACTTTGTTTGGTATTTAATACCCTCTCTGGTAGCAACATGAGTAATAAGATGGTGAAAGTAGATAGTTGGATGGAATGTGAAACACAGTCTGGTATGGTGATCAAGGGCTGGGTGGTGGTCTAGTTGGGTGTCTGCCCACTCACATACCAGACAAAATGGCTCAATCCAAAGCAGGAGTTCCAAAGCTAAGTCCATGAATACTCTATGTTCTAGGGAATATTTTCTGGTGGTCTCGTCCAGAGGTAGTGTTTCAGATGGGAAGGGGTGGTGCTATGATAAAACAAATGGCAAGATTTCTGGGATGGTTGGACGTATGGGATGTGAAGCATGATCTGGGGTTCCATACCATCTTTGATCTTCATGCTTTTGCACAGACTGTCTTTCATTACTAGAATACTTTCCCTCCTCTCCTCCACAAAGCTCCCTTCAAAGCACAGCTCAAGTGCCCCTTTCTACCCATGGCCTTTCCTGATTCCCAGCTGCTAATGCTTCCTCCCAATAAATTTACCTTATATTTATTTCCTTTGCTCCTACTCATGGGCTGCTGAACAGAGCTGGCAGAAATCATACAACTATGCTGCTTGGGTACATTATAATTTTATGTTATCCCACCTCAACTGGTTTCTCACTATAACAAGGCAGTTCTTTTATTCCTAAATAATTTCATATCTCATTCCCCACAGAAACTATTCTAGACTTTCTTTCCTCAAGCTTCCCATACTTCTCCTACCCCATGTCTCAGCTGAGGACCTTGCGTCTTTACCAAGAAAACCTAGGCCCCTCTTTTACCTTTCCTTTATCTCAAAACTCCTAGACGTCACCCCTCACTCTCTGCTCCTTTTGCTCACCCCTCCACTCCTGCACTCGATCCCATCCCCTCCCACTTTCCCCAACAGATTACAACTCCAGTCACTCACTCATACACACACACACACACACACACACACACACACACACACACATGAATCTTCAGCCTCATCTTAGTTACTCATTCCTTCCCTACTACCTTCAAATATAAACAAGTTTCCTTTGTCCTTAAAAAACTTTCACCAGACCCTGCAGCTCCCTCATATTAGCATTCTAGATCCCTCTTTATTTTCTCAGCAAATTCCTTTAAAAAAAAATTGCTTACACTCACTGACTTCATTCACATCACCTCCTCTCACTCTTCACCTCTTTGCAATCTGGCTTCCAGTCCCCTTACTCAACTAAAACTGCTCTCTCCAAAGTTACTGAGAGAAGTGATTTTTAAATAACCAATTATTGAGGAGATCCAGGGTTTTTCCTTTTTTTTCTTTTTCCTATTTCCTCATTCAAAGTCTAGTCTTTCAAGGAAATCTCTGACCTTGCCCAAAAATGTACTCCACCTAGACCACCTTATTTAAGAAGGGTTATTGTCCCACCGACTAGAAAAACACCGACTAGAAAAACCTTACAAAGAAAACCTGATCTGGGAGAAATCCAGCCGATTGTGTTCTAGTCACACAGGTTTGAGGGATCAGTCACATCTCCTATCCCCTCATTAGAATAAGCCCACGTCCACTTATAAAATTCATTCTCTCATTAACTGTTAACCAATCAGAGCTGATTTCTAGACTCAGGAACACATACTCTTCCAAGTGTTGAATAGGTTCAATGAGGGTTTTTGCTTTATGAGAGATAATGATCATCCTTTTATTAATTACTCACTAGCCATAATTAATAAAATGATTAATTACCTAGAAAGTGTGCTTCTTGAACTTTTTTGTTTGTTTGTTTTCTTTTTGGAGGGGGAAAGCAGGGAAATTGGGGTTAAGTGATTTGCCCAAGGTCACACGGCAAGTGAGTATCAAGTGTCTGAGGCTAGATTTGAACTCAGGTCCTCCTGACTCCAGGGCTGTTGTTCTATTCACTGCCCCACCTAGACGCCCCTTAGTTAACAAATCTGATGGTCTTTTCTCAATTTTCATCCTTCTTTATTTACCTGCTGTATTTGACACCTGGCAGTAGTCCTACTCTCAAGTATGCCCTCTCCTCTTTGTGTTGTCATAGCACTACTCTCAACTGGTTCTCCCTTACCTGTCTGACTGATCTCCATCTCCTTTTGCTGGCCCCTTATTTGTATAAACATATGCTAACTTTGGGTTTTTGTTGAAGTTCTGTCCTAGGTCAAATTCTCTTCTCCCTCTACATTCTCTCTCAGTCACTCTGTCAGCCCCTGTGGGTTTAATTATCATTTCAATGAAGAAGAAACCAGCCCCAGTCTCTCCACTGAGCTTCAGTCCCTATTACCAGTTGCCTATTGGATATTTCAAACTAGGTATATCTCAAACTCAACATGTCCAAAACGGAAATCATTCCCACCCACACCTTGTCCCCTTCCCTCAAATCTTGGTGTTATCTTTGATTCTTTACCCTCATTTATCCCACGTATCTTTTAATCAGTTGTCAAATCTTGCCATCTGATCCCTTCTTTCTCCTCACCCAGCTACCATATTAGTTCAGGATTTCATCACCTGGAGTATTGCAACAGGTCCCTAATTTGTCTCCTAGCTTGGACTCTCACCAATCCAGTCTATCCCACATACTGCTGCCAAAGTGATTTTTCTTAAATGCAGATTTGATGATATCATGTCCCTATTCAATCAACTCCAGTGGTTTCCTATTGCCTCTAGGATAAAATATTAACTCCTCTGTTTAGCTTGTAAAGCAATCTCACCCCCATCTATCTGTCCAGCATCAAGAAATATCGCCACCCTTCCCACACTCTGCAATCCAACCAAACTGGCCTTCCTTCTGCTCCCCCAGATAATACTCCACCTCTGGTCTCTGGAATGCCTTACCTCTTCACTCCCATCTCATAGAATCCTTCTCTTCCTATAAGGAATGTCTTCTACACCAAAATCTCTGATCCTCCCAACTGCTAATGCCCTCCCTCCCAAAAGACTTGTGGATATGTGTGCATATATCCAATATGCATGTGAAATATACATATAGATCTATAAAATTAGGACAATAGCTTAAATAGTAGAATATAAAATTACCCACAAAAATCAACAGTGTTTCCCTATAGGAATAATAAAATCAGAGGGAAATAGCAAAAAAAATTGAAAAATAAGCAGAAATAACAAAAATTCAAAATTACCCTCAAAAATGAATAGTATTACCAGATAGCAATAATAAAATTCAGAATGAAATCATAAAAAGGGAAATCCATTCAATAGTACTACAAACTGCACAGTAATAATAGTAGTAGTAAAAATAATAATAATAATAATAATTATAATGACTAATATTAATATGGCATTCACTGTATGCCAGACCCTGTGCTAAGCACTTTTTTTGCAATTGGTATATCATTTGATCCTTACAACTCTAGGACGTAGGTGTGTGTATATATAGATCTATCTGTATATTTACATATGAGTATATATGTGCATATATGCATTTGTATATGTATGTGTATGAAGAGATGTGTGTAGGCATGTGTTTATATACATATGTGTATGTATGTGTGTATGCTCACACACATAGTTATCTTTCCCATTAGCATGTAATTGTATAGGATTTGTATCCTTAGTGCTTAGCACAATGCCTGACAAATAGTAGGTTCTTACTAAATGTTTTTTGGTTGGCTGATTGTTTTTTTAAAAATACATTTATGTGCATACATTTTTTTCCTCTTCCAGGTGAACTTACATTCCTTGGGGGTCAAAACTGTTCCGTTTTTATCTTCTTATTGCCTCTCCATTCGATTGCAAACTCCTTGAGGGCAGGGACTGTTTTTTGCCTCTTTTTGTATCCGCAGCACTCACGCAGAACTGACACATAGTAGGTACTTAATAAATATTTAGCCACTGAATGCACCTCCTACTAGCTCTTAGATTCTATACCAAACTGGTCTAATGACTAGCATTTATTTTATATAGCCATTTAAGGTTTGCAAAAAGTTCAATATTATCTCATTTGATCATCATAACAACCCTGTGGAAGCAGGGTTTTCCCTGCTTTATTTTCCCCGTTTTGCTAAGATAAAATATTGAATGACTTGCCTAAGCTCACATTGCTAACATCTCTAAGGCAAGATTCCAACTTAAGTCTTAATGACTCCAGTGCTCTGGTCACTGTTTTACCTAGAAGGTCTACCTGCTCCTCCCTGACCTGAGCTTTCATCTCCTTCATCTTTAACTTTGTGGAAGCTGTTCCCTCCTCTTTACCTCAGTTTTATAATCCCTAGTTTACTTCAGTGTTCGGCTCCTGTGCAAAGGTTTTCTTCTGGGGATGCATACTGTTTCCCTCCAGAAAAATGTAAGCACCTGAGCATAGGGACTGATTTTTCATTCTGTTTTTGTATTCCCAACATCTGAAACAATGCCTTGCATGCAGTAAAACCTTGTTAGATTGCTTCTGTGAAACTCCAATTTCAGACCATAACTTCCTGCTATATTACTACACTCTACGCTCTACCATCAGCCTCAAACTCCTTCCTGAAAGCTCTGTGCTTCTGAATAGTGAAAGTTTACCATATCTAGCAGACCTTAGGTACACCATAACAGACTTTAGACATCTTCTTGTCAAGCCGCTGAGAACCACCTCTTGTTCTAGGTTTGGGAATCCAATCAGACCACCATTCCTGGAACAGACAGGTCAATCAACTTCCCTCTGACTTTACTAGTCATCCATATGACTTCCTTGACTACAACCCCTCTCCTTGGTCACTATTTTCCTAAATATGTCTTCTTCCACTAGAATATGAGTTCCTTCTTATGGCTAGGATGAACATATGGAAGGTAATAGAGATGTCCAACTCTCTCACATAAACCCCAGAAAATATCTGAAAAAGGATTCAGAAAGACAAATGATAAGAAAGACAGTCACAGTAAGAGAACAAAGAGGGAGAGAAAGAGAGAGACAGAGAAAAAGAGAGAGAGAGAGAGAGAGAGTCAAATATTTCATCTAGTTCAGACCACCATAAAAAGATAGCCAGAATTAAGTAGAGGGGTTGCACCAAAGAAGCCAGAATAAATTCAGGTAAATGGGTGGTAGAGACAGGTAGAGGAATCATGCCAAGGATTCAAATGTAAAGGAATAAGAGCCATTACCTAACAGATAAAATGGTCAAGGGATAAAAATAGGCAGTTCTCAAAAGAAGAAAGGCAAACTATTAGTAATTATGTGGAAAAAAATGCTCCAAATCACTAATAATAATAGAAATAATAAATAAATATTTATTTAATAATTAAATAATTATTAAAAATAAAATAACTCTGAGGTTCTACCTTATATGCACCAGATTGGCAGAGATGACAAAAATGGAAAATAACAATTGGACACAAACAAAATAACACTTAGGGAGAGGTGTCCTAATGTACTGTTTTGGGAGGTATGAACTATGCACGTCCTGTTTCCTAGCAATACCACTTCTACACCTACAGTTAGTTAATAAACATTTATTAAGCATCTACTGTATGCTAGACACCATGTTAAGCACTGAGAATGTAAAAAGAGTCAAAAGACAGTCTCTACCCTCAAGGAGTTCACAATCTAAGAGGAGATAGCAAACAAACAAATAAGTACAAACAAGTTATATACAAGACAAGCAGGAAATAAATAAGAGAAGGAAGGCACTAGAAATAAAGGGGGTTAGGAAAGGCTTCCTACAGAAGATGGGATTTTAGTTGAGACTTAAAGGAAGCCGGAGAAGGTCTTCCTGACTAAGGTCTAGCTTAGTTTATCCACTATGCCACTTAGCTGCCTGAATAAATCATGTCATACGGATATAATGTAATGTCATTGCTCCTAAGGAGTGACAAAAGGGACAGATTCAGAGAAACTTAGGAAGACTTGGACTGGTGCAGAATGAAGTAGATGGAACCTGAAAAATTAATATGATGACTACATTATAAAGGAAAACAAATGTGAAAACCTTAAGAAGCTTTGATCAGAACAGTCCCAATTCCAGTTCTCTGCGATTGATGATGAATCATGTTTGCCACATTTTGGTAGAGAGGTGATGGACCAAAGGTACAGAATGGAACAGACCTTTTCAGATATAGTTAATATGCAAATTTGGTTTTGCACAATTATATTTATTTGTTGTAGAAAAGAACTTTTTTTCTTGATGGAGGAAGAAGCTGAGGGAGATTGGGAAGAGAGGGTGACCCCAAAAAAAGGAAGTAAAGAGCATTACTTAATCATTTAAAAATTCACAGAAGAGAGCAGAAGGAAGTTCAGAAGGTGATTCAGATAAGCAAGGTAGTGTGTGACAGGAGACTAGAAAATAAGCCCAGCCCTTAGAAGAATTTGCAGAAGTCCACATGGACTTTGGAGCATGTGCAGACATTCTGTAGCTGGTTGCGGTCTGCTAACTCTGATGAAGAGGAGCCTCTTTGACTGGCTGTACAATCAGAATGGGAGGCACCTTCAAAAACTCACTAGTCAACCAGAACTTTCCCCTTCTTTGGCTGACTCCTCTTGCCCAGAAACATTCCTGAGATAAAAGAGAGACATCTGAGACCAACATGTGGTCCATGAACATGGGCCTCGGTTCTTTACCCTGCCATTTGTTCTTTCAATTTTAAGAGAAGACCAGAAAAAGAGGACAGGGAGTGAAGGGCAGTGCAGGTTTTGTAGCCCATCCAGCCTCAGTGATGGAGTAAGGAGTGCCCTTTAGGACCAAGCCCACTGATACCTAAGACAGGAGCTCACTGAGTGCCAATGTGGAATTTAAACATGAACTTAGTGACACGAATGCTATTAGTAGAAACTGTTTTCTGAGCCTGTTCTCCCCAGAGACCAAGATGGCATAGGGGAGAGTGTGCCCCCTGGATCCTGACTGAAGATATTAGTACTTTTGTTCTTACTGTTTCTTCAATGTAAATACATCTTTGTAAAAACTAGTTGATATTAGTTGGTTAATTGGAACTGGGATACTACTTACTGGTATCTAACAGTAGGAAAAACATTTGAATGGGGTCTCAAGCCAATGCTGTTTGAGAAAGAGACCCCCAAAGGGTATCCCTAGAACCTGAGGAGGTAATGTAGTCATTTAATCTCACTCTGGGAGAGAAAGATCCAAAATCATATTGCTACGAATGTTAAATTTGACCCCAAACCCCAAAACCCCAAGACATATTTAGTGGGTGTTCAAGGTTTCAAATATAGTCCTCTTTTTTATTCTTTGTATATAGAAATATTCTTACTTGTTGATGTTTATCAAGTCCATAATAACGAAAAAGAAAAAAACAATAACGTAAGCTTATGGAGGGCAAGAATTGTTCTTGCTTTTTGTATCTCCAAAGCTTAGCAAAGTAGCTGGCACATAAGTACCTAATAAATGCTTACATGCGTTCATTTGCAAGGAACTTGGTCGTGAAAACTCAGGACACTCTCACAGAAAAAGAGCTAATAACAAGGTAATAAATTGTGATATTACAGCTGCATCAGGTGATCCTTTTATGTGGTGTGAACAAGTCCCTAAAGAGAATTAGAAAGGAAGTGTAGTAGGGACCAACCCTTCCCCACCTTCCATGGAGCATGTGAGACAGGCTCTTCCTGTTTCCAATACGTGAGACCATCGAGGGCTGCTTCCAGCTCTATGGTGACTTAGTGATAAAATTACTTCATATCATGTGGCATCATTAACTCTGAGCAGTCCCTTGATCTTCCCTACCCTCACGCCCCATATTGGCAAGACTACAGCTTCTGGATTGGCCTTCTCTGGATTTTAACTCCTACAGCAAGGATGGCACTTTCTCTGGTCTCCCAGATATGAGGGATGAGTGGGAATGACCCTCCTTACAGGAGAAGCATTGCAAAATGAAAAATAATAGGTCTCGGGGTGATCTTTAAAAATTTCAGTTCACAAAAATGAAGGAAGGGGACTCGTAAAAACCTCTTGACAAGCATAAAAGAAAATAGAGCTAGGGAAGCAGAAGACGATAAAACGCCAAGTCAAGATACAGTCTGTGAGGACTGGGGCCAGGATGCCCGGAGCAAGGATACGCGGGCCAATTGGACACAAGTTACTTCAGAACAGATGCTCCTTTCTGACATCCCTCCCCACTCCCTACAGATCCCAAGGCAGTAATTATCTATCTCCCTTCTCTCCTTGGGCTCATCTGATGCTTCTCTTCTGCACAAGGGAAAATTCTACATACCTTTCTTTGCTTAAACTTTACTTTGTCTCCATAAACTCTACAAACAATGTGGTGTGTGTTCACACCACACCACCACCTTTGCTAGTCTGTGTGTACTTATTAGGAATATATTGAGAGGAGTCACTTTGAGGGGGAGGGGTTCAGATAAGGTTGGGGAGAAAGATTGAATACTGACTGCTTTGCCTGAGCACTGTCTCTGGCAGGAGTTTCTGAGTAGCAACCACAAAAAAAGGGAAGAATTATAAAACTTTGTATCATTGATTTCAAGTTGGAAGGGAAGTCAAAGATTATCAAATCTTATTTTATAGACAGGAAAACTGAAGCCCAGTTACAAAGGTAGTAGGCATTAGAGGCATTTTCAAACCCAAATCCCTTGACTTCAAAGCCACTATTTTCCCCAACCCTCTGAAATCCAATACATTCCCCCATTATTGATTATCTCCTGAATATCCTATATATGTCTTGTTCGTTTATGGCTCTTTGCATGCTGTCTCCCACGTTAGACTGTGAACTCGTTGGGTACAAGTGCTGTTTCTTGCCTTTCTTCATATTCCCAGTGTTTAGTACAGTGTCTGGCTCTGTGTAGGCACTTAAAACATAAGTATTTATTGACTGATATACCTTCTCAGAGCAGAAAAGGAACGTTTGTACCAGGAAATCCATCTAGGCAATGGGTCAGTAGGGCAGTAGTATGGAGACAGAAGGCAATTAGGAGTGCTTAACCAAATAACTCACCATTGCTGCCACTGCTGCCCATTCATTCATTCATTTACTTTAAAGAAAGATGGAAGGCAAAGAAAGAATGTGGTAGAAGAAGTCGGGGTAGGAACTATATCTACTACATAAGACAATCCTAGGAAAAAATCACAGAGTCCTTGGTGAGAGAGGTGAGACCTGTCTTCCATCATTACCTTTTACCACACACACACACACACACACACACACACACACACACAAACACACACACGCACACACACACACACACACACACTCACGCACTCACACACTCACACACTCACACACTCACACAATGACTGCCTGCCTTTTCTCCCACCTTTGGCAGACCTCTCTAAATAAGAACGGACCCAGACTTTACTCTCTCAGAAACCCCCCCAGGACTAGAAGAACTGAGTAATGTCTACTGAGGGCAAGATCATCATGAGATGTCATGGAAACACCAAGCCATAGACCTTCCTTCCAAGGGCTAGTCCTTTAATGGCTCACAAACTGGAGCCTGATGCCAAATTTCACTTTGGTTCTTATGTCCAACAAAAGGATATGAAAACAAGTCTTAACTCATCTTGTAAAAATGGTCAATGCCCTTCCCCCCCCACCACCAAAAAAAATATTTAAAAGCTCTTGGAAAACTATGTGCCATGATGAGAAAAGCAGGGTAGTGGCAGTCAGAAGACTTCAGTTGTAGTCCTGACCCTTCACTTTTATGCTGTATCATGCTGGGCAACTCAAGTTCTTTCAACCTCAGCTGTGGAAGGAAGGTCAAAACAGCTTCTGGACCTTCTTCCCAGGACGGTCATGTCAAATGGGATTATTTACGTAAAAGCCTTCTGTTTGGTGCAAAGCAGTAAACGTAAGGGCTGATTATTATTGAGGACAGTTGTTTTGACCCAGACTTTTCCTGTAGCCCATGTGATTCAGTTCAGCCTAACCCAGGAATGTCTAGTCAGAGTGGTTCATAAGCCTGTCTCTGTCTACCCTGGAAAGCACAGTCCTCCTGAATCACGATGATTCTACTTATACCCTCCCTAAAAATTCAGATGGGAATAATGTGATTTAGGGACATGAGGGTTTTTCAAATTTGCACATGCAGATCTTAGACAGCAAAGAAGCCTGTTTAACACAGGGTTTCAAAAGAAAAAAGTAGGTATTTGGCAGAGGGAGATAACTGGCTTATGAATAAAGAATTTCTGGATTCAGATCTAAAAATTCAGCAAATTGGAAGGACCCTAAATTTCAGTCTCTCTTATCTAATATCTAATAAATATAATACTGTATTTATATTGCACTTTCCAAATGTTTTAAGTGTTATTTCAGCTGATCCTTACAAAACCCCTGTGAAGCAGATGCAATTATCTTTATTTTACAGATGAAGAAACTGAGGCTGAGCGAGGTTAAGTGTCTTGCCAAAGTTCACACAGCTGGTAAGTACTTGAGGCAGGACTCACTGACTGAATATCCAAGCCTCTATTGGCTGCTGCCACCCAGTGCTAAAAGAATAGGAATTAATCATCCAAATTCAATAAAGGTTAAGAGCCTCCTGTGGGCATGTCACAGTCTCTGCCCTCTGGGAGCCTCCACTTTGGGGATGCAGATGCGGCACACACCAAAATAAGTATAATAGCAGAGTGAGATTGGGGGCAAGAGGGATTCAGACAAAGTACTCAGCTAGGTGACCTTTGAAGCCCCTCCTCCCCAGAGGAGGTGGCATCTAGGCTAAGTTTCAAAGGAAGATAAGGAGTATAAAAGGTAGAGATGAAAGAGAAATGGAATCCAAGCATGGAGAATGGTGTGTACAAATAAGGAAGGCAAGGGCTGGTATGTAAGCTTAGTGAATAATTGGTCCAGTTTGGCTGGAATGCAAAGGGCACAAAGGTGAGTAACATGAAAAATGGTTGAAAAAGAAGAGAGGAACAGGGCGGCTAGGTGGTGCAGTGAATGGCGCACCGGCTCTGGAATCAGCAGGACCTGAGTTTAAATCCTGCCTGAGACACTTAACACTTACTAGCTGTATGACATTGGGCAAATCACTTAACTCCAATTGCCCTGCCCTCCTCCCTCCAAAAAAAAAAAAAAGAGGAAATTGTTAGGGGAGAACCTTAATGCCAAGCTAATTAGCTGTGATGACCTGTTTGGATTTAAGAGAGACACAGGACATTTAAGGAGTTATGACTTATTGATAGGAAAACAAAGGATCTATGAATGCCATATGTCTCTACGTGACAAACACCAAGGATCTTTCATCTTGACTCTGGGACATGCCAGCTCTTTCAAGTGCTGGAATGCTTAGCAGCTAGGCGGTGCAGTAGATAGAGCACCAGGCTTGGAATAGGGAAGACCTGAGTTCAAGTCTGGCCTCAGACACTTACTAGCTATGGGGCAAGTGACCTACATCACAGCCACTTGCCTCAGCTTCCTCATCTGTAAAATGGAGATAATATTAGCACCTACCTCCCAGGACTGTTGTGAGGGACCAAAATGAGATAATATTTGTAGAAACACTTAGTGTGACTGACACATAGTAAACCCTATAAAAATGTTAGCTCTTAGTATTAGCTGTTAGGTCTACCCACAGCCTGACCTGAGTGGCTGCTGAGCCTTGGGGCTTATGTGGTTTTATATTCAGTAGGACAAAGGGAGCCAGAGCCCTTTATGAAGGAACCAGTGTGAGATAAGCTGATCCCAGGCACCTTTGAACACAGTCATGAGTTAGCTAGATAAGGAAGCAGAATAGAGCTGGTGAAATTCTTTTGGTGCTTACCCACGCATTCATCAGTCATTCTAGCTGGTTTCTGAGCTGTGTGCCTGTCCTCCTTTCTCCCTTTGGGGTAAGGGGCCTAATCTAACCAGACCGACATAGCAGCTTTTGCTTTCTTTGGGGAAGTGTTGAATTTGAGGAATTGGTGATGCTTCCATTTGGGGACATCCAGCCAGTGGCTTCAGACACAGGATGAGAGTTTTTGGTCAGATGGGTAGATTTAATAATCACTCCCATAGATGTGATTATTGAAGCCATGGCCGTGGGGGACAATATCATAAAATTTAGACCAAAAGAGGATCTCAGACATCTCCTAGCCCAAACCTGCATTTCATAAATAAGGAAAATGAAACTCCAAGAGAAGGGACGTGGCCCAAATTAAATGGCCAATGAGTAGTAGTCTGGATTAGAATCCATCCAATGCAAAATTCAATGTTCTTTCCGTTACCACTTCCCTATGACATAAATGAGAAGGACTGCAAGAACACTAAACCTAGGAAATATAAAGTGGCCGTGCCCTTGTTAAAAACACTGGGCTTCAGGAGGATTGAGATATCGACATTTCAGAGCCAGGACTTTTTCACCAAGAGTTGGTACAAAAATGTGGGCCCTTGGCACTTTAGAAAAAAAAGAGTCCTCTCCTAGCACAAATGAGGGACTTGGAACAAATCTTCCTTCAGACCCCTTCTAGCTCAAATATTCTGAGAGTCAGTCAATTAACCTCTGACTCCTGGATTATGCCATTTACTTGCTATGTGACCTTGGGTGAGGCTTTGAATCTCTGTTTCTTCATCCAAAAAATGGGAATACTGACTTATCCAAGGTCATATGGGTACACAGTAGCTAAACTGGAATTCAAAGCCAGGTCCTCTGACTCAAATTCACTGCTCTTTTACTGTACAAAACTGAGTTGGAGTAAACATGCCACTTGACATTTTAAAATTCCTAGTCCTACAGGTTCACAACCTAGGAGTCCTCCTGGACTC
This sequence comes from Pseudocheirus occidentalis, assembly GCA_028646575.1. Lineage (NCBI taxonomy): Eukaryota > Metazoa > Chordata > Mammalia > Diprotodontia > Pseudocheiridae > Pseudocheirus > Pseudocheirus occidentalis. Next base: position 284,745,300 of record CM053595.1, on the reverse strand, counting down.
TTCAGAGAATTTATTGTTGAGTTGTATCTAAGTCCATTGGAGTTTTCTTGAGAAAGATACTGGAGTGACTTGCCATTTCCTTCCCTAGCTCATTTTACAGATGAGGAAACTGAGGAAAATAAGTGACTTGCCCAGGGTCACACAGCTAGGAAGTATCTGAGGCAGGATTTGAATTCAGGAAGACTCATCTTCCTGATTCCAAACCCAATGTTCTATCCACTGCACCACCCAGCTACCTAATGCTATCTCTCACCCCCCCCCATACCAGTCTTTTGCCAAGGCCTCTTGAATTCAGCATCTCTCAAATCTCCCACCTTCTCTCTGATGACACTGCCACCCTCTGTTGTAGGCTCTCATCGCCTCATGCCTTCATCATTATAATAGCCACTGGTGGGTCAGCCTGCCTCAAGCCTCTTCCCACTCCAATCCATCCTCCATTAACGACTAAAAATGATTTTCCTAAAGTACAGCTCTGACCGCACCACCTTCCTGCTTATTAAACTCCGATGGTTTCCTGTCACCTCCAGGAGCAAAAACAAAATCCTCTGCTTGAAATTCAAAGCCTTTCATAACCTAAGCCTCCTCCTCCCTTTCCAGGCTTCCTACACCTCGCTCGCACACAGTTTCTCTTTGATCCAGTGACTCTGCCTCCGGGCTGCTCCACAAACAAGACCCTCCATCTTTCAGCTGTGTGCATTTTCTCTGGCTGTCTCCAATCTCTGGAACACTGTCCCTCTGCTGACTGCTGACCTCCCTGGCTTCATTTAAGTCCTAACTAAAATCCTACCTTCTACAGGAAGCCTTCTCCAACCCCTCTTAATTCCAATGTCTTCCCTCTGGTAATTATTCCCTATTTATCCTGTATGTAGTATATAGCATATATATATGTGTGTGTGTGTGTGTGTGTGTGTGTGTGTGTGTGTGTGTGTGTGTGTGTATTGCTTTTCAATCATGTTACTCTTTGTGACCTCATTTGGGGTTTTCTTGGCAAAGATACTAGAGTGGTTTGTCATTTCCTTTTCTGGCTCATTTCACAGATGAGGAAACTGAGGCAAACAGGGTTAAGGGACTTGCCCAGGGTCACACAGCTAGTATCTAAGGCCACATTTGAACTCAGATCCTCCTGACTCCAGGGCCAGCACTCAAACCATTGTATCCCCTAGCTTCCCTATCAGAATAAATACTCAATTGTTAAGGAATGATAGAATAAGCCAAGATCTTTTTTAAAATAATGGTTGTCTTCCCTAAAGATAAGAGTCTTCAGATATCTTATCCATAATTAAAAAGGAATTCAAACAGGCAGGTAAGTTGCACATAGCTAAGAGGACTGAACCTGAAAGTCATTAAGAGCTGAGTTCAAATCCTCCCTCAGACACTTACCAGCTATGTGGCCTTAGGTCCATCACTTAATTTGTGTTCACCTCAGTTTCCTCCAATGTAAAAACATAAGGAATAATAGCACCTACCTAATGGTAATATATGTAAATCACCTTGCAAACCTTAAAGTGCTATGTAAATATTAGCTACTTTAAAAAGAAAAAAAAAATAAAGGAAGTAATCCATTTTAGGACCTCTGTCCATTCCCCAAAGTGGCTACCTTCTGTGACGGGGAGAGGCAGCAGACAATGTTCACCGAGGTCACAATTGCTTTCATGCACTTTTAGCTGAATCTCCTTTACCCCCCCTTTCTTACTACCTATCTATTCTTTCCAGGGTTTTAATAGTTAAGGAAAGAAAACAAAAAAAGCCTGGGGGTGGGGAAGGAGGCCTATCAGATTCCTTCCACCCCGGACAACAGCTGAGGGCGCATTTCCCTGGTCCCTGTCTCTGGACCCACCAAAATAGACCCTGGATGCACATATCATTCAGATCACAGAGGGTAAGCTCAGCTGAGATCTGCGGAGATCCCTCTCATCCTGCCTGTTTACAGCTTTGAAGGGGATACATTACACTCAACTGAGCTTATAAATGACAGATTCCAAAGCTGAGTTTTCAAAAATAATGTTTAAAGTATTTGGGAAGGACAGTTAGTGGTAAAGAACCCTCCACCCATTTTTTCCTGGTGGGTTTTATAGAACTACTGTAGACCTGCTCTTAATGTCCTACCACAGATATTCATGGAGCTAATTACAAATAAAAACACAACAAAACAAACAGACAAAGGCAAAGCTTGAGATTTTCAGACAGTAGGTTCCTTCAAATCACTATGAAAATACAATTTAAAATAAAATTCTGTGCCTGGGTCTGTTTTAGTGCTCAGTCTCCACCCCCTTCCACCACCAACCCACCCCCCCCCAGTCCCACATGTGATTCTCCTCTCACCACTGGAAGAGAAAACTCATTGTATTTATATCCTACATCAGCAAAAGCTTTTTGGTATGTGATTTGGGTTATTTATTGCAGTAGCCAGATCTGGTTTCTCTTCTGGCTAGAATTCAATTCAGCAAGGACTTGTTCAGTGAAGGCTGTGTGCTCAAGAGCAAAGCTCAGAATCATCTGAGACTGGCGTAACAATAATAACAGATCATGTTTCTGTGATTCTTTAAGGTTTACAAAGGTCTTTCCTCAGAACAGGCCTGTGGGAGAAGTAGCATAAGTATTACTGACCTGGTTAATAAAAAAGAGGAACTGAGGCTAGAAGGACCTGTCTTGACCTAGAGGCACGGAACTTGAATTGTCAGCACTAAGACTAGAATCCAGACCTCCTAACTCCTAGGCTCCTTCTATCATCTTTTTATGAGTGAAATATCATGGCCTGCACTCTGCTGCCTCTGCAATCTACCTCCTTGGCAAAAATGAATGTATAGGATTTAAATAAACCACTATCAACCTCAAATATCCCAGCGGAGAAATGTAATCATTCAACACTTGTCTTTTGGGGGGATATTGTACATCTGTACCAAGGATTATTGACCTGGGATCCAAGGACTGTGGTTGGATCTCTGGGTCCAGTAAACTTGGATAGGAAAAAAAATTACACCCTTTTTTCAATACTTTATTCCAATTCCTTTTTAATCCTATACATTTGATTTTTATGCATTTAAAAACATGATTCTAAGATGGGTCAGAATTGCTGTCATATGGTTTTGATGGAATCTCCTTTTCTTTTTGGAGGGTAGAGGGCAGGGCAATTGGGGTTAAGTGACTTGCCCAAGGTCACATGGCCATTGTGTTAGGTGTCTGAGGCTTCATTTGAACTCAGGTCCTCCCGACTCGAGGACCAGTGCTCTACTCACTGCACCACCGAGCCACCCCTGAATCTCCTTTACACTCCTTTCCTACTATCTTTGCCAGGGGTTAAGAACCCCTGATCTGTCTAATGGTTTCAGACTTTTTCATTCAGAAAATTCCTGTTTTCTTCTTTATTCTGTCCTTCTGCTATTACTGAGAATGAGAGGGAAAGAGAGGAAGACAAAGAGAAACAAGGGGACTTTTAGAACATGCATTTATTAAGCACCTATTATATCCTAGGTACTTGCTAAGTTCTTTACAAATATTATCTCATTTGAGATGAAAAGTATCACTGTCAGTTCTCTCATTTTATTCAGAAAAGGCCAACAAGGAGATGGGCAGCTCAGCTAGCCAGTCAGTTGGTAGCTGGGTAACAAGGCCATACTGATTATGGAAGATAAAGTATTGGGAGAGGGCCAGGCAATCTCAAGATTGCTAGGACATGAAAGGGTTGGTAATAATGGGGCCCAAGGATAGGGACAAAGCCGAACAAACCATATCAACACTACTATTAAGTAGCCAGAATTTTTTGACATTACTTCTTACCTTCAACAGGGAAGGCAGCTGGGTGATTCCTCTTGGAGACAAAGTCATTCTTCTTCTATGGGTCAACAGGCTACAGTGTTGTACCAGTAGACCTCTTGTTCCCCAAGATTGAATGCATTCCTTCCTCTGTGACTGGAAACCAGGAACCTTTAATGGCTTCCACCTTTTCCTCACCTGAGCTGTAACTTGGCTCCAGAGTACTGCAGAATTCCTAAATTTTCAGTACATCTCAGGCAATGAAATTCATTCCTTTAAGCTGGCGCCAGGACAAGATCCTAAAGAGACCACCCTCAAACAAGTAAACACATGCTGATCACTGTTCTATCTAATAGTCCATGGCTGAAAATGTTATGAATCCACTGTCCTATTAGACAGAGAGCAGAGGCAACACAAGAGGGATTTAGGGGCGATATTCTTTGTGTCATGCTGAGCCAACCCGACTGGCAAGCTTAGGGCATGGTTGTTCCAAGCTAAATACTTTGGCCCTTCTGTCTTCAGTCTTCACTAAATATTAACTCCCTACAGAATATTCTCAGTGCCAGGAAAGCATTGGTGTCACCATCTGTCACCTGGAATCCAGCCCATTGAATTAGCAGCAAGCATAAGAAATACTACCAGCCTCTGGGGCTTCAGTGATAGAAGGGTAAGGCTAAGTGGCATTGGATCAGAGTCAGAGCTGAAAGGACCTTCAAAGGTCATCTGGTCTAAAGCCCCTCCTTTTATAGATATGGAAACTGAGGCCAGAGAGGTCAGGTCATGGACCCAAGGTCACACACAGGTAGCAAAGCTGAGATTCAAACTCAGATCCTTGAACTCCAAATCCAACACTCTTTCCACCATACTCCATGGTCTCTCCAGAGAATCAAGTCATGTATTAAGGCACTTTGCTAAGCACTGAAGATACAAGAGAAGGCCAAAACAGTCCTTGCTCCTAAGGGGTTTAGGATCTAAAGGAAGAGACAATATGGAAAGGACTACATTCCAACAAGACAGAGAATACATAAAGGAAGATGCCAATATTAATGAGGAGTGGGGCAAAAGCTTCTTCTAGAGGGTGGGATTTTAGCTGGGGCTTGAAGGAAACCAGGACATCAGGAGGCAGAGATGAGGAGGGAGAGCACTCCAGGTCTAGGGGATGGCTGGTGAAAATGCACGCAACTGGGAGATGGGGTATCTTTGGAGAAGAACATCAAGGAGGCCACTAGAACGTAGAGGACACAGAAGCAAGGGAAGTCTAAGATCACTGGAAAGGTAGGAGGAAGGCAGGTCATCAAGGGTTTTTAAAGCCAGAGAGATGCTAGAAGTAAAAGGGAACCAATAGAATTGAGTGCTAACATAGTCAGATCTTCACTTTAGGGAGAAACCATTCAATGGGTGAATGGAGCCAGAAATCCAATACAAAGCCACTAATGGGAAACATGACCTTTGGTGGGATGTGGTAGTATTCCTAGGTCCCCTAAAGCCACAGTTAGACTAGTTCTCTGCTCAAGCAGTATAGTTGGCTTGCCTACCATCTGTACTGAGTCTAACTGTATATAATTTGGCAAAGGGTTCTAATATAAGACCTTCTACCAACCACCGTCTGCATAATCAATGGTATACCATTTCATGGTTGGACTCTCCCATCCTGCTCAACACATTTCTATTTCTTAAAGGACAATAAAAGATCAAGTAAATACACACACATGTTCTTAATAGACTAGATGAGAAGAGAAATAGGTAAAGATCAGATCAGCAAAAATAAGTATGGGTAGACTGAAAGTAAAGATCGTATGTGCTTGGCACATGGTAGATTTTTAATAATTTATGTTTACTGGATTAAACAGAAATAGGCAGTAGGGGCCATCTTTCATACTTATAGTCTATACCAAAGGTGGTACAGTGGATAGCGCACAAAGCCTGGAGTCAGGAAAAGCCCAGTTCAAATCTGGCCTCAGACACTTACCAGCTATGTGACCTGAGGAAGTCATTCAAACCTGTTTGCCTTGGTTTCTTCATCTGCAAAATGAGAAGGAAATGGCCAAGAAAACCCCAAATGGGGTCACAGAACATGAGACGACTGAACAACAAAAGCTGCATATTGACTTTGTTGTTGTTGCTGAGTCATTCAACTGTATCTGACTCTTGGTGACCCCATGGACACCAGGCCCTTCTCTCTTCCACTATCTCTCAAAGTCTGTTCAAGTTCATGTTTGTTGCTTCCATGACACTATCTATCCATCCCATCCTCTGTTGTCCCCTTTTCCTTTTGTCTTCAATCTTTCCCAACATCAAGGTCTTCTCCAGTGAGTCCCATCTTTTCATTAGGTAGCCAAAGTATTTCAGCTTCAGCTTCAGTATTTGACCTTCCAATGAATAGCCTGAATTAATTTCTTTAAGTACTGACTGATTTTATCTTCTTGCTGTCCAAGAGACTCTCAAAAGTCTTCTCCAGTACCACGATTCCAAAGCATCGATTCTACAATGTTCACTTTTCCTTACAGTCCAAGTCTCACAGCCATATATTGCTACCAGAAAAACCATAGTTTTGACAACACAGAGGTCTCTGCTTTTTAGTATGCTGTCCAGATTTGCCATCACTTTCCTTCCAAGGATCACAGGCATCTTTTAATTTCATGGCTGTAGTCACTGTCTGCAGTGATCTTTGAGCCCAAAACTAAAATCTGACACTGCTTCCATTTCTTCTCTCTCTGTTTGCCAAGAAGTGATGGGACCAGTTACTAAGATCTTAGTTTTTGGGATGTTAAGCTTCAAGCCAGCTTTTACACTCTCTTCTTTCACCCTCATCAAGGGGCTTCTTAATTGTTCTTCACTTTCTGCCATCAGAGCAGTATTGTCTGCATAGCTGAGATTGTTGCCATGTCTCTTGGCAGCCTTTCTTCCAGCTTTTGATTCATCCAGTCTGGCATTTCAAATGATGTACTCTGCATATAAGTTAAATAAGGTGACAATATATACAGTCTTGTCATATTCCTTTTCCAGTCTTAAACCAGTCAGTTGTTCCATGTTTAGCATATTGTCTTAGAACACCACAAATTAACATTACCTGTGCTGTATCTTTAAAATTTTGTTAAATATTTCCCAATTATATTTTAATATGATTTGGCTGTATTCTTCCAGAAGTTTGAAATCTGGTTTATCCCAAAGCATTCATTCAATATTATTATTGCCTGCTACTAAAAGGCAAACTTCAGAAAGCAGATATGGCATCTGATTTATCTTTGTATCTCCTCCCAGAAGCCCACACAATGTTTTATTTTTTTTATAACTTTTTTATATTGAATGAACATGTAGGGATTTGTGCACAGGTGCAGGAAAGCTGGGCAAAGCTTCAGGAAATCAAAGCACTCGGCTCCTTCAGGATTGCTAAGAGAAGCTCCAGGATAATTTGCATGGACTTAGAACCAGGATCCAATTTCATAACAGAAATGAAAGGAATGTATTCACCCCCAACCAAAACATCCAGTGGATAAGTCTATCATGAGGCAGGGAATAAAGTTGGAGAGCAAAAGAGAGAAATTTGTGCATGAGGTCTGTGCCATGCTGACTAGGTATAATTGTTAATCTGACTCACCAAAGAACTGGAATAGCCCTAAAGTGTTGGGTTCTCTTACACAAGCCTTGTGATAGCTCCCATGTGGGGAAGAAGCTACTTAGCAGTTCTAATTCCACAGATAAATAGTACAATCTGGTGGAGAAAGCAGTATAGCAAATAACATTGGCAGCCCTGTAATAAAGTGACAAGCTGAAGCTTCAGAAGCAGAGAGTATCCGGGTTGGGACACACCCCAGGACTGTGAGTTGTCTAGGGCACATGCTCCCTCTCCTACAGATGGTATGAGAATATGTGAGAAAGTGTGCTTCTATGCTATGGAAGGACTTTTTCTTATTATTTATCCTGCTATTTTGTTTAATTAATTAATTAAATTTAATTAATTAATTGAAGACTATGCTTTAACATATGCCCTGATTTGATCTAGTTTTAAAAAAGGATCTCCAGAAGGAAATTCATGAAATATGGTTTGTAATAAATCTTGAGCCAAACAGTACCTTGAACGTGAGTGTAACTTTCAGGCTCCCACATTGGAGGAAAGGGGAAGTAGGCTATAAATAATGTTGCAATGGATGGAGTGCTAGACTTTGAGTCAGAAAGACCTGTGTTCAAATTTAACCTCTAGGGATGGCTAGGTGGCGCAGTGAATAGAGCACCAACCCTGAAGTCAGGAGGACCTGAGTTCAAATCCAGCCTCAGACACTTAACACTTACTAGCCGAGTGACTTTGGGCAAGTCACTTAAGCTCAATTGCCCCTACACTTACCCCCTCCAAAAAAAAGCAAAAACAAATTTAACCTCTATCACTAAATCTGGATAAATCACACTTCTGGGCATCAGTTTCATCATCTGCAAAGTGAGGGAGTTGGGCTCAATGACCTTTAATTTAAGGTCCCTTTTAACTTTAAATTTATGATTCTATAAATGAATTCCACAAATAGTTCTTGAAATTCCATGATGTGCAAGGTACCCAGGGGGAATGTAAAAAAGAACTTCACATTCTAATAAAGAAAACAAAAATGCATATGAAAAAAAGCTATGCAAGATATGACCACTGTTACAAACCAGTCATGGGCAGCTAGGGAAGACTTGAACTCAAACTCTGCCCCAGCCCCTACTAGCTGTGTGATCCTGGCCAAGTCACTTAATCTCTGTCTGTCTCAGTTTCCTCATCTGTAAAATGTAACAATAATAGCACCTTCTTCCTAGAGTGTTTGTGAGGGTAAAATGAGATGAAATATGAAAGCAGTTTTATGAAACTTAAAACAAATGCCAGTTACTATTATTATTTATTATTAATTTCTTACAAGTGTTGTGTCAAATGAAAGGTACCAGTAAGAAATTAAATGAGTTCCTTGACAATCCAAGTCCATATGGGTTAGTGAAGAATGACTGAGGTGTGACTTCTCCTACCCCTGAAGGTCATCTCTTATGCATTTAATGAATTCTCATTATGTGTGCGCTGAATGGAGGACTCTGATGGATTGGACACGTTGTTTGAATGCCAAACATACACTGGCCTAAAAGACTATTTTATGGAGAACTCACACAAGGCAAGCACTCACTTGGTGGTCAGAAGAAGCGATACTCTCAAGGTCTCTCTGAAGAACTTTGGAAATGATTGCATGACTTGGGAAGAACTGGCACAGAGCCACCCAGAACAGCATGCCCTCTTCAAAGATAGGGCTCTGTTTTCATCCCACCCTCACCAACAACACCCTATATTGATTGTTAAACTTCTCAGTCTTCTCAGTTACCTGTGTTTTATATTCCCAAGGCACAAAAGAAATGTTAATAATGTAGATAAGACTTAAAAATATATTGTGTAGGTTTTTAAAGAGCTGGTTGTTAAACATTTACCAGCACACCTCTGGTTCCATTGATAGAGCTGCTGCATAAATTCATTGCTGAAGGCATTTTTGAAACAATGCAAATTTGGGGGGGAGGGTTGTTAGAAGCACACACTTTTGTAAAGGGACAGGGACAAAGTAGAGAATAGAAGAAGTGGGGTGTAGAATAGGACGGAGGGAAATGTACAGGTACTAGGGTAGGGAGACCCACCTTGCCCTACCAGAAAGTCAGAGGGGTGATGGGGGAGGATATAGGAGAGAGAAGATTGGGGGAGGGAGAATACAGTGGGATGGTTGTTTTGGGGTGGTGAGTAGGAGAAAGATGGGGAGAAAATTTGTAAATCAAAATCTCATGGAAATGAATGATGTCAACTAAAAATAAACAAAAGTTAAAAAAAAGAGAAAGAAACAATGGCAGATTTAAAGACATTTATACTTTCTTATCCTTTATGATTCTTGTATATATATTCTCTCAAAAAACATTCCATAGTATAGTTAAGTGTAAGGAGTGTTGGGTTTGTATTTAGGGGATCTGGGTTCAAATCCTGCCTCTATTTATTTTTTCTATGACCTTGGGAAATGTGTAACTTCTCTGGTTTCAGTTCCCTCATCTGTAAAATGAGAAGGTTGAACCAGAAGACTTTTTAAACCACTTTCAGGTCTAATCCTATGATCTGACGATCTACCCAATAAACACTGGTTATTATTATTAATTCTCTCAAATATACACATACACAGTGACCACATTTTCCAAACCAAAACATAGGATTGTGATCAAAGGATATTTTCTTAGCATAGCCTCTTTAAAAATAGTTTGTTTACTTAAAGATAGGATTATTATGGAAAATCTGGGACACGCAGTCACAGTACATGGAGTCAAACAAACAAAAACCTGAGTTCAAATCCCTACTTTCTATATTCATTAGCTGTGTAACCCTGGGAAAGTCACTTAATCATGATTTGTGCCTCAGTTTTCTCATCTGTAAAATGGGAATAATAGCACCTGACTCCCAGGGTTGTTGTGAGGATCCTTTGAATGAAAATATGAAAAGTGCTTTGCAAACTTTAAAGGGTTTATATTTGTTAAATGATATTAATATTAAATACTAATTAAATATATTAAAATATATTATTAAAGGGCTCATTATAATTACCAGTGATTATGAGTTCACGCTCTCACATTCTAATGAGACAGGAAAAGCCAGCCAAATACACTTTATCTTCTTCTCTTGGAGGGAAGGAACTATAAATTAGGCATTATAGGAGACATCCTACTTATATAGGGTCTCCTTCACATGTACTGAGGTAGGCTTTTTTTTTTCATGGAGCAAGTACACTGAAATGTCAAATTCACACAGAGCAAAACAGTAAAAGTCAACCAAAATTTGAATCATGTAAAATCAACAAATTTGCAGTTCTTCACTGGACACATTAGGAGAATAGAAAGATTCGTTTGTTTGTTTTTTGTTTGACAGGACAGATGCAATTGTGAAACAAGGAGCAGGCTATTTAGCAGAATAGACCTGATTTCAGTAATGTGTCAGGGTAACATATAAAGACAGAAGTGTGAGTAGCTACCTATGCAACACTACATGCAAGATACACACAGGTAACATTTTCAAAAGATGCAAATTAAGATTTTTTTTACCTCAATAAATTTTAGTCCCCTGAACCCAATGAATACTGTAGCAGTATGCTGCTTCAGATTCATGGGTGTGCCCCTTTTGATTGTTCCTAGAGGTTTTTCTTTTCCTTTTTTTTTTGGAAAGGGGGAAGGCAAGGCAATTGGGGTTAAGTGACTTGCCCAAGGTCACACAGCTAGCATGTCAAGTGTCCGAGGCTAGATTTGAACTCAGGTCCTCCTGACTCCAGGGCCGATGCTCTACTCACTGCGCCACCTAGCCACCCTTTTATTTTCTTCAAATTTTAAAATTCTTTTTCTGATTACACATAGATAGTTTTCAACATTCACATTTATAAGATTTTGAGTTCCAGATTTTTTTCTCCCTCTCTCCCATTCCCCCTCCCCAAGATGGCAGGTAATCTGATACAGGTTATATGTGTATACTCAGATTAAACATATTTCCACATTAGTCATGTTATGAAAGAAGAATCAGAACAAAAGGGAAAAATGACAAGAAAGAACAAAAAACCTGAAAATGATATGCTTTGATCTGCCTTCAGAATTCATAGTTCTTTCTCTGGATGTGAATAGCATTTTCCACCAAAAGTCTTTTGGAACTAAGATCAGTGGTTCTCAACCTTCCTAATGCCTGACCCTTCAATACTGGTATGTGGGCATGTCTGCATGTGGGTGGACCCACCTGGAGGCAGACAGAGGAGCCCTGTCTCTGTTCCTAAGACCATGGCGTATGTGTTTTCCGATGGTCTTAGGCAACCCCTGTGACCTCTGTGAAAGGGTCGTTCCACCCCCAAGTGACCCACAGGTTGAGAACCGCTGTCTTAGATCATTGTATTGCTGAAACAAGCCAAGTCTATCAAAGCTGATTATCATACAATGTTGCTGTTACTATGTACAATGCTCTCCTGGTTCTATTCACTTCACTCAGTATCAGTTCATGTAAATCTTTCCAGGTTTTTCTGAAATCCAACCTGCTCACCATTTCTTATACCATAATTGTAACCCATTACATTCATATACCACAATTTGTTCAGTCATTTCCCATTTGACGGGCATCCCCTCAATTTCTAATTCTTGGCTGCCACAAAAAAGAGCTGCTATAAATATCTTTGCAGATGTAGGCCCTTTTCCCTTTCTAATGCTCTCTTTGAGATACAGACCTAGTGGTGGTATAGCTCGATCAAAGAATATGCACAATTTTATAGCCCTTTGGACCTAGTTCCAAATTGCTCTCCAGAATGGTTGGATCCATTCACAACTCCACCAACAATGCATTAGTGTCCAATTTTCCCACATCTTCCCTAACATTTATCATTTTCCTTTTCTATCATATTAGCCAATCTGATAGGTGTGAGGTGATACCTCAGAGTTGTTTTAATTTGCATTTCTTTAATCAATAGTGATTTAAAGCATTTTTATATGACTATAGATAGCTTTAATTTCTTCATCAGAAGACTGACTGTTCATATACTTTGACCATTTATCAATTAGAGAATGATTTGTATTCTTATAAATTTGACTCAGCTCTCTATATAATTTAGAAATGAGGCCTTTATCAGAGATACTGGCACTAAAAATTGTCCCTCAGCTCTCTGTTTTCCTTCTATTTATGGGGTAGAGGCTCTGGAAACCCCTTGAACTCTGAATATTCCCACTAGATGAGGCATTTGCCTGACACCATAAGCCTTTAATTATCACTAGACTCAAATCTCTACTACTAGTCTAGTTCTCCATTGTCCAGCTACTCTCCACCCTTGATCCTCCCAAAATATCTATACCTAAATCTGTTACCCTTAAACTAGCCTAGCCCTCCATTGTCTGTCATCTCCAGGTGGTCTCCAGGTGGTCTCCAGCTATTTCCCACCTTTAATCTCTCATTACTAGAGTGTGACCTCGTTTGATTCCTCCTGAAGACCCTCCCTAAACTCCTTCTCTAGACCACCCCTAAATCCTCCCACAACTTTTCTGTATATAGAAGACCCATCTTGCCTCCATGAAGGAGCTGAGAATTATCTAGCACAGACTCACTCTGAGTCAGATTATTCTGGCCTGTTTATTCAATACAAGCATCACAGATACCTAGGCTCCTTAAGAATCTATACATTGGGGTGGCTAGGTGGCTCAGTGAATAGAGCATTGGTCCAGGAGTCAGGAGGATCTGAGTTCAAATCCACCCTCAGACACTTAACACTTACTAGCCAAGTGACCTTGATCAAGTCATTTAACCCCAATTGCCCTGTATTCCCCTTCCAAAAAGAAAAAAAAAAGAATCTACCCATTATGGAAAATCTCTGATAAACTGTGTTTTACTTTGGCTGAGAGAAGGCTTGAGTCAAATTCATTCAGCATGATCCAGTTGGTATTTTGGGGTCCTGCACACCCCTAAATCAGGTTCCTTGACCTCAACACTACCATGGGTTGCATTGACTTTGTAGCACAGTGTTTTCAGCATAGTAGATAATTAATAAATGGTATTGAATTGAATCAGATTCTTTCTGTTAATTCTGTTGATGTTATCTACTTCACTTTCAGTTGTGAGGTAGGGTCCATGGGGTCTTTTTCCCCAATTAATTCCCAAAATCTGTGAACCAGTAGAGTAGATCCTACTTGGTCAAGGTGAAGCTCCTAGGTGGTTATTTGCCTACTGGGATTTGTTAAGAGCAGAGACTGCCAAGTCAAGGTGGAGTTAATAAGGCTGCTACAGTAATGAAGTGATAAGCTAAGGGGAGATATATAGTTTGGGAGGAATTTTTAACCCTATCCCTCAGGGCCATTCAAATTCACAAAGCAGGGAACCTAAGATAATGGCTAATGGGGTAATTAGGTGAGATAATAATCTCTATCCTGCTTACAAACTATGTTTTAGTTTGTGTGTAGGACACAGATAATTCATTCTAGAGAAAGGAAAGGAAAAATGTACCAGGATGCCAAAGAAAACAAGAGCTGTTTCCAATAGAATTTGGCTTCTGACATTTTTTAGCTTGGAAAAAAAAAAGTTGGGGAGGGGAATACTCTTTGGGAATGAGGGTGGGAGGAAGAAGAGCTTCTCTCCCATAAGCCTAGTGTGCAAGGGTAAAGTGAAATCCTTTGTTTCCCCAACATGGGCAACATGAATGGCAAAGGGCTAGGGGAAAGATCTTTGTGGAAAGAAGAGAATGTGTAAAATAATACGGCTGGAACCAATGCTGAGTGTGGGCAGAAGCTAGCTATAGGGGCACAGATTTGATTACAACTCACTGGGCAAGGAAATACAAAATATGTTGCAAGTGTCAATATTCATAGTTAAAACACTGTTGTTTTCTTGGTTGTGCTCCAGAGGGAAGGGAGGTGGACTTTTAACCACTCAGGGCCAAAATACATTTTAAGTCAATGCCCACACTTAGACTTTTCAGTGTCTAAAAGGAGATCCTACAATCCTTCACCATTCAATCCTTCTCTCCTTAAGCCTCCCCCAGCACACTTTCTTGAGCCCTTTCAGGTGAAGTCATTTTCTGAGACCTCACTGAGAAAATAGAAGCCATTTGACAGCCAGAACTCCCTCCACATTCCTTCTCCTCAAAACCCCTCCACACCATCCCCCATTCTCTCCTTTATTCCAGTCCCTGATGAATTGATGGCCCTTCTCCTCCAAAAGCCAATCCTACTTGTCCCTTTGATTCCACCTCATCTAGTCTCCTCTAGCTGACTGCCCCAACACCTTCCCCTCTCTATCTCTAATTTTCAATCTCTGTCTATTGGTTTCTTCCTTTCATTAACACAAGTACTTAGGTCTCTTTCAGCTTCAAGAAATTCATACCAGACCAGGGGTTCTTTTTAATATCACAGACTCCTTTAGCCATCTGGTGAAACCTATGGATCAGAATGAATTCCCGCAAAACCTACCCCTAGGACCCAAGTTAAGAAACCTCTCATTAGATACTAACTTCCCCTCTATCATATTATATCTCTCCTCCCTTTCCTAGTCAGACTCCTAGAAAAAGCTGTCTTTACTCCCCTGCCTCCATTTCCTCTCTTCTCACTAGCTCCTCAACCCTCAAATTGGACTTCCAACCTCATCACGCAATTGAAACTGCTCTCTCTAAAGTCATCAATCATCTCTTAAGTGTCAAATCCCATGACATTTTTCAGTCCTCATCCCTTTTAACTTCTCTGCAGCATTTGACAGTTAACCACCCTCTCCTTCTGAATGATCTTTTCCCTCTGGGTCTTCTCAGTTCTGGTCTCTCCTCTCCTACTTGTATGACTGCTTCTTTCTAGTCTCCTTTGTTGGATCAGCCCCAATTAAGTATGTTTATTAGATCTATCTATCTATCAATAGACAGAGATAGATAGACAGCCAGCCAGCCAGCCAGCCAGCCAGCCAGCCAGACAGACAGATAGATAGATAGATAGATAGATAGATAGATAGATAGATAGATAGATAGAGCTAGCCCTGGTCTCTCTCTTGAGCTCCAATTCCTCAAAACCAATTGCCTAGTGAACATTTTTCTAGGTGGATGTAACTTACATATCAAAACTCAAAATGTTCAAAACAGAAACTCAATATATTTTCCCCAAAATTAACCCCATTTCTGAACTTCCCTCTCTCATTCAAGAATACCACCATCTTTCAAGTTACCTAGTTTACAATTTAAATATCATCCTTGGATATTCACTGTCTTGCTTCAGATATTGAATGAATTGTCAAGTCTTATCAGTTCTATCTCTATAACGTCTCTTATATCCAACCACCCAATTCTCTCTGTTTGCACAGCTAGCACACTGGTTCAGACTCTCATCATCTCCTTACTAGATTACTACAAACTCTTCCTCACTGGTATGCCTTCTCAATTTCTCCCTTCTCCGACCCATATTTCACATAGCTGAAAAAACGAGTATCTTAAAGCACTAGTCTCACCATCAGACTGCCCTGCTGATATACTCCAACGCATCCTGGGAATTTAACCATAATTCTTTTACCTCTGGGATCAAATATAAACTCTTCTGTTTGGCACTTAAAGTCAATCATGATCTGCCTCGAAATTAGCTTTTCAGGCTTATTATACATGACTTTTCTTCACAGATTTAACTAAATTGGCATTCTTGCTCTTTGTACAAGACGTTTTATGTGCTACCTATGTGCCTTCTTCTCATGGGTTATTGTTCTCCTTTGTCTGAAATGCCCTCCATCCTCAACTCTGCCTCTTAGAATCTCCGTCTTCCTTCAGAGCTCAACTCAAGTACCTTTTGCCACACAAATCCTTTCCCAATTCCCCAGATGTTAGCTCCTCTCCCCCTCCCAATTACCTATTTATTTTGCATATATTCATATGAGGGTGGGTCCTCTTCCCTTATAAAAAGAAAATTCCTCAAAACCACAAATTTTCTCGTTTTTCTTTTCTTTTTTTTTTAATAAATTTTCATTTTTATCTTTGTATCTCTAGAACTTGGTATACAGGAGGAACTTAATGAATGCTTAGTGATTTATTGACAAAAGAGGGTGCATTTTTAGTTACTTTTCTTGGCACCTACTTCAAATTATATCAAACTAGAGTAAGAATGCTGCATCCACGTTCCCCTTACATACACCAGCCTTCTGGGAGAAGGCAGTCAACATATGGTCCAGCTGGAGCCACAAGAAAGGGAAGGCAGCTGGGGCTTTCTTCCTGGTTTCCCAATTTAGAGGGCACTTGTAGTCTTTCAGGAGGAATAATTAGTCAAAATAGGAAGCTAGCAGATATAAGGTTGGGGTGAGAACCTCACTGCCCTGTCCTTCCTTTCTCCCTCCTCGTTCCATGCAGAGACTTCCCATAAGCTGATCCTTGCAACGATTTGTGGTCCTTGCCCTGGTATGTGTAAAAACTCTAGTTCCAAACTCAGCTAGAGCTCCTGCTTCCTCTTGAACTCAGAGATTTCTCTGTGTGCCATTCACCCTAAGGATCCATGGCTTTGTAGGAGATGACTCTGTTTCTGCCCATGTACCTCTCAAATAGATAGTCTTCAAGAGTTGTTGTGACCAAAAAATTCATCACCCCCTAGTGCTGAGACCCTCTAGACTTAGCTAGCTTCGAGCTGAGCATAGAGGTCATGACCAGAGCCCTACTGGAAGGCTTTGTAATTTGGTTGTATCTGCCAGAGCTTATACTGCACCATTGGCTTGGACTTAGAAAATTCAAAGTCACCTCTGTGTAAGATGAGGTATTGGAAGAAGGCTTTCAGGGAGGAACCATAACATAACATTACCATAACCATAACAGTATATAAAACAATAATGATGCTCCTTGAAGAGTGCATGAGGTAAGGCAGTAAAATGGACTACCAAGGTCAATGGGAGAACAGGTATGCTTCAAAGATCAAGTAATACATTCTATAGGAATGTATACATAAGACCAAAATGCACAATTCCCATAATAAAACTGTTAAATGAGCTAACCAATGATTCTATTCTCAAATAGGATTTCTTAAAAAAATTTTTAAAAGTATTACTAATGGGTAAATAAAACTGGTATTCTCTCTAGTATCACTCAAAAGGCATATGGAACATGTGTTGCACATTAGATTCACGTCAATGTAATAAACACTTATTAAACACTGTGGTAGGTCCTGGGAATATAAAGACAAAGTTCATGCCCTTACAGAGCTTACATTCTAGGAGAAGGATCAAAGGGGAATAACATGTATCCAGGTAAGGAAATACAAGATATATATAAAGTGAATATAAAGTAATTGGGGAGGGAGAGGGAGAATCCTAGCAACCACAATTAACTAACAAATAAATATACCGTGTCCTCCAAAAACCTTTTTATCTCAAAATAAATATGCCTGCTGAAATCTTCTCCCCCACAAAATAACCTTCAAAGTATTTCTGTTGCATTCATTATTATATTCATGCATTAGAGTTAACACTTTAAAAAAATTATAACACATTAAAATATCAACCATATGCAGTTGCACCATAAGAAGACACATTGTGAGCAGACTTGATCCCAACTAACCAACTCCTCCTCAATTTTCAAGAAAATTACTGCTTTTTTAACTGAAGAAAAAAAATTCAAATCCCAGTGTCAACTAATTCTTTTCAGTCACTTCAACAACCTCCAGTGAACACCTTCAACACACTTATAGGCTATGGTAATAAAGTCACAATTCTTTTGGAAGAATAACACAAACATGGACGGTAGAAGGTTAACATGGAAAACCATCTGTATTTTCATTTGTGAATATGGACTTGTTCTTATACTTTTTATCACACGCTGATAGCTTGTGGTGCAGTAGAGAGAATACTGGGCTTGGAACAGATGACTTGAGTTTAAATCTAACCTCACCCAGCTAGTCTGTGTGACCCTGATCAAGTCACTTAACTTAGGTTTCCTCCATTTCCTCAACTCTACAATGAGCATCACAATAGCACTTACCTCCCACAGGAGCTGTAAAAACTGAATAAGATCATATTTGTCAGATGCTTAGCAGATGGCCTAGTACATAGTAAGGGCTTAATAAATTCTTATTTCCTTCCTTCCTTCCTCATGTAATATTAAAATATCACCTCATTTTGGCTTCTACTGTATGTGAGACAGCTCTGAAATGGAAATGATTTCTCCAGCCCACTGCAATCTTCATTGAGTGGCTTGGCTCTTTCTGTTGATGTCCCAAATAGTATAAAGTGGTCTCAGAGCTTACACCCCATAAGAATTATCTCGTATACACCTTACTGATGCCCAGGCCTTCAACTGCGAGCAAAGTGCCATTGCCTTCCACATTTCCCACAATATTAGCAGAGAGCTCACTTTCCACGCGCTCCTCAAAAATCAGCACGTGCTCTGAGAGCGTGTACTATGCTTCCAGAACTATAAAAGGGAAGAAAAAAAAGAAGAAAAAATGGTCCCTGCCCTCAAGAAGTTTACCTTAGAAAACAAGCTTAAAGGATATGGAAAAAAGAAACCAGAACAAAATATGTACTAAGTTGTGTTGTTGAGCAGCAAGCTGGGAAAGGATTCCAGGGTCTAGCATTGAAAAGAACCTTGGAGAGAGACGGTCTAGGCCAACCCTCTCTTTCTATAGATGAGGATGCTGAAAGCAGGGGCAATGACTTGCCCAAGGCCTTACAGGTAAGCTGTTGCAGAGCCAAGATTCAAACTCAAGTCATCTGGCTCTACCTCAATCAACAGATCAGTGAGCAAGCATTTATCACAAGTTTCTATGTGCCAAACAGTGTGCTAGGCACCAGACACACCAATACAAAAACAAAACAGTCCATGTCCTCAGGAAACTTAAATTTGACTGGGGGAAACAATTGATGAATAAACATTTATTAAGCACCTACTATATGCTGAGTAGTATGCTAAGTGCTGAAAACAACATGTACAAGTAGATATAAAAAGATGTGTAAATCAAACAACAAGCATTTACAAATCACTTATTCTGCAGCAATAATAACATTTACATAGCACTCTCAAATTTGCAAAGCATTTTACATGTTACCTCATTTGATCCTTACAACAACCCTGCTATTAATTTTTCAGTTTATGGATGAAAAAACTGAGACCAAGAGGTTAAGAGATTTGCTGCTTGGCATAAATCTAGTAAGTATCTGAAGCATGATTTAAACTGAAGTCTTCCTGAATCCAAGTCTACTGTGCCATCTGCCTCTGTAGGGGAGACCAAAAGGCACTAAGGGTTCAAATATAATGAATAAAGCAATCTCTTACAAGGAATTT
>CM053595.1:284663968-284719703 GCA_028646575.1 Pseudocheirus occidentalis | reverse complement strand
TGGGGCTAATCATCCTGTGTGGAAGAGGCAAGGGATAACTGTTACAACTTTACTTTCATTTACTCTCATGGAATCTGGCTTAGGGAAGAAATGACATAAACTCTAAACTGGCCATCATGTCACACAAGAGAGTAGGGGGCATGGGGATGAAAGGTGAGATGATGGAGGGGAGGACAGGGATGCTGGATGTTCACACTTCAATAAAGAGACAGGGACGGGGTAGAGAACAGAACAAGGGGGGGAGGGATAGGAAGGAGGGACATAAGATCACTGTCACAATATGTCCACTATGAAGATGTCCTGTATAATCACACCTACACAGCCTGTATTGAATTTGTTGTCCTTCCAGCGGGGGTGGGTGACAAGGGAGGAACCAGGGGAATCTAGAATTTAAAGCTCTGCAATACCCAAAACTGGGAATCAAGATGTGTGGGGGCTGGGATAGAGAGACCCTCCCTGCCCTATCAGAAAGTTAGAGAGCAGACCAGGGGAAGAGCAGACCAGCTCTGCAGTGGGATGGCTGTTTTGGGGTTGGGGTTGGGGAAAGACGGGGAGAAAATTTGCAATTCAAAAATCTCATGAAAATGAACGATGTAAACAAGAAAACAAAATTTATTACATTAAAAAAAGTTTAGATTTTTAAGCATAAAAAAACAAGACTGAGTATAATATTTCAGAGGAAGATATGGTCATTCAATGAGGTGAAGGACTTTCAAGCATTCCTGATGAAAAAAAACAGAACTGAATAAAAAGTCTGACATTCAAATACAAGAAGCATGAGAAGGTAAACAGGGAAAAGAAATAATAAGGAACTTAGCAAAGTAGAACTATTTACATGCCTACATGGAAAAACCATAATTGTAACTTATGAAACTTTTCTCAGTATGAGGATAGGTGAAAGGAATATAAATGTATATATATGTATACATACACATATGTCTACATAGGAGGGTATATATGTGCATGAATACATATGTGAGTGTGTGTGTATATGTATATATATGTGTGTGTATGTGTGTGTGTGTGTGTGTGTGTGTACAGGTACACATAGACAGAGGGCATAGGATCAATTGAATGGGAAGGGATGATATTTAAAAAGTGAAATTGAGAGGTGGGAGAGGAATAGAAGGAGAGGAGACAGGGAGAGACAGAATGGCGATAATTATCTCATATAGAAAAGGCAAGGGATAACTGTTATGCTGGAGGGGAAAAACAGGAAGGCAAAAGAGAATGGGTCAACCTTACTCTCATTGAATTTGGTTTAGGGAGGGAATGACATACACTCTAAACTGGGTATCTTGGCCTACAGGAGAGTAGGGGGGAAGGGAATGAAAGGGGGAATGATGCATGGGAGGGTGTAACAGTAATCAGTTTAGCAGATATTTAGCCCCTAGCAACTTAAGGCTAAGTATGGAAGGTGTGAGCTCTGCCTCCTCTTGAGAGTGCATGAACTCCCCTGTTGCTGATGTGGCAGAAAGGGGTTGGTTGAGACAGGAGGCCAATGTGTGTATATAAGAAAAGTTCTAGAGACAGAGAGACAGAATTGGAATGTTCCTTCTGGTGACTCCTGTTGGAGGAAACAGGATTGTCCCAGCATCTGGGAGCTGGGTTACTGGACTGAAGAAGTGAGTTGGAGTTTTCTTGAGAGAGAGAGTTTCTCTCCCAGCATCTGGAAGCTGACTAAGGACTGAGTTGGAGTTTTTTTTGAGACCAGACTCTGGTGAAGGCCGAAGTGGCTGTTGTTGCCACCTGGAAGGTCAGAGTTGCTGCTACTGCCTGGAAGGCTGAGTTTTCTACTGGGTCCTAGGGCCAGCTGAACTGCTGGAGGACTGAAGAAGCATGACCGGGATAAGCCTTTGTTGGTTCACGGCTTGGCCGATCTTTGAGTTCCCGGCAACAGAAGTGATGAAGGGTTTGAGATGTGCTGGACCCTGTGAACTTTGGTGTGTGCCAGAGACTGCCCAGAGGACTGGGCAAGGACCTGGGAGCTGTCTGCCTCTCAATCCAGGTGACTGGTAGATTCAGGTAGGAGCTGGGACCATGGAAGGGGATCCAGGAAATCAGAGAGACCAAGTCAAGATAAAGAAAAGGTCTCCCCTTGGATGAAATTGAGGTTTGCTAGACACTGAGAGGTGGAGGGTTTGTGTGTTTTCTAATGATTGTATTTAGTGACTGGTTATTAGATAAGTGACTGATTGAGTTGATCTATGATTGCCCCATGAGTGGAAGATTGATTATTGTATTGTGGATTAATTGAATGACTGAGTGAGAAGGCAAACCTCCTCAGGGAAACCAGATGATTATTCTCTTCTTCTTTGTATCAAATACTGTAGCCACTGTAGTGAAAACTGTGTGGCCATTCTAATGTTAAGCTGTTATGAACACCATATTGTGATTTTCTGTGATAAGATGTAATGTTGTGAATATTATATTATGATATATTGTGAATGTTTGCCTTGATTTGTAATGGAATAAATGGAGTGTTCACTATATTGTGTAATCTGAACCTTAAAAGCTGTTCACAGTAGCATTCTTTTGGGAATCTGCTTGTGCATGGCATTACAGAGGGCAGGTTCGGGGGGAGGGTTGTTAGAAGTACACACTTTTGTAAATGGACAGGGACAAAGTAGAGAACAGAATAAGTGGGGGACGGAATAGGAGGGAGGGAAATATAGTCAGTCTTTCACAATGTGTCCATTGTGGAAATATTTTGGGTAACTACACATATACAACCTGTATTGAATTGCTTGTCTTTCCAGTGGGGATGAGTGATAAAGGAGTATAGAATTTAAAGTTTTTAAATTAAATGTTTAAAAAATATGTATATATTATTATTATCATTATTATTAATTATTTACATGCAACTGGGAAATAAGATATACAGGCACTGGGGTAGGGAGATCTATCTTGCCCTACCAGAATGTCAGAGGGGTGATGGGGGAGGATATAGGAGAGAGCAGATTGGGGGAGGGAGTATACAGTGGAATTGCTGTTTTGGGGTGGTGGGTAGTGGAAAGATGGGGAGAAAATTTGTAACTCAGAATCTCGTGGAAATGAATGATGTAAACTAAAAATAAACAAAAGTTAATTTGAAAAAAAAATCTCACATACAAAAACAGATGCCTCGTGGATAGAGCACTGGACTACAGTAAGTACAACCATGGAGTTACTATTTGTGTGACCCTGGGCAAGTCCCTTAACCTCAGTCTCATATGCACAATATTTTGTAGTATTTATGTATATATTGTTAATATATTGTGTATTTACATATATGTAAATATTATCTTATATGTAAAACATCTAGTTATTTAACCTCAGCCTCAGTTTCCTCATCTGTAAAATGGGGTCTATGTCACCTGGCTGTTGTGGGGATCAAATTGGATATCACACACAAAGGACTTTGCAAGACTAAAGGCACTATTATTTTTAGGGGGTTATAACTCTTAACTCTCATTTACAAAAGAGAGAATTTCAGAATTGCCATAAGTAGTATATGCCTTTCAAGAACATGATGCTTGACTAAAGGGCAGTTCACCTTCACTTTCTGTGTCAGGGGGAAAAAAAAGATGAGTAAATAAAAATGTGGATGAGAGAACTCAAGGATGATTTAAAAAATTAAAAATCTAGAAGGATGGTGACCTCAACAGGAAATAGAGAAGTTTGAGAGAAATGCATATTCAATGTTCATTACACAGGGAGGCTCAATTTGAGGTGACTCTTGAAGGATAGATTTTTCTTTTTCTTTTTTCTTTTGGAAATAGCATGTTATTTTTTCCAATTACCCATGAAAATAGTTTTTTATAAAATTTTGAGTCCCAAATTTTTTTCTCCCTTCTTCATTCCCATTCCCCCTCACCAAGACAGCAAGCAATCTGATATAGGTTATAAATGTGTAAACATAATTCCACATTAGTCATGTTGTGAAAGAAGAATCAAAACAAAATGGAAAAGCTATGAAAAACAAAAAACAAAAAAAGTGAAAATAGTATGCTTTGATCTGCATAAAGACTCTATAGCTCTACAATCAAATGCAACTGGAAATAATACATACAGGGACGGGGGCAGGGAGCCCCTTCCTGCCCTACTAGAAAGCTAGAGGGGTGTTGGAGGAGGACATAAAGGGGAACAGATGGTGGAAGGGGCTTTATGGTGGGATCAATGTTTTGGGCTGGGGGGTAGGGGAAAGAAGGGGAGAAAATTTGTAACTCAAAACCTTGTGGAAATGAATGATGTAATCAAGAAAATAAATTAAAATAAATTTCTAAAAAAGACTCTACAGCTCTTTCTCTGGATGTGGTAGCATTTTCCAGTCTTTTGAAATTGTCTTGGTTCATTGTATCGCTGAGAAGAACTAAGTCTATCAAAGTTGATCAATGCACAATATTGCTGTTACTATGTACAACAGTCTTCTGGTTCTGCTCACTTCACTCAGCATCAGTTCATGTAAGTCTTTCCAAGTTTTTCTGAAATCTGTCTGCTTATCATTTCTTTTTGTTGTTGTTGCTTTTTTTTGGAGGGCAGTTGGGGTTAAGTGACTTGCCCAAAGTCACATGGCTAGTTAGTGTGTCAAGTGTCTGAGGCCGGATTTGAACTCAGGTCCTCCTGACTCCAGGGCCGATGCTCTACTCACTGCACCACCTAGCTGCCCCTGCTTATCATTTCTTACAGAACAATAGTATTCCATTGCATTTATATACAACTTGTTCAGCCATTCCCCAATTGATGAGCATACCCTCAATATCCAATTCTCTTCCATCACAAAAAGAGCTGGTGTAAATATTTTTGTACATGTAGGTGCTTTCCCTTTTTTATGACCTTGGGATACAGATCTAGTAGTGGTATTGCTGGATCAAAGGGTATGCACAGTTTGATTACTCTTCAGAATGGTTGGATCGGTTTACAACTTCGCCAATACTGCATTAGTATCCTGATTTTCCCATATCTCCAACATTTATAATTTTCCTTTCCTATCATATTAGCCAATCTGATAGGTGTGAGTTGGTACCTCAGAGTTATTTTAACTTGCATTTGCTTAATCCAGGGGTGGGGAACCTATGGCCTTGAGGCCACATGAGGCCCTCTAGATCCTCAAGTGCAGCCCTTTGACTGAAACCAAACTTTACAGAAAAAATCCTTTTATTAAATTGATTAAATGATTAAATCAGGGGGTAGCTAGGTGGGCAGTGAAAAAGCACTAGCCCTGGTAGTCAGGAAGACCTGAGTTCAAATCTGGCCTCAGACACTTAATACTTACTAGTTATGTGACCTTGGGCAAGTCACTTGCCCCAATTGCCCTGCCCTCCCCCCTCCAAAAAAATAAAGCAAAAAAAATCTATTAAATTGATAGTGATTTAGAGCATTTTTTTCATGACTATAGATAGCTTTAATTTCTTCATCTAAAAACTGCTTCTTCATATTCTTTGACCACTAATCAATTGGGGAATGACTTGTATTCTTATAGATTTGACTCAGTTCTCTATATATTTTAGAAATGAGGCCTTTATCAGAAACACTGACTCGAAATTGTTTGCTCTTTCTCCTTTCCTTCTAATCTTGGTTGTATTGGCTTGTGCAAAACCTTTTTAATTTAAAATAAATCAAAATCATCTGTTTTGCATTTCATAATGTTCTCTATCTTGTTTAGTCATAAATTTTCCCTTCTTCATAGATCTAAAAAGTAAACTATTCCTTGCTCTCCTAATTTGTTTATGGTATTACCCTTTACGTCTAAATCATGTACCCATTTTGACCTTATCTTGGTATATGGTGTGAGATGTTGATCTATGCCTAGTTTCTGCCATACTATTTTCCAGTTTTCCCAGCTATTTTTCAAATAGTGAGTTTTTATCCCACAGACTGGAGTCTTTGGGTTTATCAGATAGTAGATTATTATATTCATTGACTACTGTCTTGTGTATCTAATCTATTCCACAGGTCCACCACTATTTCTTAGCCAGTACTAAACAGTCTTGATGATTGCTATTTTATAATATAGTTTTAGATCTGGTATGACCAGGTCACTTTCCTTTGCATTTTTTTTCATGAATTCCCTTGATACTCTTGACCTTTTATTCTTCCAGATGAATTGTTATTTTTTCTACATCTATAAAATAATTTTCAGTAGCTTGATTGGTATGGCACTGAATAAGTAAATTAATTTAGGTAGAATTGTCATTTTTATTGCATTATGACCTACTCATGAGCAATTGCTATTTTTCCAGTTGTTTAGATCTGACTTTATTTGTGTCAAGTGTTTTGTAATTGTGTTCATATAGTTCCTGGGTTTGTCTTGGCAAGTAGACTCCCAAATACTTGATATTATCTAGTTATTTTGAATGTAAATTCTCTATCTCTTGCTGCTGAGTTTTGTTGGTAAGATATAGAAATGATAATTATTTATGCAGGTTTATTTCACATCTTGCAATTTTGCTAAAGTTGTTTATTATTTCAAGTAGTTTGTTAGCTGATTCTCTAAGGATTTCTAAGTATGCCATCCTGTCATCTGCAGAGTGAGTTTTGTATCCTCGTTGTCCATTCAAATTCCTTCAATTTCTTTTTCTTCTCTCATTGCTAACGCTAACATTTCTAGTATAATATTGAACAATAGTGATGATAATAGGTATTCTTGTTCCACCCCTGATCTTATTGGGAAGGCTTCTAGCTTATCCTCATTAGAGATAATGCTTGCTGATGATTTTAGTGATACTACTTATCATTTTAAAGAAAACATTTATTCCAATGCTCTCCACTGGCTTTTTTTTTAATAGGAATGGGTGCTATATTTTGTCAAAAGTTTTGCTGCATCTATTGATATAATTATATGGTTTCTGTTGGTTTTGTTATTGATATGGTCAATTATACTAATAGTTTTCCTAATATTGAACCAGCCCTGCATTCCTGGTATAAATCCCACCAGGTCATATCCTGGCGATAAATTGCTGCAATGCCTTTGTTAATAATTATTTTAAAATTTTGCCTCAATATGCATTAGGGATTTTGGTCTATCATTTTCTTCCTGTTTGGGCTCTTCCTGATTTAGGCATCAGCACTACATTTGTGTCATAAAAGGAATTTGGTAGGACTCCACCTACTTTTCTAAATAATGTATATAGTATTGGAATTAATTGTTCTTTAAATGGTTGGTAGAATTCATTTGTAAGTCTATCTGGTCATGGAGATTTTTCTCTTAGGAAGTTCATTAATGACTTGTTTCAATATCTTGGTGGTTAGGTAAGCATTTTATTTCCTCCTGCTAATTTATATTTTTGCAAGTATTCGTCTATTTCACTTAGCTCACAATTAGTGCTTTAATTTCCTCCTCATTTTCATTTCTGATACTAGTAATTTGGCTTTCTTTTTTTAAGTCAAATTAACCAAAGATTTTTTTTTCATAAAACAAGCTCTTAGTTTTACCTATTAGTTCAATAGTTTTCTTACTTTCAATCTTATTAATCCTTTGATTTTCAGAATTTCTAATTTAGTACTTAATTGGGGATTTTTCATTTTAATCTCGCATTCTGCCCTTCCTTCTATCACCAGCCCCCTTTTTCTAGCTTTTTAAATTGCATGCCCAATTCATTTATATGCTTTTTCTCTATTTTATTCAGGTAAGCATTTAGAGATACAAAACTTTCCCTTAAGTACAGCTTTGGCTGCAAGCCATACATTTGGTATGTTGTCTCATCGTTGTCATTCTCTTTGATGAAATTACTGTTCTTATAATTTGTTGTTTGACCCACTCCTTCTTTAGGATTAGATTGTGTAGTTTCCAATTAATTTTTA
This sequence comes from Pseudocheirus occidentalis, assembly GCA_028646575.1. Taxonomy (NCBI): domain Eukaryota; kingdom Metazoa; phylum Chordata; class Mammalia; order Diprotodontia; family Pseudocheiridae; genus Pseudocheirus; species Pseudocheirus occidentalis. The sequence goes on along the minus strand of CM053595.1, from coordinate 284,711,921 downwards.
GTCTATTTCTATGGCTTTTTATTACATGCAATTTTTATTGCAGCACGATCATGATAAAGATTTATTTGATATTTCTGACATTCTGCATTTGAATGAGATTTTTATGCCCTAATTCATGGTCTATTTTTGTGTAGGTGCTATGTGCCACTAAAAAAAAGGTCTTTTTTTCTAATCCCATTCAATATTCTCCAAAATTTTATCATATTTACCTTTTATAAAATTCTATTCACTTTCTTAACATTTTTCTTATTTTGTGGTTAGATTTATCTATTTCTGAGAGGGGGAAGTTGAAGTCCCCCACCAGTATAATTTTGTTGTCTATTTCTTCTTATAACTCACTCAACTTCTTCAAGAATGTGAATGCTGTACCACTTGGTACATCTATGTTTAGTATTGATATTACTTCATTGTCATGATATGTTTTAGCAAGATGTAGTTTCCTTCTTTATTTCTTTTCATTAGATCTTTCTTCACTTTTCCTTTGTCTGAGATCAGGATTGCTACCCCTTTTTTGTTTGCTTTTTTTTTTTTAACTTCAGCTCTAGCATTATATTCTGCTCCAGCCTTTTATGTATGTATCTCTCTGCTCCAAATGAGTTTCTTGTAAATAATATATTGTAGGATTCTGGTTTTTAAGCCAGTTTGCTGTCCCATTTCTGTGGGAGAGTTAATCACATTGATATTCACAGTTATGATTACTGCGTTTTCCCCTCCATCCTATTTCCCCCCTGCTTATACTTTTCTTTCTCTTGCCCTTCACCCTGTCCCCCCTCACCAGTGTTTTACTTCTGATCACTGCCTCTCACATTCTGCCCTCCCTTCTATCACCAGCCCCCTTTTCTTTTCCCCTTCTCCTCCTACTTCCCTACAGGGTAAGGTAGATTTTTTTTTTTACCCATCTGAGTGTGTATATTATTCCCTCTTTGAGTCAAATCCAATGAGTAAGGTTCAAACAATGCACACCCCCCCCCATCCCTTCTTTCCCTCTATTATAATAGGTCTTTCATGCCTCTTCACGTGATATAATTTATCCCCATTCTGCCTTCCCCTTTCCTCTCCTCCCAGTACAATCCTTTTTTTACCCCTTCATAAATTTTTTTATCATCACATCAAAGTCAACTTATGCCCACACCCTCTAAGTATACCCCTTCTAAATGTCCTAAAAGCGTTTTTGAGAGTTACAAGGATCATCTTCCCATGTAGGGACGTAAACAGTTTAATTTTATTGAATACATTTTTTTCCCTTTCTTGTTTACTTTTTTATGGTTCTCTTGAGTCTTGTATTTGAAGCTCAAATTTTCTGTTCAGCTCTGGTCTTTTCATCAGAAGAGGTTGGCAGTTCCCTATTTCATTTAATGTTCATTCTTTTTACACTGGAAGATTAGGCTCAATTTTTCTGGGCAGTTGATTCTTGGTTGTAATCCAAGCAAGATCTTGTCTTCCAGAATTACATTGAAAGATTAGGCTCAATTTTTCTGGGCAGTTGATTCTTGGTTGTAATCCAAGCAAGATCTTGTCCTCCAGAATAGCATGCCCCAAGTCCTCTGGCCCTTTAACATAGAACCTGCTAAGTCTTGTGTAATACTAACTGTGGTTCCTTGATATTTGAATAGTTTCTTTCTGGCTGCTTGACGTATTTTCTCCTTGACCTGATAGTTCTGGAATTTGACTACAATATCCTTGGAGTTTTCATTCTGGGATCTCTTTCAGGAGGTGATAGGTGGATTCTTTCAATTACTATTTTACCCTCTGATTTTAGGATATCAAGACAGTTTTCCTTGATAATTTTTGAAAGATGCTGCCCAGGATCTTTTTTTTTTTTTTTGATCATGGCTTTCAGGTAGTCAAATAATTTTAAAACTCTTTCTCCTGGATCTATTTTCCAGTTCACATCATTTTTTCAATGAGGTATTTTGCATTTTCTTCTTCTTTTTATTCTTTTGATGTTGTTCAACTAATTCTTGATGTTTTGTGGAATCATTAGTTTCTACTTACCCAATTCTAATTTTTTGGAATTATTTTCTTCAGGTAGCTTTTGTACCTCCCTTTTTCATTTGACCAATTCTACTTTTAAAGGAGTTTTCTTCAGTCAATGTTCATGCTTTCTTTTCTAAACTGTTGGCTTTTTTCATAGTTCTCTTGCATAACTCATTTCTTTTCCCGATTTTTCTTCTACCTGTCTTACTTGACTTTAAAAATCCTTTCAGAGCTCTTCCAAGAGGACTTTTGGGGCTTGAGATGAATTCCTATCTCCCTTTGAGGCTCTACATGTAGACATTTTGACACAGTTGTCCTCTCCTGTGTTTGTATTTGGATATTCTCTGTTGCCACAGTAGTTTTCTATAGGTAGGGTTCTTTTTTGTTTTTTGCTCATTTTCCAAAGTTGAGCTGTTTCCGGGGTACAAGAGGCATTGTCCCAAGCTTCTTGCGCTGGGAGTCAGGGATCTTGTCACTGGATTTCTATACTGGGGCCTCTGGGGTTGATGACTCGAATGTTGGTTCAGCTTAGCTGCTGCTGGGCACTGGGGTTGGAAGATTCACAGCTGGCCTGCTGTACCACTGGCCCGTTGAGCCAGGACCACAGGACCTAGGGTGCTGATCTGTGCTGTGGTTGGGTCTCCTGCTGGCTTGTCCAGACAATGCTCTGCTCCCCCTTTTTCCTAAGCGAGACAGAACTTTCCTGAAGCCCTTCTAAGTTATCTTCAGCTGGAAAATTGTTTCATTCTGTCTTTTTGTGGATTCTGTCACTCCAGAATTCTTTTAGAGGCTTGATTTAATGTTTCTGAGGCAAACTGGAGAGAGCTCAAGAACTTCCTGGCTTCTCTCCACCATACTGAAAGATATATTTTTCAATTCAATTGCAATTAATTCACCTCATTTCAAGTCCTGCCTTGAGGTTCCTTCCTTTCCCTTACAAAACAGGAGTTTAAATTCAATACTATAAACATTTGCTAAGTATCTACTGCATGTTAGGAACTGGCCCAATGTCTTCTTGGTGTCTACTAGTTGTACCCCCAAAAAGAAGTGCAGTTCTAGTCCCAAAGGACAAGTGTTACATTTGAGGCTATTTCAAGAGGAATAATAGGTATGCCCACTGTTTCCCAAACACTAAAATGCCACGTAAATGTCAGTTATCTTTATTATTAATCATCATTTTCCAAATACAAACCTCAGTTGTATACAAACCTCAGTTGGTGTTTGTTCATATTTGCCAATAGTTTCTACAATTTTTCTGGTTTAGGTTGTAAAGGTGTCTCCCTATACAAGGCGAAAACATCACCTGGACACCATATTCTGAACTTGGATGATTGGGATGATCTTTTATTTGAAGGGCTGTGAACCTGACCTACTGACACCACAAAGAGAACCGACAATGTCCTGGGACATCTGGGAATGATTGTTCAATCCTGTCCTTGGCCTTTAAAATGCAATAGGCACAGATGTGAAGAAAATTAATAGATCCTTGAGCCGAGAGGTACAGATAGACAGAGGGAGGAGACTTGCTGGTGGAGATAAAAATTTCTCATCCATACAGGAACCGCCCACACACACACACACACACACACACACACACACTGGTCCCAGAGATAGTAGCAATGGAGGGACAGTGGCAGAAGAGTTATAGTCATAAAGTTAGAAGGAATCTCATGGACAACCCCTTCATTTTTTTTTTTTTTTGCTTTTTGGAGGGCAATTGGGGTTTAGTGACTTGCCCAAGGTCACAGAGCTGGTAAGTGTTAAGTGTTTGAGGCTGGATTTGAACTCATGTCCTCCTGACTCCAGGGCCAGTGCTCTATTCACTGTGTCACCTAGCTGCCCTCAATAATCCCTTCATTTTACAGATGAAGAAAACAAAGCCAGGGGGTGGGGTGGGATAACAGATGTGGCCCTGACTCTTGGTTTTTCAAAAAAATAATACTTTATTTTTCCCCAGTTATATATAAAGGCAATTTTCAACATACAGAAAAACCTGGACTTACATGAAATGACACCGAGGCGAGTGAACAAAACCAGAACATTGTACACAGTAGTAGCATTATACAATGACTAGCTATGATAGACTCAGCTCTTCTCAGCAATACAATGGTCCAAGACAGGAAAATGCTATCCACATTCAGAGAAAAGAACTATGGAGTCTGAATGCAGATTCAAGCACACTCTTTTCACTTTTTGTTTGCTTTTTCTTTCTCATGGTTGTTCCTTTTTGTTCTTATTCTTCTTTCACAACATGGCAATTGTGTAAATATGTTTAACACAATTGTATAAATATAACCTTGATGTCTTGGGGTAGAGAGAGGGAACAGAGTGAGGGAGAAAAATTTGGAACTCAAAATCTTAACAAAAACAAATGTTGAAAACTATATATGCAACTGGGAAAAAATACTATTAAGTGCAAAAGGAGAAACGATGAGCTCAATGAGCTTAGAAAAACAGACAGACTTGCACAAACTGATGAAGAGTATAATGAGCAGAACCAAGAGAATGCAGTATATACAGTAATAATGTTTCAAGAAAACTTGGAGCGACTCAGTTGTTTGGACTATCTCTGGAGGGATGGAGAGGGAAGGAAAAAAGTTACACGATAACTTTATTAAAAATTTAAAAGGTACAGCAAACTGTACATAACTAATTTACAGTTTCATGTACATTTTTTTCTATTTTAAGTTATGGAAATGCTTGTTTTAATTCTTAAGTTCAGAATAATATAAATAAAACATTTTTTAAAGACCATATTAGTGGCTCTGGATATTTTGACAGTACAATCAGTGCCAGTGAGAAGGTTGCTTGGAACTAAGCAATTCAACAATTCATTGAGCACTGTACAAGATGCCAGGAAGGATACACAAAAATAAGACCTAGTTTTTAGAGTTTACATTCAAGTTGGGGGGGACATATATCCAATGTTGTCCAGGCATGTCCAACTCTCTGTGATCCCATTTGGGATTTTCTTGGCAAAGAGCGGTTTTCCATTTCCTTCTCTAGCTCATTTTAGGAAGCTGAGACAAAAAGGGTTAAGTGACTTGCCCAGAGTCACACAGCTAGTAAAGTGTCTTAGGCCAGATTTGAACTCAGACTCATCTTTTTAACTCCAGAGCCCAGAACTGTATGCAACATGGCACCACCTAGCTGTCTTTAAGGACTTATACCCACCAAACAGTTAAACAATATGTGAGTATGTATGATTAAGAGACTAAGGGAGTGTTACGGGCTCAACAAAAAGGGAATGGCCTATGATCTTTCTGAAGAAAAAAAGCAATTAACAAAAACGAATTCTCTATTATGTCCAGAGAGATACAAAGCACTAGTTCATAATCCCGGTCATTTGGAACCTTACCATCTAGTCAGAAAAACAGCATGTATCTAAAGATAATAATACAAATCACCATATGACACACAAGAAATAAGGGCCTTATATCGCATAAATGCTTCATAATGGGTTACTGAAATTAATCCAGTAGAGTTGAACAAAACAATTTAAGTTCAGAGAAAAGAGAAATCGCTGTGGTTGGCCCAGAGTAGTATGAGAAGTCTTCATGGGATTTGACCCAAACTCTGAAGGATGACTAAGATTTGGATAAAATACAAACTCCTTTATTTGGTGTTTAAAGGTTTTCCCAAACTGGTTTAAAGAAGATTTAGGTCACGTGTCTTTCTCTCGCAGATTTTCCTGCCTCCAGGTACAGGCTGCCCCTGCCCTAGGAATGACTTGCTTCCCTACCTTTATTTCCAGAGATTTCAAGCTTCTTTCAAGGCGCAGACCGGATTACACCTCTGACCTTTTCCAAAGTGTTCAGATTTCTCCCTAGAACTCCAGTTAGTGTCCCACACCCCATATAAAATAAGCTCCCTAAGGACAAGTAACAACTTGGTTTTTATTTTTTTATCCCTAGCACCTAGCATGGCAGTAAAGGAGAAACATTAAAGTAGAAATAGCCACCAGTTATGTTGATGTATGGTGTGAACGGGAAAGGAACACTCTTATTGGAAAATAGGGCAATCGAGATAACAGGATCAATGTTCCATGTCAACTCACTCCTATCTGAGCAAAATAACATCTTCTTTCCATCAAGTCACATTTTACATCTGAAACTTTCTGCAATTTATTTGATAAAATGTCATCAAGATCCAGGGCCAAAAATGAGCAACTGAATTCATTAAACCAGACATTAACAATTCAAATTTGTGTTTTTCAATTGGATACACAGTTGGCACTTGAAGGCTTCTGGAATTGAAACTGAATTGAACCATCCATCTGTTTTAAACCTCAAACACTGGGATACCTTCTTTACCCTCACCCCCACACATTTTCAAGAGAGACCACTGAGCATTTTTTTAAGTGCTATGGGCTCTTTTCATGTCACCCTAAAATGTGAAATTTTTAAAAAGAAAAGATCAGGCAGTTAATGTGAGCCATGGCAAGGAAATTAGCATGCATAAGAGTCGGGAAGGATTCCCAGAAGGAAAAATAAAACAAAACACAACACAGCACAGATCCTGAAAGGCAATCCTTCCCTTTCTCTCCTAGGGGTTTGATCCTAATATTCTCAGGGTTCTTGAGATCACAGATTGTGAGCTAGAAAGGGCCACAGAGACCATTTAGTCCAACCATTTTACTTTGTGGATGAAGTACCTGAGGTCCCCAAAAGCTGAGTGGTATGACCAAGGTCAATTAATACTTATTACAAACCAATGTTAGTAGTAGATAGCATTTATTAAATGTCTACCATGTGCCAAGCACTGTGCTAAGTACTGAGGGTACAAAATGAGGCTAAGGACAGCCTAGCAAATTACAGGATAAATAAGAAAAAACCAAAAGAAGGAAGACACCAGAATTGAGGATTGGGAAAAGCTTCTTGTAGAAGGCAGAATTCTAGCTGGGACTTGAAGGAAACCAGGAGTTGAGAGATAGCGTTCCAGGAGCTGATAAGTCAAGAGAAAATGCCTAGATCTGAGAGATGGAGCATCTTGTTCCTGAAACATGAGAATGCAACATGGAGGAATGTAAGAAGACTGGAAGGCATGGGATGTAGGTTTTAAGGGCCATGAATATCAAAAGAATACATTGTAGGGGTGTCTAGGTGGCACAGTGAGTAGAGCACTGGCCCTGAACCTGTGTTCAAATTCAGCCCAGGCCACTTAACATTTACTAGCTGTGTGACCTTGTGCAAGTCACTTAATTCCTGACTGCCCTGCGATCCCCCTACGCAGAAAGTTCTATTTGATCCTGGAGTTCAAGTAGGAGGATGATCTGGTTGGATGGGTGCTTTGAGATAATCACTTTGGTGGCTGACTGGAGGATGGATCAGCATGTGGAGAGACCTGAGGCATACAGACCCACCACAAGCTACTGCAGTAAGAAGCTACTGCCAAGGTGGGGAGGGCCTGTACCAGGAGCCTAGCACTGTACTCAGGAAGGAGCGGCCAAGCCAGTAAATGAACATCAGGCCTTCTGAATCCAGAGCTAGAGCTCTTGCCAGTTTTTATTATGCCATAAGGTGCACAAGAGAAAAACGGGTAAGATTCCAGGAAGATTCTAAAAGAAAGTTGACTCCAGAAATGATGAATTCCAAGCATCTGGACCTTTTCTTTCCACGTCCATGTGGTTCTAATGTTAACATGGGTGTGTTTGAGTCACAAAGATCAGAACCAGAAACACAAGAACAATAGGAAGCTGCTTTGAGACTGGCACTAGTGGACTGAAAACGCCATTTGTTATGCTGGTTAACAAACAACATTTGTCGTTTGATTTGGTGAGGCTGCTTTTTCCCCAGTAACCTTATCTTTTCACATTATGACCGTCTCTAAAGCTGGAAGCAATACTCGTGAAGGTTAGGTCCGAGGCTCCCACCTCCTTCAGACTTCCACATAATCTGTAGGAGTTATCGACCCAGAACAAGATGAGCAAAGGGAGATTTACCCCTTTTAAAAATGCTTTCATTAGTCTCTTATTATGTCTTTAATAATGTACCAGTAACCACAAACAAGGCCTCTAGAGTACACGGTAAATACCATTCCACATGAGTATGAAAAAATTTTAATTCAAGGACTCCCAGTTTCTCCTGGTTAAACAAACCAAATTTTTATTTTATTCTAGTTGTTATAAAGATTCCTAACCTGCTTTCCTCCCCACCTTTATATGGAGGTAGTTTTACTAAAACCCTGAGAAATATCTGATTTTTTTTAAAAATAAACTCGTTAACATAATGCACATTATTTAATATGTAGGCTTTCTTGAAACAATGTTATGGTTGTATATTCTGAATCTTCTCCTATGTTCTGCTCCATATGTGACATGTTTCTGCTTTGTTTTATATTCAAGTTTATAATGTTTCTTTTTTTTGTCTTGATATGTATTTAAGTTTTAGTATTTAAAACAAAATTTCTTTTTAACATTTTTTAATGAGTTTCAAATTCTCTCCCTCCCTTCCACCTCTTTCCCACCCAATGAAATGGCAAGAAATGTGATCTGATAAGATTTCAAAAATCAAATTCTGTATAGCGAGCATTAATTTCTATCACAAGTTTCTCAAGGGAGTCATTTCAGAGGATGTATTGTTTCAAGTAGGGCTTTATTTTTTTTTTCCACTCAAAACCCATCTGCAAAATAAATCAGCTTTTAAAACAGACATTGGTACATGTGAAGTTGTAATGTAAGTAGTTAACCTGATGTGGAAACAAATGGTGCATAGAGAAAGTAATTAATACTCAATGAAGATCAGCAAAACTTTGTAGACTGGGCCTAGGCTGGCATTCCTGTTCTCTAACTCATGTTTTGTTTACTTAGCTGGCCTTATTATGGGAGCTTAGCATGCCACACTGAACACATGGTTGAATAAGCTACTACCCTGCAAGGAAGTATCAGTAAAGGTAGAACCTAATACCTTCTGATCATTGATGAATGCATCAATGATCAGAAAATACCTGATAACCACCAACAGTACCCATCATTTCTACAGCACTTACAGGTTTATTTACTGCCATCATTATTTTACAAGCAGAAGACTGAGGCTTGGGGAGCCAGTAATTAGCAGAGCCAGGATTTGAACCCAGTTGCTCCGACTCCAAACCCAGAATTCATCTCTATTCTAGAACTCATTCCGTTTCCTTCTGGCTACGAAAACAGAACATGGCATCCTTAGAACCAGTCTTTCACTCCTTCTGCCAGTACAGGTGACTTGGGTAAGTCAGACACTTTATGAACAATGTGCCGGACGTGGGAGTTGGATGGATTCAAATTTCACCTTCAAAACCATGTGACCCCAAGCAAGGCAATGAACCTCTGTCCACTTCAGTTTTCCCATCTGTAAACTGGAGACAATAATATACCCAGTATCTAGCCCTCTGATTGTTTCAAAGATTGATTAGATAATGCATGTCCAGTGCTCTGAAAGCCACGAAGAAATATAAACAAAAAAAAACTAATTGATAAAATGTGACCTTTTAAAAAATACACTTTTTTCAGTTACAAATCAGCAATGCAGTGAGGTAAGCTGTGTAGTTTTTAGCTTAGTCTGGCCTGTGAGGAAAAGAAGGTTCAGCGGCATCATGGGAGTAAATAGAACCTGGAACCCAGGTTTTATCAGACCAAGGGTCATGTTCTTCCCACTGTACATGGCTGTGAGAGACTTAATGGAAGAAAAGATCCTGGATTAAAATGGTGGGAAAAATCACCGTGTTAATGAGTATAATGAGCAGTTTCACAAGATTCTCATTTCAGTATTAAAAAGTCAAAAACAGTTAAAGGACACCAGTTTCCTTATTTTGATTTTATAATTACTGTAACTTTAACCCCAGAATTGAAATTTCCCTCAAAGCTTCTTGCCTGGTCATCTTCACAAAGAACATACTATTTATTACCTTATAATGTTTTCACTTGCAAAGACTGATTTCCACATTTGGTTTACATTCATATTGTCCTAAAGTCTTTGAGGCTTCCCCCATCTTTTGTGTACATTGAGAGAGGCATTTCCTTCAGACTGTGTAGTAACAGAAATTCTTAAGAACAACAGTTTTAAATCACTAGTGACATTAAACAGAAATTTCAGCACAGTCACAGATTATATTCACAGGGCTCAAATGGTCTCCTAAAACACCTGAGAATAATAAAAAAAATCTAACACGCTCCTGATTTTAATGTCTAAAGAACTGTCACCAAGTCAAGAAAAGAAAACAGTATCTTTATTGTGTGTCCACTCTAAGAAATATTCACTGTCTGTACATCCCATCAGAAAGAGACAAAGATCTTTCTGTAAAATATTCTGAAATTTAAAAAGTGAATGCACTGCACCACTAAATACACAAGAGGGACGCTAATGTCACACATTTACTGTCAGTCAGGCATGTATGATATACACAAAGGCAACTTAAATTAAACTAGTACTTTTCCCCAACTGGGCAAATTTAAGACATGTGTGCTGAAAACAAAGTCACTAGTTAAGGAAGGAATAAGGTGCCAAACCCAGAACATAGCAGGTCATTGGAGAAACATTTCTACGCTGCATCACCCCCGCACATTCCAACCCTAGCTCTTGTGGAGTTAAGACGGCCAAATCCGGCTAACCTCTCCAATGGTTTTGTCATGCTGGGCATCTAGACAGGAAGACAGTTGGACAGATCCAATTCTTGTTGGGACAAGTCAGGATTGACTACCTCTTGCCCTAGCAAAGTAGGAGAAGGTATTAATTTTCTCCCTGTGTCATCTCCGTCTCCTAAAATGGAATTTAAACTAGATAGGCATCACCTCAGATTTGAAGCATGAAGTGTTGTGATGACATACTTGGCCTGTAAAATATATTTCATGACCCCACAACTGAACAGGAATATTTGCAAGTGAACAGGAACTCAACAAGGATCTTATTTCACAATACTTACTTCTATGACCTCTGCTAAAGGAACCAACTCCAGAGGTTGGAATTATAGGTTCCAATGGATTTTGTTTCTGGTGAAGCTATTCTCCTGAGAAACACAATACTACCTTTGTTTCTACCACCTCCTTCTCTTGACAAGTACAGAAGTCACTGAAACCAATTCCTCCAGGGGTAGGATGATGGAATGCTAGAGAGCTGGCACAAAGACTCGCCAACTGGCACGGCCAACAGTGTGTATTCTTGGTGGCACCAGCTCCCCCCACCTCCTTCCTAGATTTGTTCCCTAGACATTATACTTCTGACTCGGTGTAGCTAGTGCAGGAGAGCTAACTTTCTTCCAAAATAAACAAGAAAATACCCCTGAGACCTGTGCCAATGAGCACTGGGAGCCAGAGGAGAATTATTTCACAGATACCTTAGACCTGCTTTTGCTATTGATCCAAAGATACTGAAACTGATGAGTATTCTGACTTTTATTTACAGCAGAAATGGAGTTAACTGGGTCGTCTTACTTCTCAAATTAATCAGAAAGATGTTAGTGTGCAACCAGTGTTCTGGGCTGTCCTGCTAGAGAGGTAAGTGTAACAGGGGTTCCCATATAATATAGTATCAAATGTACATCAGGGCAGTTTTAACAATACAACTAAAAACATCATATGAGCAGTCTGAGTACAAAAAGAAACTCAAACTTTGGGTGGGTTCTATGTGGGGTAGAGATGAAACCAAAGAATTTTCATCTGGCTCAGGGGAAGAACAATCCCAGATGTAAACAGGAAAAGATGTCCTGCACAAAATATAAAAACACATTATTGTTTTACCCTAAAATATCAAAACACCATTTTTATACGAGGCTAGTTTTACAAAATTCCTTAGAACCCAGCTGGTTTGCATTCAACTTTGAATATTGCCAACGAGCTCCTCTAACGTATCTGGGTTATCTTCTGGCTTTATTTTACTTTGAATGTTTCCTTCTCTACCCAGTGTCCTCTCCTCACTCCCCCCACCACCACAAGGTCTCAACCTACCCCCCTACATTTCCAGATAAACCAATTTATCCTTTACTCAAGGTGCTCTCATCCTACACATTTAAGAGTCATCAACAGCTAATGTTCCTTTACAAAGAGCAATTAAAAGATTTTTTTCAACCATCCAGCTCACATCTTAAAGTAGGGGGCTTGCAACAGATACCAATACACTTTCCAAAAGAAAGGCTGCATCATACATATCCCAGAAATCCATAAAATTTCTTCCAGAAAGCCTTTTTGGCATCCAGCATGCAGTAACCATATGTGCATGCACAAGTTTATAAATCCTATTTGATGAATTCTGTATTCACTCATCTGCTAAATCAGAGGATTGAAGACCTCGGTTGAACTTTTGATTAAACAGTTTGCATGGGCAGACACAGGTTTGCTAGGCAGTTTCCTGTCTCGTCGGGTCCCTGGCAAAGTGGAGAAGCAGGGAGGAGGAACTAGGCAGAGCTGGTGGTGCCTGCCTGCTCAATGAGGCACCAGTCCTTTAATTATGTTCAGGGACAGTTAGGAGATTCTCAATGGACAGGTGGGAATGATCCAGGCAGTGTAGTGTGTACACAGGTGCTCACAAGGGGAAAGGAGAAAGTCTAGGGTGTGGGACAGTCTGCTCCTAGGAAGTACTGTGAGTGAGCAATAGGTAAAACATCCATGCCAAGAAAAACCACAGGATGTCTCTTTTATTCTAGCACATTCCAACAGGAATAGTTACAAACACCTGGGAGCCACAGAGGTGAAAGAGAGGAGCACAAACTCATACATTTCCTCTTATTTACCCCACCCACAAACGCCATATTATTGTACCAACTATTTCCCATCCCAAATGCCATCAATACCTTTGTAGGCACAGTGTCTTAAGTAATCAGAATCTCTCCAAAATCCACTAAATTAAACAAATACCCTAAGAAAACTCACCAGGCTTACTCTGAACTTAAATATGCTGTTTTTTAATAGACCCCCCCCCCCAATAAAAGGACCAAGCTATAGGAATGGTGACTGTTTCCTCAAACCACTTGCCTACAGAAATACCTCAGAAACTTTTTCATCCAAATCCACGGTCACTCCTTCCCACCTCCATACCCAGTTCTCCCTCCAGGCTCCTATGAACCCATCACAGCCTAAATGACTTCACTCATTCACCAAAGGATTTTATTTCAAACGCTACTTTACAAAGAGAAGAAACTGAGACCACAGAGGTCAAGTGTTACTCTTATGGGGAAATAAGGATAAAATATTATCCTCAAAAATGACAACTTCAAAAATTATGTTCTAGGTAACTACAGTAGCTTTGCACTCCTACTGAAGATAAATAACACAGAAATAATAAAATTAATGGCATTAAGTTAGATCGTAATTTTTAAAAATCAGTATTTGTTAAAAAGTAGCTACCAGTATAGAGAGAAAAAATAAACATTCTCTCATCCTCAAAATGAGGTATTCTGCCACCCTTCTTTTGAGAATACCCACTCTAAGCTCAAAGTGCCAGAGGCAGACATTTTTATTGAAAGACACTGGAAACAGACAGTATTTTTTTTTTGTAAATGCATAAAACTGTTTTGCATGTACACATTCAAATGACTTCTCCACTTCCCTGAACTGGTTGACAGAAAATTGTGGAACAAAGAGTTATTTACAAAATGTCAGGAAGGAAAGATGAGCTAGAGAGAATGGTCGTCGGTGATGAAGCCTCTGTAAGTAAGGCATTGCAACTGCATTGAGGAGGCCTGCTGGCCCAGTTCAGAGATGGACAGTGGGCATGCCCATCTGGACTTAGAAAGGGGACAATAAAACTGGCAGGATTAAAAGAGCGGGGAATCCAGCAGTCCTACCAGAGCAGGACTGCATATTTTCTCTCTCTCTTGCATGTTTAGCATGTTCACTTTCAGGTTCCAAAGAGGTTGGCTCAGGACGACTTGTTTTCCGCCATGTAAAAACGATATATGACAGCCAAGAGGACGGCCCCCACGACGGGGATGATCCAGGTTGACCAGCGGCTAGAGAAAACAAAACAGAACAAAATGCAATCAAGTCAGATGTGCTGCCCCAAACTGTTCTCCACAATCAGCACCTTTTTTTCTAGGCAAAAAAACGGGAAATCCTAGCTGCTACACAACAAGATGTTAGTAAATACTGAATTGACATTTAGAACTTCCAGAGCATCTGGCCAAATTTAGTTACAATTAAGATTTCTACAGAAGGATGTTCTCCAACAAGTTATATAAATCTAGAAAACACTACAAGAAAGTGGCTGCTGAAAGGCATAAATACACAGTCAAAGGCATTGCGTGGATTTTTCTGTAGAAGTTTCAAAACTAGAATGAAACAGCTTGAAAGGAGAATACATCTTTTTAAAGGAGCAGAAGGTCATAAGAGTCACCATCCAGGTCCTGAAGGTTCCACATGGCCCAGCTGGCCTCCACTTGAAATCTACGTAGCTTATGAGGCTGAATAACTTGAAAATCTTTAAAACTGGGTCCTAACAGATTCAATTAACATTTTTTTCTTGTCTCAGTGAACAAACATGACACAGAAGGAATACTAGCTTTATGTATGTATGGCAGAAAAGAAGCCTCAAAGTATGACAGACAAGCTAAACTTGTTAACAAGACTGTTTCAAAGCTGTAATCAAATTATAGAAAGTATATACTTATTAGCACTAGAGCTTGACCTCTCCATTACAACTTTACTTGTAAGGAAGTTTGTTAAAGTGATACTGTACCTTTTGTAAAATGAACTTGAATTCTGCAGATGTGAACAAAAAACAAAAAGAAAGAAAAAATATGGTTAGCACTGCTTATTGAAAACTAGAAACTGAAACATAAATTCAAACTATACTTTATCCAGACCAGTTCTAGAACTAGATCAAACTCCTTTTAAAACTTCTTAATGAGTAAGTGTACAAGCTGAGGGGAACGTGAGGATAACAATGACAGAGATGCGGCTTCATGTTCCCACTGGGCTCCCAAATCTCGTTTGGCTTGCCGCTGTTAAGAGCTAAGACCATACATTCTAGAAACACATCAAAATTTTTAAAGTTCCTCTAAAATACAATGGCTGGTTATACAATACTCCACATAATGGGAATACCATGACTATTATTCCTAGAGGAAACTGACTTCCTTTTGATGTTTTTAAAAGGATACTACAACTATGACCAAGGACGATACAACTTATGCGGCTACCACACATAGGGAAGCAGAACATTCATCTAAAACTCATTATTTTATGTAATCCAAAAATACTGCTGATTTTGTTTTCAAGTGGCAGGTAATTCCAGAAACAAATGCTATTACACAAAAAGTCTGGACAACAACTGGCAGTGGACAACATTCACAAATAGAAGGTACTTCCTCCAAAAATATGATTGTTGCCCACGTGTGGGAGTCTGTAAGTTTCTGACAACAAATTAATGAAAGACTTCCTAGAAGACCTGTATAAATCCACAAATACTTCTGAACTATATGGAATGATGTTTCAGTCTTGATTTAAGTCTATGACTTAAACCATGCAAATTAATCTAAGCCTTTCCTTAGGACCAGAAAGAAATTAAGCTGCAAAAAAAGTTAAAATGTTCAATGGACATTTAAAAAATGTCTTATTTAAGAAAAAGATGACACTCAGGGTCTTTGGATCCATAGCCATAGGGCCCATTGTGGAATGATGTACATAATGAAAACTCCACAGCCTCGATTTTAAGAACTGTTTTAAGCTCATCACCTATAACGCTGCCTAATCCTTCCCTTTTCAGATTTCTGAACGGCAGGAACATATGATCTGGTTGCATCGGGATATGGCCAATGGTCTCTCATACTCGAGCTATCTAACAGTTAACACTGGGATTTTTCTCCACAGGCATGGACTGATGCTTGGCAGAAGAGATTTGTAAAGGGGCTATGAAACAAGATGTTTCACTAGAAATTTTGAACACTGGCCAAAGACATCAAAGGACAAAGTATACCCTGCAGCAATCAATTTGAAAACTGTGAGGGTAAAAGGTACACTATCTATGCAAGAGCCTTCTCTAGGATTCAAACTTCGAACATTAATTTTTTTCCCATAATTATGGTTAAAATGCCTGAGACATGGAGAGTGCTAAGGATTTTTCTGGTCTTCAAATATGGCCTATAAAGATGGAAGAAAGGGACCTAAGGCTAGAAATTTGGATTAAAGTGTTAAGCTACTTCCTAACTAATGTTTAGAAACACATATGGTACATTTTTTTTAATCAAAAGTACCACAAAATGCCCTTATCTTGATCATAACCATCTATCCAGAAGATAAGACACAATCTTACCTAACAGATTACAGTAAAAAGAAGAAAGGTAAAAAATTTGCTCTCCCTTAAGGATACTCACAGCCAAGTAAATGCCAGGCTACAGTGGCCTCACTTTTAATCAACTACAATGAAAGAGTTGTTTAAGGCAGTGCTGTTAGAAGCCAAGTCCCTCAGCCAAGCTTGGAAAGAAGTCAAATAAGTTATTTTTAATTTTGCAAAATAAAAAAATGCAAGACATTTAGTCCTTAAATATTCTACTAACAAGCATATGTCTACCTTCAACCCCTTCCTTCCCTTCAAAAGTCATTTCCCCATCAAATGATCACTTCCATGATGTTCAACATAATGGATTTTAAAAGAAAACCCTAAAAGTCCCTTTAACTCACACCCAGCTAGTTATGACCCTCCCTCCCCCAATTTCAATTTACACGCAAGATTTTCAGGGAGCATAACATAGTGACTCTTGTAAACCTTAGGGCTGTCTGGTCTGTGGTACAGAGAGTAGAAACTGAAGTGCTGGGAGCAAAGCAAAATCTGAAATAGTATTTTTAGCATTCAACAGATCAAGGGCTTCCTTTGCAAGTTTCCTTATTGCTCTCAATGGAATTTGGATATAACTATGATCGAGAGTTAACAAACCCCATCATAAACTTACTGTGATTTGAAGTAGGAAAAAAAAAATAAGTTTCCAAATCTTAAAAAGAAAATCAGATCTTTAAGTTGTAGCTTCATTAACACAATGATTTTTAAAACTCTAAGAAATTAAGACACTAGAGATGGTCTGGGCAAATTTAAAGGAGATATTTCATAATAACTAAAAGTGGTCTTTTTGGAACACCACCTATAACAGGAACTATGTAACACCTTCAAATCAAAGTCTTTTAATTTTCCTCTTTCCTCATCTGTAAAATGGAGAGGTTATGCTAGATGACCTCTAAAGTCCCTTCCACCTCTAAAATTCTATCGCTTTCATGCCAAATTCAACTAATCCACTATAATTTTCTTATCAATGGCCGCAAGTCAGCCCTATGAAAGTAATCCTTAGCCAGCTTCCCTAGAGGCTAGGCAGTGAGGGCATTCCCTTGAGAAGGAATGAGAAGGCACTGTACCAAGCTGTTTCCTTTCGAGTTTAAAAGCTCAAAGTCTGCCCCTATTCCCTTGTGATAAAATCCTTTTGTATGGCCCTAAGAGCTCCATAGGGTTTCCAGAACTGACAACCATTTAGGGAACCAAGTCCAATAAAACCATTTTCCCCAGGAAATCTAGTCTAGGAGAGCAGCTGAGAATACCCCGTGCTTGGAGGAGACTGCATATCATCTGTTACAGGAACATCCTTTGTTACATGGGTACCTGAATACCCCTACTTATAGAATGTGGCAAAAGGGGCCACTGCAATCTTTATGCTATGTAAAGTCACCATGTATGTGGAAAGATATTTCACATATTATAAAGCACTGTACTTCCAACTGAAACAGCGAACATCCAGGATTTCAAAGGTTAATGTAAAATTTTAAAAGTTTAGAGTATTCAGTTATAGGGTCTTATTTTTAAGTCCCAAATTGACTGTTTATGAATCCAAGTATTTAAAAGGGAAAGCAAAGTGTTCTAAGCCACAGGGATGATTCCAGGGAAAATAATGAACATTTGGGTACCCTGATTGAGAGTCTTATCTTCTTATTAAAATAGAAAATTTCAATATTCATGGACAACTCTTCCTGAGAAGAAATTCAGACTTTTAAGGCCTGAAATAAATGTAAAAGTCTCCCCTCCCAAGTACATTAAAATTTTGTTTTAAGGGGTGGTTAGGCAGCACAGTGAATAAAACATCGGCCTGGAGTCAGGAGGATCTGAGTTCAAATCCTGCCTCAGACGCTTAATACTTATTAGCCGTGTGACCTTAGGCAAGTCACTTAACCCCAACTGCCCTGCCTTCCCCCCTCCAAAAAACAAAACAAAACAAAAAAACCTTGGCTTTTGTACAGTATCTGTAATATGGTGGGTCTCATTCTGAACTGTTTAAAAGAAATTCCAGCTCTCATTTTATCTTTAAACATATGGTCCACCTATGTCAGGGCCTATAGGTGGCCCAGAGGATAGAGCACCAGCCCTGAAGTTAGGAGGACCGAAATTCAAATCTGACCTCAGACACTTGCTTCTAAAAACAATAGATGTTCGCCTCTGTGGAGATTCAGTGGTATGAACACGGGGAAACCAGCATTAAAGTGAGGTTACAAACAACTAACATTTCTAACCTACTCAAAATAACTCAAGCTTATTGTCTAAGCAGATGATAGGCGATTTGGATTGCTAGTTTGCAAAATACTGATGCTCATCTCCAAGAAAATTATCTTGTTTATTACCATACTATTATTTCATAGGAATAAATGCACAATTCTCCAAATATATAAGCATATTTTTCAAAAAACATGTATGGAAATAAAACCTCAAGAATTCAGTAAACTAAATGAAGGAAAAAAAATATATCTTAGTACTTCAAATGATCTGTGTTTTCATCAAGGTGGGTGACTGCCCATTCCTACCTTGATGGATGATCTTTTTGAGTTATTGCAGTCCCCCCCAAAAAAAATCCAATAAGAAACCCTCAAGTCATCACCTTCTGGTACTCAGGCCCTTCCCCATTTAACATGGTTGTCATCTTTGGACAACAGAACATTGCTGAGAATACACTTGAAGTCTTTCTAAAAGCTGTGTTCCTGTTGCCTTTGAGGACCCAGGTTCACCTCTAGGCAACAACGAGCCATCTAACTAGGACTTGGGTGGAGGGGATGAAACTCATTAGAATGAAAACGCAAGACGATCTCTACTGGGAACTAAGAATGAAGGCTGTGACAAAATGCAAGTGCTAGTTCTGAGAAGGATGGTGGGTTCTGCCAACCTTTGTTTCTATAGATCAGCTCTGAAGAGTGCTGTTTTATGGAGAAGCAGACTACACAGCAGTCTCAAGACATGAGATGAAGGGCACTTGGGTTTTCAATAGAGTCTACTGGATTCTGAGTTTCAGTATAAAAGATAACATTTCTAATGTGTGTCAACAGATGCAGAGGAATCTGATGATCCTGATATGATGCTTCCGTAAGTGGCAGTCATTGCTAGCCAAAGGGCACCTGGAGTCAGGAGGACTTCATAAAAAAGGTCTTCATAAAAACCTCATCCACTTTTCAGCTTGAATAACTTTATAGATATGATTTTTTTTTAAATCCCCAACTGTAAATAGCTCCCCAACACTGGTTCCAGACGGCTACATCTGGCTACTGTACCCTGGACATTCTTATTTCGTCTTGTGTCACAAAGCAAAAATGGCTGCTACAAGACAAGGGAATAAGAGGTATGTTCTGTAAGAGGCAGAGCCGACATTATCACAGGGGAAAATCACATTCAATTTGGCCCTAAGAGCTGTTTGCAGGGAGTTCTGTGCAAGGCAGATGAGTGAGGGTCTGAATTTAAAGTCAACTCACTTTTACCTCCCCAAACTGCCAGAAATGGAGCAAATAAAGCAAGGAACATCAATTCTTTTGGGGACTGTAAATTCTTCAATGTGGGAGCTCCTTCCACCAATTCAGATCAACCATCCCTTCTTCCATTTATGGTTTTATGAGTTACAGTGACCAAAAAAGAGAAAGCAAACCACTAGGTGGCCAAGCTTCTCAAGATAACCTCTGATCCTAGCTGGGCTGGTTGTGCGTAGTTTATACAGACTAGCTTAGTCATACAATCTGGTGCCAGATCCATCAAAGTAATTCCAGTTTTGCAGAGGTGGCCTAAATCTGTGCTCATCTGCCATAGTCATAGAGCCCAAGGCTACCTCTATGCCAAGGACTTTGTGACAGTAATATAAATAGGAGGTTAACCTCAGACACCCACATAGCACAGGAACAGGGAAGGTTTCCTAAAGTTCACCCCTCTGGACCCACTGAGTGTACTTCCTTACACTTTCACTTCCCCACTGTGGAAGAGCAGGAAGAAAAAGGACAGCTCCCGGCACCTGTCTACATGCACCATAATTCTGGTCAAATTCCATGAGAAAAGTTAACAGAAGTGACTGGCTAAGTCAGTCTCAAGTGGATGGATTTGAGCTCTTGCTCTTTTAATAATCCCAAGTTAACTGCACTGGCCAATAATTAATCAGAAGAGATTTGCTACGGAACATGAATGTTTCTATCTCAGAACACTGTGGCAATGTGATTTCCAAGATGAGTGTCTAGTGCCCAAAGCAGCCCAGCAAGGAAAGCCCAGTGTGCACAGAGCAGCTTGAAGTTCCCTTTGCTTCCAGGCTTTTCAGTCAGAGCAATCAAGAGGCTTCTCATTCTCAGCCCACTAACCTGACCTGTCTGGAACAGGTAAAAGAGGCCTCTCTTAGAGGACTTAAGAGCTCTCTTATCTAGACACTAGAAACTAGACACAAATGATGGGGAGCCCTCCGGTTCTGGTGTCTGGTGCCCTGACCCCTGAGCTAGCTTAGTGAGGCAATCTAACATTAAGTCAAAGGAAGAAAAGACCATGTCCTCTGGATAGGGGGCATTGAAAAGAATACGAAACGGAGTCCCCTAGAAAAATGGAATAATAATTACTAACTAAAGTGAGTTTTCAGTCAGAAAGGTAAACTTTAGGGAATTATACCCTAATCACACATCTAAAAACCTAACCAAACAGATAGTTGTTGTTTTTACACATTTAATTTTGGGGTTTTTTTTTGATGTCCTGAAGAGAAAAGACTTAAAGTAGAAGAGTAGACTTTTCCACATCCACATTCTACACACTGTGGCTCTACCTGCAAAAAAGGCAGAAGAATGAGAACTCTCTCTACATTAAAAATAGAGGACAGAAGAAAACAAAACCTTGGTCTTCAACAGGTCTAAAACTCACTGACAAAAACTGACATAACCTTTATACCTAAGAGGGCAAAATCCTCAAATTTTTAGAAACTATACTTTGGAAGGGCTTACCCTGCCCCCTCACCAAAAAAAAAAACCAAAAACCCAAAACCAAAAAAGATGTGATGAAAAGAGGAAACTTTACCATTTTTTCTTGGTTAAAATAAGCCAGAAAAATCACCAGAAATGACAGCTCTTCTAGCAAACAATAGCAGATTGGAAACCTTGTCTGATAACTTGAGAGAGAGAATATTCTTTCTTAAGTGGGTTGGGGAATTGAAAACCAGGCTTGGCATTTGTCTCTCTGGGAAGGGATGTGTTCACTGAAATCAGAGATTTAGAATTGGAAAGGACTTAACAGGTCAGAGTCCAACCCCCTTGTCTTACCCCAGAGATCACAAGACTTACTCTGTGCCACACAGCTAGTGAGTGTTTGAGGCAGGACTTGAATGCAGCATGCAGACCTCGCTGACTCCAAGTCCAGTGTTCTGTCCACTACACTGGCTACCTTAACAGAATGTCTAAAAGGCCACCTCTTGCCCATGAGTCCTGAACCAATGGGGCAGAGAACGAAAAACAAACATGAGGCTCTAGGATATATATCACTTTTAGAGGAAGCATGCAATCTACAAAGTCGTGTTCCCGATGACTTAGAGAATCATTTGAACACAACTGAGTCTCAGTAACCATAACTGTATCTTCGGCCATCAGTAAAACCTAACAAAAGTGCTAAACTGAATTTCATTATGTGTAATTTAGTTATCTGCTAAACTGTCAGATGGAAGAATTTATTTTTGCTTTTATAATATAGTTATCTAGTGTTCTATCACTAATATTCTATGGGTACAACAGAGACTAGGTATTGTCTGCATGAGACAGCACAGGTACATGAATCACACCACAAAGTGCTACATAAATGCCAATTACTACTTCTGTAAACCCTGTAAAAGAAGCAAGGCTATAGTCAGTTTCTCAAGACACTCTGCAATAAAAAGTCTCTTTAGCTCAGATATGCAGGGACCTTACTTCAAATGAGACCTTGTTCTCTAATCCCAGAGGAATATTTCCTTATTTCCAATGGGAAATATGGCCTCCTTCCCATTACTAGCAGCTGCTGCAGATTACTAAAACATAGTCGCCATGCTCAACTGGCCCCTTCAAAGCCCGGCAGAGCTTTTGGCTGCACCTGCAAGGCGGACCTTAATTCTGTACAATATCTTCTCTCTAGTTTCCCTCAAGGTATTGGAAAGAAACTATAATCACATGGGGAAAGGTGCAAGAAATAAGGCTTTCTCTATTTCTCTGTGTTCTGAATGTATTTTAGGGGTGTAAACAAAGATGCATCTATGAAGGAGAGGCCAAGACAGATCTCCTGGGCAAAGAGGGACACAGCTGAGGAAGCACAGACCCATCTCTGACCTACAAATGCTTTCTGGACAAGTTTGATAAACTGCATGAGACCATTTGGAGCCACTCAATTCTAGTTTATTGACAAGAGCTCAGGAGCACAGAACTCAGGCTACGGTGCAAATTATAAGCCAAAAAGTGCTCATAGTTAGGTTAGAGACAAGTTTCTCCTTTCTGAAAATGATTCAAAAGCTTAACATAGTGAGTGTGTGGGGTGCAAAGAGCAGCTTGAGTCACTTGGGTAGAGACATTCTGAAGCAACTGAGGCTTCAGTACTTGTGTCCAGGTCAGCACTAATTGCTGCATCAAACCTGCCTGGCACTTCAGGCTCAGTGGGGACTGAGCCCCAGTAGGGAAAAGTGTACATCAACATTATGATGTTCCTCCTCTATCACCTGTAAAGGTGAGGCTGGAAAAAGGAGGCAGGGCTGGGTCGGGGATGGTCAGTGAAGAAACACAAGTCCTGAAGCCAGAGAGCCTAAGAAAAACCTTCATCTCTTCCTGTCCAGGGTGTGCTAACAGTGGGAGGCACCTGCTGACTCTCAACAGTCCCGACTGATGACCAATTCCACCCTTCCTGCCAAACCACAGAGTAAATGGATGAGGGAACATATTTCTGAGCAAAACAGCCTCCATATTTAGATTACTGGGTAAAGAGCAGAAAGGTCATCTCCATGTCAATTCATCCCACAACTCTTTAAAATGGAAAATTGGGAGGATGCGTGTGTGTATGTTTGTATTTGGATGGATGAGAGATAAAAACTGATACTCTAAGTCTTTTTCCCCCCAAAAAACCACCTTCTGCAAGTGGCTGGTGATGCAGTGGATAGAGCACCAGCCCTAGAGTCAGGAGGACCTGAGTTCAAATCCAGCCTCAGACACTTAACACTAGCGTGTGACCTTGGGCAAGTCACTTAACCCCAATTGCCCTGCCCTCCCCCCTCCAAAAAGCAAAAACAAAAACAAAAAAACCCTCCCTCTGAGAACAGAGCAAGCCTTTTTCTAAAGTCACCTGTTCATCATCCTAGATGATATCGTTTTCCAAATTCATCTGTTTCATTCCAATAGACTAACTGGCTTACAAACTGAATGTTAAGGACATTTTCCCTACTACTGAAAACTCCTTTTCTTCTCAGTTGGAATTCAGTTCAAATTCCTTAACAACAACAAAAAAGGGGGGGGGGGGAGAGTTTGCTCCCACCTGGTTTTAAAAAAACCACAATGTAATTCAACTCAAATTAAAAGCATACACCAAACTGGGAAATCTCCTGAGGTTCTGTGTTCTGACACTTGGTGCTTCAGGCAGACAGAATAAACAGGTGTTATCTTACCTCAGATCCTTCACGTTTACAGTCACTCTGGAAAAAAGAAAAAAATCCCATTTAAGGAAATATCCAAATAACGAACACGTACATGCAGAGCCAATTGCTCTAGGGAAGGGGCTTCATGCCCGCCTTCCCAACAAAATGCAGAAGCCACCAGCAATGGCATGGGGGCCAAATCACTGACAGTCAAGGTACTTTTCATTACACGAGAAAAATTTACCACCTGTTCCTTCTGATTGTGAATCAGCAATAAGTGCTTAGCCTTATAAACATGAATATGGGCCTGAGGGCAGTGATGAACTTGTCTCAAATAATTTTGAATAATTCTGCCTTCTTCTGTAACTGCCTCTGCCCCATCCGAGCCTCTGGTTCAAGGTCACTCACCGGATGGAGGTCGCCAACGTAGTACTGTTTGAGCATTTCCTTGGCATCGGAAGAGTGCCCCACATCTTCAAAGCTTTCAGTTGCGTCGCGACCAGCTTGTTCTATCAGAACCTCTTCTCCCCCAGGGTGCTGGGTAGAAAGGAAAGAAACCAAAATCCCCTGAATCCAAGGCTCACAGGAAGCAAAAGTAAGATGACAGCCCCCTTCCTCTCATCACCTTCAACCTTTTTTTTTTACTTCAGCAGAGCTTTTGACTCCAAGCTCAAGACACTTCTGGTTAGAAACCAAGAGGCCTAGAGGCAATCCTAAGAAGAATAAAGGGGGAGAGTCCCTGCATTCATTCTGTACTGAGGCTGACCAGCTTCACAAGCAGCAAACCCCTTCCAGCATAAAGAATCAATAATACCATTTCACCTTGTGTCAAAAAGAACTCGGTCCACAAATCACACTAACACTATAGCCTTCAGCGCAGGTGCAGAGGTCCCACCAGACCTCCATTAGAGGCAGAGGTATAAGAGGAAGGAGGATGGTAAATATTCATCTATAAAGAGACTAATATAATATTTATAAAGCTATCTTTGTGAGTGGACTTGGATATTAAAATTATTACAAAGCCAAGGTGGCTATCCAATTACATTCCCTGAAATATAACTATTCCTAGTAAAAAATAGCTTGATACAATCTGCTGTCTATAAAGCATCACTTCTACTCTCCCAATATTATACAGGCTTCCACAGCAGAACATGAAATCCTTGAAAGCCGGAATTTTTTCTTTTTTTTTTGTGCTTATATTCCTAGCAAAGTTCTTTGTATATATTAGGACTTTTATAAGTGTTTGTTGAATTCAACTAAATTTTACTACACTGAAAGTAATTTAATAAAATTTTGATTATTCATATCCTCAAAAAATGAGCACCTCTCATATTTACAAGCATTAGAGCCAGAAGGAGTCTTATTTTAAGAATTTACTATTATGTAGTCCAACTCCCTTTATTTTATAGATAAGAGAAACTGACATCCAAAAAGCAATGGCCATGTGGTGGGTAGGTGGTACAGCGAATGGAGCACCAGCCCTGGAGTCAGGAGGACCTGAGTTCAAATCCAACCTCAGACGCTTAACACTTACTAGCCGTGTGACTTTGGGCAAGTCACTTAACCCCAATTACCCTGCATTTCCCCCCTTCAAAAAGCAAAAAACAACAACAACAACAAAAACAAAAACAAAACAAAAAGCAATGACTTGCCTAAAACCACACAACTAAAAATAATTTCACAATTCCTAGTTCAGGGCTCCAATTCACACTGTGCTCTTCTTGGGTATACCTTAAATATACTAAGACACAACAATCCATTAGTTAATGCTTAATTATTACTCGAAAAAATCTTTAAGGTCCATAAGACTTTGACCCCTTTCAGAAAACAACCATATCATGTAACCAGCTCTTCTTCTTCAAAATGGATAATTAACCAAATCAATTGCGAAAATGGATAGGCTTAATTAATTCATTCTGAACTGGGTTATAAAAATCCAAATGATTGCTGTCTGAGGCAGGGGAAATGACCTAAAGTATGTAAAAACATAAATTTGTTCTCCAAAGTCATCTTCTGTTAAAACTTCCATTGTTGGCACTGGGCTAAATAAATTAGAGAATGGTACTGGGCAGATCGTAAGCAACAACTCAATTTTCATACCAGATGTCCCATACTTTTCAGTAAGTGAAACAGTCGCGGTTTTGTCAATATGAGTGCTTCATTCCACCAGCACAGAAGGTAACCCCTTCTAAGTATTTGGGAATTCCTTTAACCAAAACATATTTACTCATGCGGTGCTCGACCACTGCTAAACAGAAGAGGTTGTCACACAACAGGGCAGCCTGAGTACTCTTTTTTGAAGTGATCAAGCTTTTATTCCTCCCTGACTCCCCATCTCATTCACCACAGAAGCCATTCCAAACTTTCTCTTTTCTCCTCAAGCCTCTCTCCTCTCCCCTTATTCTCAGCTCCCACTCACTTTACTGAGAAAACTGAGGCCACCTAATGTGACTTTGTTCCATTCCTCTTCTCAAAACCTGGACATCAACAACGACTACACTCTCCTCCTTTTCCTCAGTCTCTTAAATATACTCTATAAATATACACTCCTTCTTGCCAAGACCAAACCTTCAACAAGAATCCTTAATCCAATCACCTCCTATCTCCTAGAGGAGAGGCATCAAACACACTGCCCACAACACTCCCAAGTGCAGCCTAAATCAAAATCTAATAAGGAAATAGTTAACAAAAAAAATTTTTTTTTACAAAATTTTTTAAAATGCAAGAGAACGCAGATATTACATTTTAAAACGAAGTCAATAAGGATCTGCAGGGATCATTAACTAGCTCAGTGTCCCCATTTCTGTTTCAGTTTGATGTCCCTCTTCTAGAGCAGACTGGGACCTCAAATCCTCCTCTCTTCCTTTACCATTTTTCTCTCAGTCTTTTTCCATATCTCATTTTCAGCTTCGCCCTACTGTTCCTTCCCCACTGCCTTCAAACATTTCCAAGTCTTCCTCATCCAATAAATAAAAATCATCAACAGATCCCACCCTTCCAAGTTATTGCCCTACAGCTATTCTTCCTTGGACAAACTCCTCAAAAAAAGTGACTTGCCTCCACTTCCTCTCCTCCGCTCTAAGGCTTCCAAACTCATCACTCAAGTAAAATTGCTCTTTCCAAGGTGTACTTTAGTTGTGTCCAGCACTCTGTGGCTCCAGGGACTACAGGACCACAGAACCCCAGGGTCTTCTCTCCTCCACTCAAAGCTTGTCCAAGCTCATGTTTATTGTTTCCAAGACTATCTATCCATCCCATCCTCTGCCATCCCCTTTACCTTTTGCCTTCAGTCTTTCCCAACATCAGGGTCTTTCCAATGAGTCTTTTCTCACTACGTAACCAAAGTAAGCTTCAGTTTCAATATTTGATCTTCCAGTGAATAGCTTGAATTAATTCCTTTAAATGTTGACTGACTTGACCTCCTTGCTATCCAAGGGACTCTCAAAAGTCTTCTCTAGCACCACAATTCAAAAGTGTAAGTAATACAGTGCTCACCTTTCCTTATAGTGCAAGTCTCACAGAGATACACTGATACTTAAAAAACCATAGCTTTAACTATACAGACTTTGCCAGCAAGGTGATATCTGCTTTCTAATGTGCCATCCAGATCTGTCACAGCTCTCCTTCCGAGGAGCAGATATCTTTGAATTTCATGGCTACAGTCACTGTCTGCAGTGATCTTGGAGCCCGAGAATACAGAATCTGACATTGTTTCTGTTTCTTCTCTCTCATTTTGCCAGGAAGTGATAGGACCGACTGCCACGTTGGTTTTTGGATATTAAGTTTCCAGCCAGCTTTTACACTCTCTCCTCTTATCTCAGTCAAGAGGCTTCTAAATTCCTCTTTACTTTCTGCCATCAGAGTGGTATTGTCTGCATGTCTGAAACTGTTAGTATTTCTCCTGGCAGTCTCAATTCTGGCTTTTGGTTCATCCAGTCATGGCATTTCACATGATATATTCTACACGTAAGTTAAATAATGTGACAACAGACAGCCTTGTCATACTCCTTTTTCAACCTTAAACCAATCAGTTATTCCACGTTCAGTTCTAACTGTTGCTTCTTGGTCTGCACACAGGACCTCAGGAGACAAGTAAGATTGTCTGGCACTCCTGTCTCTTTGAGAACTTGCCACGTTTTACTGAGAGCCATAAAAGCTATTGTGTAGTGAAGTAGAAGTAGACGTTTTTCTGGAACTCTGCTTTCTCCAAAATCCAGCAAATGTCAGCATTTTGATTTCTAGTTCCTCTGCCTCTTTGAAAACCAGCCTGCTCTTCCGGTAATTCTCGATTCACATATTCTTAAAGCCTAGCTTGAAGAATCTTAAGCATCACCTTGCTGGTGTGTGAAAGGAGCACAATTAGTTGGTAAAGTGAATATTCTTCGGCATCGTCCTTCTTTAGGACTAGGATGTAAATCGATCTTTTCCAATTCAATGGCCATTTACATGCAGAGTACATCATTTGAGTTTTCCAAATTTGCTGGCATATTGGATGCAGCACTAACAGCATCATCTTTTAGGATTTCAAATAGCTCAGCTGTAACTGCATTTAGCAAAGCTCCCTAAGGCCCACTTGACTCTATTCTCCAGGATATCTGGCTTTAAATCAGTAACTACACCATCATAGTTATAGGCGAAGGTAGTAAGATCGTTCTTGTACAGTTCTTCTGTATATTCATTCTTGCTACCTCTTCTTAATCTCTTCTGCTTCTTTAAGTCCATACCATTTTTGTCTGTTATCATGCCCATCTTTGCATGAACCACATTCCGTTTACATCTTTGTTGTGGTTGTCCACCACACCTGGAGTGCCCTCACCTTTCACCTCTTCCTCACAGAATCCACTTCTTTCTTCATCATGCAGTTCAAGTATCCCCCCACCTAAGCCACCTTGTATTTATTATTATATATGTCATACATATTTTTGTAGTTAACGAATCTTTCTAGTACAACGCCTTAGGAGCAAAGATCATTTCCTTCTTAACAGCTATATGCTCACCATCACGTACAGTAGTATCTGGTATGGTAAATGTTTAATAAATGCTTGTTAATTAATTTAAGAGTGGCTTACCACACAGAAAATCCTATTCCACAACTATGAATTATACCCCTAAACCTGACTAGTCTTCTCACCAATGTGTGCCTTTGGTCACACCCAAGACTGCATATGCACAGTTCAGTGGCAGCCTTTCTTTTCCTCTAGAAAAACAACCTGCACCATGTGTGATGTGAGATACTCCTTTCATCAAAAAAAAAAAAAAATGGTTCTGAACAGTGAGACACTTTCTGACCAGGAAACAGACCTTAGTATTCACATTAAGATGTAAATGTGGGGACTTAAGGATGGCTTCTGAGACTTCAATAAATACTTGCTTTTTAAGATAATGTGTAAGGTGAATTCCTAACTTTAATACTGTCAGCAGGCATGTACATATACTCTCTCCCACTGTAACAAATTCCTCTCTTTTATACTTTATTTACAGCTTCAAGTCTACATTGTGTTGAGCTGCCACGGGTGCATTTGGAGGAGATTCCCCAAGGAAATGGATTCAGGATTTCACCTGTGTTTTATATGAGGTTTAGAATCTGATAGGAAACAGAATACAAGCCATTCTTTGCATATTCAAAAACCCATGTGTGGAAATAATGTCAAATCTTTAACTGAAATGAACAAGGACTCTTGATAAATGAACTGATAGCTGTAGTCAGTACTGTTTTAACTCATAATGATTAAGGGTAGAATCCTTAAACCTTCCTCAAATTTGATCTCCAATAAGTTGCTTAGATCTAACCCTACATTTTATATTCCTATTGGATTCTGAAAGCAATCCAAGGTTTTCACAAAAGAGAAGTTAAAAAGGGCTTCAAATGGAGGTAATGAGTTTTTCCATATTTAGTACTTTTGTATTGTGAGCTCCATAGCATTTGGATTATGAACACAACTGGCCTCTTTATTTGTGTTTACCAACTGGTACAGATTCTATATAATTAATTTTAAACACATATCGGGGGGGGGCGGGTGGACAAAAAGAATGAAGGGCTGTAATCCCAGGGCCTACACCCCATTCTACCACTTATTAGGCATCTCTGGGTACAAGTCATTCACAGTTCTAATGCCCAGGGCTTCATCTAGGAGAAAGTAAGAGCTTTACTGTAGGAAGGAAGGTCTGGATCACTTTGATCCCCAAAGTTTCTCATGAGGAAACAGCTGTGTCCTTGAGGAAATGAAGATATGGCTCCAAAGGCACTGTTAGGTAAGAAGTCATCAAGTAAGGTTCACAGAAGAAGACATAAGTAATGTGGGTTGATAACTGTACTGAAGAAGACCAAGGAAGCTATCTGTTGACCTGTTAACAACAAATGAAGTCTGTTTTCTTCCTGGAGCATGTTTCTACAACATGAAAGAGCCATGTGATTTATCAAATAATAAGATGACTATCCATTTCTGGTCATTCATATGGGCATAGGCAATATTGCTAGCATGAACCTAGAAAGCATTTCTAAAGATTACAAAGTCTTGGGCAAGGAAATGAAGATCTTAGGGAGCATAGATGGCATTTACACCACTCTCGCCAATTAAAGACAAAGGCTTCAATAAAAAAAAAGTCTATTTGGGAAGTGAATAGCTGATTAAGAAGATGACATCTGATAAGTGTTGGGCCATGGCTTAAAATAAATAAAGACTGAAAATTTCCTGGCCAGGGATGAAGGAGCACCTAACAGGGTAAGGTAAGAATGCATTTACTTAGAGTCTAATCAAAAGGGCTTTAAGATGTAGAGGAAGAAGGAAGGAGAAAACAGCAAATACATGAACACACACACACACACACACACACACACACACTCATACTGAATAGCTTAATGTGTAGGGAGAACAGCAATAAATGTAACTATAAATTCACTGTAGACATATCCAAGACAGAAGTAAGCAATAAAACCCATAGGCTGAACACAAATGCATTCAGGGGGACATTCATAGAATTACATATCAGAACAGGAGGAAGTGAATTTGACATCATAGGTTATCACTTAAACTTGGCAGTTTTAAGATATTTTGTGGGAAGCTCTTTGGAATGAAATTTCAACACAAATACTGTGATAAGGAGGAAAAAGAAGAGATGTTTAAAGGGATTATTGTGGATGCACAACATTTGTTGAATGGGAATCTACAAATTCAGATTTTAAAAAGACAGGAGGTGATGACATCTAGTTGCCCTCAGAGTATCAAAGTTAACAGCCCTGGTCAAGCTCTACCTTAGACAAAGGTGCTAAATGGCTCTCAGTGACTTCTAAAACACCTTGGGGAAAGGCAGGGAAGCCACAGAAATGGAGAAGTGTGAATGAAGAAGAGGGCAGTCCCATCCACCAGTGACTAGTTGACTTCCATTTCTAAAAAATTCTTAAGTACATTATTCAGGGAATGATTTGTGAGAACTTAAGAAGGGATACAATGATCACTAAAAGCTAGGACTCCTTTAAGAACAGATCAGGCCAGGTTAATCTTATTTTTGACAGAATGATTAGACTGGTGGATGTGAGGAGCATCAAATACATAGTATACTTAGATTAAAACAAAGTACTCAACAAATCTGACAGTCTTTGCCTTACTTGTTGGTAGGATGGAAATACATGGACTAGACTAGACAATAATAGTACACTGAAGTGACTGGTGCTGGCTAAATGTACCAGACTCAAAGACTAATGAGACAATGTCAACTGGGCAAAAAGGAGTAGTGAGTGGAACCTTCCCAGGAATTTGTCACCGCTCTGTGACATTCAACATCTGTATCAAGAGCTTGGATGAAAGCAGAGATACCATGCCTGCCAAATTTGCATCTGGCACAAAGATTAGCTAACAGTTTTGTGATCGAATCCAGAAACAAAAATATCTTGACAAGATAGAATAATAGGCCAAATTAAATAAAACACAATTAGGGATAAATGTAAAATTCAGTATTTGAGTTCCAAAAATTAACTGTACAAATATGGAATGTGGCTAGACAACAATTTCTATGTAAAAAAAAATTAGTCTTTGGCCCACAAACACAGAAGTCAATAATAATAATAATAATAATAATAATAATAATGATAAGCCAGTATTTTATATAGTGCCTTAAGGTTTACAAAGTGCAAAGTACATTGTCTCAATAATCCTTGGAGGAGGGAAAGGCTGTTATTATTCCTGTTTTATAGATGACACTGAGGCTGAGGAAGGTGAGTGACTTCCGTGTTGGCACATAACTATGAAGCATCTGAGGCAGGATTTTTACTAGAGTCTTCCTGACTCCAAGCCCACCACTCACAAGATCAACAACAGCAGAGGTTGGACTTGGAAGTCAGGACATGGGTCGATGTGTGATTCCCACCTTGGATGTCCCCCATGTCACTCTAACCTTTCTGACCCTGTGTCTCTTAGTCTCTAACTCCATAACTGTGAGACTCTAAAGAGAGATGGATGATAAGGTGCTCAGTGTGCCTTTAAGCAGAGGTGCCAAACACAGGCACAGTGGTTCATCGTTCCAAATCAGATTAAAGTAGAGTTTGGAAATACTTAACAAAATAAATAAGAAGTATTATAAACATAGATAATATTACAATTTAAAGTTTGTAAGTGACCAGTAAAGATTAGTGACCCCCTTCTCAACCGGAGTCTGCTGCCACATCCTTAAAACACTAAGCCAATGTTATCTACTGTTGTGATTACTCTCATTCAAGTTCTTAAAGGGCTCTCATAAGGAAGCTATAGATTTGTTCAGCCCCAAAAGGCAGAAGGGTAATTGCTTACTGATTGATCAAGCTGTATTTATACTGGGAACGCAGAGGTTGGTTTTATTATGTTATAGGAAAAAAACTGGACACAAAGGAAGTAGTTCCCCACCAATCTGGGAATAACTGAGCAAATAAATTAAAGTATATGAATGTAGCTGAATAATCTTGCATGATAAGAAACAACAAAAAAAAAAACAAAGCAAAATCCTGTTTTTTATGAACTGATGTAGAGAAAAGAAACAGAACCAGCTAAATAATTTCTTTTTCTTTTCTTTTTTTTCTTTTTGGAGGGCAGTTGAGGTTAAGTGACTTGCCCAAGATCACACAGCTAAGTTTTTTTGTGTTAAGTGTCTGAGGCCGGATTTGAACTCAGGTACTCCTGATTCCAGGGCCAGTGCTCTATGCACTGCACCACCTAGCCGCCCCCAGCTAAATAATTTCTATAATAACTACAACACTATAAGGGAAAACAACTCTGAAACACAAGAAAGAACAATGAAGACTTGTGCTTATAATAATAACCAGCATTTATATAATGCTTTATGGCTTGCAAAGTGCTTTTAAAAATACATTATCTTATCTGATGGTCACATCAAACCTATGACCCAGGCAACAGCACCATTTTACAGAAGAGGAAACTAAAGTAGAAGGGATATTACTGTAATGAAATGATGAATATGAAGAATTCAGGAAAGCATGAGAAAACCTTTATGAAAACGAGGAGTAAAGTAACATATTCAAGAAAATAATGTGCACAATTACTCCCAATAACGTAAGTGGAAAGAACAAAAATGCAGAGTAAAGGCTGTGTAATAAAAATGATCAGCTTGTCCTAAGAAATGAGAAAACACACCTCCTTCCCTTATTTGTGAAGGGGTGTTTATAGGGGTGGAACGCTACATATAATGCAAATCTTGGCTAATGTGATAATTCTGCAGGATAGAGGAACAATATAAAGGTGATATAAAACCAAAAGATGTTAATATAAAAATTTTTAATTTACTTTTGCCCTGCAGTTAGAGAAAAAAAAAAAAGAATTTTTGGATGTTTCAAGTTCTATCCAGGTTTTAAAAGCAAAAGACTCTAATCTTTAGTCTATCAATCAACAAGCTCCTACTATTTTCCAGGCACACAGTGTGTCAGGCCAGGAGAAAAAGTCATCTATATTCTGCCCTTAAGGAGCTTATGTTCCACTCTGAAGGGCACAATATCTTTACAAGTTAATAAATACAAGATAAATAAAAACACAACAGAGGAAGGGTATTGGTGTACTAACTGTGCCTCTTGAAGAAGACAGCCCTTGAGCTGACACTTGAAAAGAACAGGGCATCCCAAGAAGCAAGAGTCTTCTAGGAAAGTATTCCAAGCTCAGAGAGACCATGCCAAGGCATTGGAGGTAGAGACAGAATGTCATTTTTGGTCATTCACTGTAAACAACTAGAATATTAGGCGAGATGGGGCAATGTTTAATTAGCCTCAAAAGACAGACTAGAATCAGGATATGGAGGGCTTTAAAAGTAAAATTCAAGAATCTGTATTTTATCCCATAGTTAATAGGGAACCACTGAAAGTTTTTGAAAAGGGGAGTAACATGGGCAGATTTGTGCTTGAGGACTATCAATCTGGCAACTGTGGTGTATTGGAGGCTAGACTCAACAGGGGAGAGACTGCACTCGGGGACAACAAGCCACTGAAATTGTGCAGGCAAGAGAGGATGGGTGATCTGCACTGTGGCAGCTGAAATGAGAGCATGCACATCAGAGATGTGGGTGTAGAATCTACACAGCCTGGGGGTTTGTTATGAGATTAAGGATGAACTTTGTTTTAATTACCCACAGTGAGTTTGAGATGCCCATGGGGATAATCAAGATGAATATGTCAAACAAGCAGTATGAACCGGGAACTCAGAAGAGATATGACGTCTGGTAATAAAGGTTTGGGAATCATTGCTTCCGAGTTGATAGCAGAATCCACAGTCGTTGCAGAGATCACCAGTAAAGAAGAGAAGGAACAACAGAAAGGAGACTCAGAAGGATCAAGCAGACTGCAAGGAAGAGAATCGTGCTTGAGGAATGACACAAAAATCCAGGGAGGAGAGAGTATCCAGAGGGAAGGCAGTCAACAGGATCCATCCCTGCAGAGAGCTATAAGGACAAGCAAAACAGAATGTGTTGCTGTTTTTCTGGATTGAGGTGTAGCTAAAGTGCCTTTGAGCCTCACCTTTGATTGTGTCAAGAGTTTGATTGGAAACAGTATACGTTGTATTGCTCTTAATAGGTATAAGGGAGTTTGAAGATCTCCCCAGCTCCTTAAATAGGCCTAACGTAATCATATGGGAGCCCACAGTGGGAGGAGCTTGCAAACAGGATGGAAGAGGAAGGAGTAGATCCGCCATTCCCCCATCTTCTGATGACCCCTACTCCCCGTGTAGCTGGGAGCAGGCAGAAATGAGAATGTCTGTGATGCTTGGCCACTTGGTCTGTCTGTTGGTCTGTGTTGATTTCCCAGACAGAAAGCAAACTGAAATGATAATGCCGGTGACGTATGTAAATATTGTTATGGCCTTGACAAGCTTTGTTTTCTTAGAAACAGAAACTGTGAAGAGCTTGGAGTGGAGCAGTCCCGTGAGCTGAGATACAGAACAGAAGCAGAGAGCTGCCCATGTGTGAATTCTGGCAGGAGTTAGGAGCAGTCAGCCCAGAGAAGGAGCCAGAGCCATAGGGTCTGGAAGCCAGCCTTGGAGAAGGCTGTTATGTTATGCCGTTGTGAATGTGATGCTTTAGTTTATTACTAAATAGAGTTCATTATAATATGGGATTAGACCCTCAAAGTTATTCATAGCAGCAGTCCTCAGAAGAGCTTGGTTTTACAAGAAATCAAGGTAAGGACAGAGAAAAATCCATTGGATTTAGTAATAAAGATGTAGCAAAGGGAAAGGGTGTGATTATCAACGCTGTCCAATGACTCTCTATTTGTCCCTGACCCTACTCCTGCTTCACTGCACTGATGAGTTTTCTCAGTATACTCTTCCATACCGTGTAATGTTATCTTTGTGTTAGCTCTGAGGCCCCAGTACGAGGCAGTGATTCCAGTAACACATTTCAATGTTAAATGTAGCTCTATTTTTTCTATTCTCCCAAATCTATTTCCACTAAATATAAAGTCAATAATTAAAGTATATAAAGAAAAGTAATGTAAGCAAACTCCTCCCCTTCTCCCATACACAGAAGAAAAGATTTCAAAGCAGAAAACCCCAAAATACACAGAACATCTAATACAATTGCTTATTAAGAATGAAGAGTAAAACTGCAATAAATGTAACCAAATGTAACGACAAGTAAGAGAAATGTCTCGGTGGATTGTAGATCAAAAGAGAAAGAAATCTTCTATGACTTACACCCAGGCCCTTCCTGACACTCCACGTCTTGATTTCTGACTCCTCAGTGGCATAATCCCAAAATATTCCATATGACAATGTGCTTTAGTTTTTTTTTTTGTTGGTTTTTTTTTTTTTGAGAAGGGTAAGAAAACCCTGTATGACACGTTGGGACCTGGGGGTTTTTAGTGTTAAATCCTAACACAGGAGAGACTAAGTAGTAGTAGGTAGGAAGCTACAAATAGAAGGGATTTTTGACTGACAATGATTTTGAAAATTTAACATTCCACCAACTATTTTCACCTGCGTTCACAGCAAATTCCTTCCATGTAATAGGTTAAGCAAAGATAACGGACACATCCCCTGTGTGTATAGCACCTATAGCCCTCTGCTGTCTGTCATTTGGAATCAGAAATGGGCCAGGCATTCGTTATCCCAATTTTCTTTTAGTCTTTAGTAAGTGAAGCATCTCATAGAAAGAAAAAGACCTGGGCATCTTGAACTGTTTTAATGGACTCTTCCTGTTAACTTCAGCTGGGTTGGAGCTTAACTAAATGTATTGATGGTTGTGTGTAATTGTTATGTGGTTATAAAGGAGGGTTTTATACCAACCAAAAGTGGGTATCCCTTCAAGTTGTTTAATGGGACAAAGTAAGAAATGGGTGAAGGAAACAGGAAGATTAAGTAAAAGGAGGCTTTTGGGGGGTGGGGGAAGACTTTCCCCCTTTCAGTGTTATCTCTGCGTAGATTTCTGTTACCCTTAGGCTAGCTCCACCTTTTGTGTATCTTGATAGTCTTTTTTGGTTAAAACCAGGAAAGAATAAGCACTAATAGAACCTTAAGTGGTAAATGTGTTAACTTGGTCAAGTGAAGTCTGAATGGCCAAATTTGGTTACTACTTTAAGTCACCCAGGACAAACTTTTTTTAGGGATGAAATTTAAACTTAGCAAATATATAGCCCTTGTTCCTCTTAAGTGTTCCTGTATACTGTACCTACTGCATTCCAACCATTACTCTTCTGCAACTACAGCAGTGACATATTTCCCTAACTGTTCCTACTGAATAGTCAGCAAGTACTCAACAAAGCTAGTTCCTCACGGTCCTCTTTCCCAAAAATGTTATGAGTGTTCAAACTTGTCAGATCATGGTACTTGTTTCCCTTTGTGAGCCTTTGTTAATGGGGATCAGACTCAGTAGGAGTCACAAGGTGCTGTAGAAACGACTCCTCGTCTGTAAAGGGTCATTCAAGATTCACTTAGTATCCAGTGAGAAGGAAGTGGTCCCTTTGCAAGGTGACCAAGCTATTTGGGTATTTTTCCATACGTGGACCAGAATTTTCATACTGTTACTTGCTTTGCCCTTAGGGACCAACAATAAATCCCTCTTCTACCTCAGAGCTCTCCAAAAAAAAAAAAAAAAGGTTTCAGACTCCCAGGAAGGGACTCAAGGGGAAAAAGGTAAAGCAGGACATCTGCTTGGGGGCCTATAGCCCCAGGGTTTCAGTAACACAGTTTCAATTCAGGTAAATCTTGTGCCTGATCTATCAATCAACTCTCACTCTCAGAGCCCCATTTCCTTTCTTGAAGCCAAACGCTTCTACTGCTCTCCCAACTCCATTTTGCTTCCTGTCTCTTTTCTTTCTCCAGCACCATCCTTCCTCTGTTCCTCCCTTCAGGAGTTAAGTTTCTTTTCAAGGCCATCTCAGTGAACTAACTTTTAAAGGTCAGTCTGAGGTGAATAAACCTGTCATTCTTTATCCAATCTCGTTGGTCCCTTTCTTATTTGCTCAAAGCACTCATTTGCCTATCATAAAAGGGGCACCTGGCAGATATTTTACAGCTAAACATCTTATTATCTGACCCCTTTTCTATGATTAGGTTATTGAAAAACCAATTCTCAAACAAAGAAATCACTGGTGACCTTAGAAAGCCTAGTGTTTGTCAAAGAGACAGAAGCCAGACTGAAAAATAAATGGGAGGTGAGAAGGTAGAGGCAAGGATTATAAACAGCTTTTTCTAGGAATTTTGTTGTGAAACTGAAGGATGAGGCCAGTTCTCTCCTGAGGAAGGGAGGGGGAAAAGGTGGCAGAGGTTGGCTTAAGAAGAGAAATCAAATTTTTTGCCATCCAATGCAATAGTCAATCAGAAAAGGTAAGTAAATGTATTGGTGTGTGCAGGACACCCCTTAGTTTACTTTTACCTTAATTTCTTAATTTTACCTCAGCCCTTGCCTTTTTTATTCACCATTGTTCTCATTTTTTCATGCTTCAATGTATCTAAGCTTAACCCCAAAATACTTCAAATCCACTTTTGACAGGTCACTCGCCTGCCTTCCCATCTCACCTCCTCAGATCACAAGCATTAAGAGAGTGGGTACTTGTTCACTCGGGTGCCTTGTTCTACACAAAGGAGCAGCACAGATCCTTCAGCTTTAGGGACTTCCTTTAACCCCACTGGAAACAAGGGAAGGGAAGAATGGTTCCAGAAAAATACTCTGCCCCTACCCTAACCTTAGACTCACTAGAAAGGCAGATTCAGGTCTGAAGACAGAAGAAGACAGGGGGCTAAGGATATAATGATGTCCCATGGACAAGTCTATCAGAGAAATATAACAGTAGATGGAAGGGGGACCTCAGCCAAGACTCATTTTTCAAGTCTGGAGAAACGTGTGTGTGTGTGTATGTGTACATATATATGTGTGTGTCTATATATATGTGTGTGTGTATATATATATATATATATGGAGATGTGTGTGCCACACACACACACACACACATTTTTAATACATGTCAATGCCCTGAGAAAATAGCTAAAAGGGAAAAAGTAGATACGAAGGAGAAGGAAACAGGATGTACAGCACATAAAGGTTAACTATCAAGAAGAGACATAGTATAGTGTAAAGAATACTGGATTTGGGGGCAGCTAGGTGGTGCAGTAAATAGAGCACCTGCCCTGGAGTCAGAAGGATCTGAGTTCAAATATGGCCCCAGACACTTAATACTTACTAGCCGTGTGACCTTGGGCAAGTCACTTAACCCCAATTGCCCTGCCTTCCCCCCTCAAAAAAAAATACTGGATTTGGAGTAAGAAGCCTTCCCAGTCTTTTACTGCTAGGGTGACCTGGAGCAAGTTACTTAACTTGGGAGGGCCTCATTTTGTTCATCAAGAAAATGACTAGACTACACAGATCTCAAAGGCCCCTTTTTAGCTCCAATTCCTGAGGCTATGGATCATCCCTTCTAAGACTGTGTAAAAGTATAAGAAAATAGGTGTGAAGATCAACAGAAAAGAATACAAAAGTAAATAAACAAGGGCACTCATACTGAATGTCTTCCATCTTCTCAATAAAAAGTACATGGTAGAATCTAGAATATAACTTGAGTATTGTGCCTATAAGAAAATAACGCGTAACACGGTGAAAAGAGTACTGGACTTGCAGTCAGAAGACTTGGGCTCAAGTATGGAGAACTCTCAGCCTCAGTTTCCCCACCTATGAAATCAAGAGAGTAAAGACACTTGTTCTACATAGCTCAGAGAGCCGTTGTGCAGAAGAAGACTTGTAAAATGCAAAAGTGTGACTCTTATTAAGATCATCAAGCAGTAAACTGCCAAATTAAAGACAGCATGAAATAAATCACAAGGGAACTAGGTCTTCATTTTCTTCTAGTACTTCTTTGTAGAATTGGAAAAGTAGAGAAAGCAGATTATGGAAATGTTTCTGAACTGGAAATTAATTCAAAGGTTATGACGAAAAGATGTGTGGTTGGGGGCCCCAAGAAAAGGACAAAAAAAAACCCCTACTCAATTATAGTCTGTTAGAATAACTGAAGGCCAGTTACTCAGGATATAGACTTTTCTCTTCAATGAAGATATTCAAGTAAAGGTAAAAGTGCCCACCTATAAGGTATATCATGCCACTTAATAAAAACCACTTAATCATTTAGC
The DNA here is from genome assembly GCA_028646575.1 of Pseudocheirus occidentalis. Classification (NCBI taxonomy): domain Eukaryota; kingdom Metazoa; phylum Chordata; class Mammalia; order Diprotodontia; family Pseudocheiridae; genus Pseudocheirus; species Pseudocheirus occidentalis. Next base: position 284,672,058 of record CM053595.1, on the reverse strand, counting down.
AGCTAAGAGTGTTCAGACTTTTATTAAGCAATTGGCCAACTGGAGAAAATAATTTTCTTTATGAGGATGTTTCCACCAGTTCAATGAATCAAATCGTCACATACACATTAAAAAATAAGAACAGACCTTGGACCCAGCAATACCACTTCTAGGTCTAATCCCAAAAAGATCATAAAAATAGGAAAAGAACCCACATGTATAAAAATATTCATAGCAGCTCTTTTTGTGGTGGCAAAGAATTGAAATCAAGGGGATGCCCATCAAGTGGGGAATGGCTGAATAAGTCGTGGTATATTAATATAATAGAATACCACTGTTCCATAAAAAACGATGAGCAAGGAGGCTTCAAAAAAAACTGGAAAACTTTACATGAACTGATGCAGAGTGAGGTGAGCAGATCTAGGAGAATATTGTACACAGTAACAGTAACACTGTGCAATGACTGACTTTGATAGACTCAGTTCTTCAAAGTAATACAAGAATCTAGGAGAATTCCAAAAGACTCATGATGGAAAACACTATCCACGTCCAGAGAGAGAACTATGGAGTCTGAATGCAGAGCAAAGCAGACAATTTTCTTTCTTGTTCTTTTTATTGGATTCTTCTTTCTCATGGTTTTCCCCTTTGGTTCTAATCCTCCTTTACAACATGACTAATGTGGAAATACCTTTAATATGATTGTTCCTACATAGCCTATGTCAGACCACACGCTGTCTTGGGGAGGGGGAAGCAGAAAGAGGTGGAAAAAAAATTAGAACTCAGAATCTTATAGAAGTAAATATTGGAAATAAAAAACAAATAAATAAGTAAATAGTGTGCAGAATTTTTTTTTAAACCCAAGAACAGAAAGCATGTTGCAGTAGAGTGATCAGGAGAGCTGTACAATCCAGACTTTTCCAAAATGTCTAGTTGAAGGCACCCCTGTCATAAAACACATCCTGAAGGCAAGGGCATGAACTTCAGTGTTGCCCAAGGGGTCACTGAAATTAAATTTCTTGTTTTTAACAGCTGGAAAAAATCTTCCCCAGGCACGGAAGTATACAACTGGCAGAAAAAAGGGAAAGAGCAAGAATATTGAGATTCATGCTCCCTTACTTCAAACCAGTTAGAACCCAGAGGTACTTAAGTGATAAAAGTGATTCTTGTTGAGGTATGAAGCAGATCAGAAGGCTTCTGAAGTCCCCTCCAGTGGTCTCCTGATGTCCACATCCTTGACCTCTGTGCAGCCTCTTCTTTAATTCTCTCTTCTCACTAGGTTTTTAGGACACCATGTCCAAAATGCAACTCATCATCTTTCCCACTAACCCCTCCCCGCTCCTGTGACCGTAAAGGGCAACCCCATCCTCCACCACCCTCAGCTTCACAACGTGAAGTGGCATCCAGGATTCCTCACTATCTCTCTATTGCTCTCCACATCCAATCTGTTGCCAAGACCTATAGATTTCACCTTTGCAACATCTCTCAAATATGCTCCTTTTCTCCTCTTACAGTGCCCCTCCCCCATCCCCTCACGACCTCCCATTTGAATTACCACAATAGCCTGCCTGCTGGGAGGCGGAGTGGGATGAAGGCTCTGCCTTCCTCAAGTCTCTCACCACTCAAATTCATTCAGCCACCAAAGTGATTTTCCTAAAGTGACCATCTGAACATGGCATAAAAAAACCCATAAAAAAATCTAGTCATTCCCTGTCACTTCCCAAGATCAAATACAAAATTCTGTTAGACATTCAAAGTCTTTCATATCTCTGTCTCTGTCTCTCACACACACTCACACCCTCCCTCCTACAATCTTCTTACATCTTACAACTCCCCTTCACCCCATACTCTACAGATCCAATGACACCGGCCTCCCTGTTGTTCCATGAACAAGACACTCGGCTTCCCTGGGAAAATTTTTTCTGGCTGCCCCCCATACCTGGAATTATGTCCTACATTATCTCTTCCTCCTGGATTTCTTCAAGTCCCAACACTAAATTCCTACCTTCTACAGGAAGCTTTTCACGAGCCCTCATAATTCTAGTGCCTTTCCTCTGTTAATTATTTCCTATTAATACTGTATATAACGTGCTTATATGTATTTGTTTGCTCACTATGGCCCCACCATGAGGGCTGTGGGCTCCTTGAAGGCGGGGTCTACTGTCTGCCTCAGTCCCCAAACGGACAATAGGGGTAAGAATGGTGTGAGGACGGGTGAGTTAATAATTGTACAGCACTTAGCACGCTGCCTGGAGCATGGAAAGTGCTAAGTATTTTCTGAGATTCTGTCGGTTACCCTTAATGCCAATGCTAAATCACCAACAAAAGGCTCATTCCGTTACCATAACAATAACTCATTTATACTACAGTTTAAGGCTGACAAAGCACTTTCCCCAAACTCCGTGGGGCAGAAAGCACAAGCATTACTTTCACCTTATAGATGGGGAAACTGGGGCTCTGGAAAGTTAGAAGACTTGCCCGCCCATCCATGGTTACATGGCAAAATATGTGGTCTCTTGACTTTAAATTCACAGTTCTTTCTACTGTATCAATCATACTATATGCTCTGAATTTAAAAAACAGGCATACGATATTAAATTCCATCCAAATATTAATTATGTACAGTATACAATGTAATATACTGGGGGGAGAAGGGTGGCTGGCAGGGCAGCATATGAAGTTTAGACATATAGTTCCTACCATAAGGAATTTACAATCTAATAATGGGGGTGACCTATATTCAAATCTAAAACAAACAATACATATTTGTCTGAAGCAATGGCCTAAGGCCATATATACACCTCAACCAAGCTAATCTAGTTTTTCTTTAAAAGATATTGGAATCATCTGGCCCATCCTGGGTCACAGCTTCCTCATGCACAAGCCATCTCCTCGGAGGCTTCAGACCTCAGAGTACTGGACAGAGTCAGAGAAAGGCCCCCCAAATGAATCAATACTAGGTCTCCCTGCTGAATATCCTTGGCCTCCTTTTCTTAAGTGTCAGATAATCTACAAGTGTCTCATACCTCATTCGAATTTCAAATTTGAGTCAGACTTTGTCTTTTATAACATGGTTAAAATGGAGAAGAAAGGTACAAGGAAAATAACATGGGTTCAGGGAGGAGAAAAGATGGGATTTGAGCTGAGGCTTTAAAAGACTATTAGGAATCCAACAGACCAAAAATGAGGAAGGGCTTTTCAGCTATAATATACTTTTTTTTTCTTATTTCTTTTTTACTGGGTCTAATTCTTTTTTTTTCCTTTTAAACTTATTTATTTTTAGTTTACAACATTCAGTTTCATAAGTTTTTGAGTTCCAAATTTTCTTCCCCTCCCTCCCACATAATAAACTTTTAAAGGATGGCATCAAAAAAAGTTATCTTTAATTTTTTGGGGGGGGGAGTACTTAAAGGACCTTAAGCTTCACTCCTCTGGAAAATCTACTCAAAAAGAAAAAAGGAAAATCTCATTCCCTGCTGATACCCAGGAATGACTACTTCAAAAGTCAGCACTTGGCATTTCTTCCCTCTAATTTGAGGAGTCTATATTAAACTGGATTCAACAAAGAAAAGGAGGAATCAACTTGAAGATAGAAAAACCTTTTCACTCTTAGTCCCACAGGAATAAACAAAGAGGCACAATAGGAAGAATCAGATCTTCTAATAAGTTTAGCAAAAGGCCAAAGGAAAGGGCTGAGACACACCTAGATATCTTGGTATTTCCCAACACTTGCCCTGTAACTGGTGATCGCCATTTCAAGCACTTAATTAACATATATGATTTAAGCATTAAAGTTTCTCCAAAGTATGTAACAGGATACCTAGGACCAAGAGATTTTTAACTATTTATTTACCTTGTTCCATGAACAGTTATACTAGCAGTCTAGATTAAAAAATTCAACTGGCCTAACCAAAATACTATAACATTTTCCTTCCTACAGAGCCTTTTTGCAAAACAAACAAGAAAAAGAAAAATTCTTAAGATAAAAATCTAATGGCACCCGACACTTGAAAGTCTGTTCAGTGAATTCTAGTACCCATTGATGTTATTTTTTTAAGTTTCGTTCTTGCTTTTTGCCTTTAATATATTAGAGTCATTTCCAAACATCAAACATTCTCTCTGACTACTGCTCTTGCCCCCACCATGAACTTTATTTACCTTGTACCAAAGAAAAAGAGCAAAAACAAACAGAGAGGAAAAAAATTACCCTTGGGATCGAACGTGCAACATGCTGCTCTGACAGGCCCTTACCTCTCTTGGAAGATGGAAATGGTTTTTTCTTTATCTATTTTCCAGGTCCAAGATTGGTTATTGTGATTAATCTAAATTTGGTTGTCTTTAGCACTGGTTTTCATTTATATTTCAATAGTAATTGTAATACGCGTATTCTTGGGGAAAAAAGCTGAGGAAGAAAGAATTCAGCTCTATTGGAGATATCACATTGTCTAATAAATACTTCTCTAAGAGAATTTTCCTTTTCTTTATTTTGCATTTAGAGGGAATAGACACCATTCTGACATAAAGTATAAACACCTGCCTATGTGGCTAGAATAGAATCTACACAGAATCTAACAATGTGACATTTTTACATATTTCAGTTTTAAGTAAACTTCTTAAAACATAAGCCTGATTACTATTTTTAACCTTTGAAAGTCTATCATCTTCTAATAACTTCTACCAAACTGAAGGTCTACAGAGTACCTGTGCTGATCTCACTGTTGTATGTGAATAAAACCTGGACAGTGTACCAGGGCCATGCCAGGAAATCGAATCACTTCCATTTGAATTGTCTTAGGAAGACTCTGAAGATCATTTAGCAGGATAAGGTACAGGTACTGGACATGAAGGTCCTTCCTTAAACTGAATTGCCAAGCATTCAAACTCTACAGACCACATTGTTTGAATGCCAAATGTAAATCTGCCTAAAAGATTTTTTTAGGGAGAACTCACACAAGACAAGTGCTCACATGGAGATCAGAAGCAGCAATACAAGGACACTTTCAAGGTCTCTCTGCAGAACTTTGGAATCAATTGAGTCACAGGAGGTGCCAGCACAGGAGCCCCCAGAACAGCGTGTCCTCCTCAAAGAAGACACTGTGCTCTGTGAGCAAAGCAAAATGGCACCAGCTCAAAGTAAGCAAGAGGCGTCTCTATTCCAGTACACATGCCATCCAGCTATGGGGAAACTACTCCTCAGCACGGAGGGCCCCTCTAAGACTGGTAAGTCCTTCATCAGTGGAAGGGGCAGTTTCCTCCCTTCCAAGGAACCAAAAGAATGGCATGAGCCTAGAAGTTTTCCACACACAAGTCAGGCAATCATATCACTGAGATAGATATTAATTAGAGATGGAAGGAACCTCAGACATCATTCACATGTGCCCTCTAGGTCCTCAAGTACAGTCCTTTAACTGAATCCACATGTGGCCTTGAGGCCACAGGCTCCCCACCCCTTCTATACCAACCCCTTTATTTTATGAAGAAACTGATTCACTGAGAACACAAACAATATTTACCCAAGGTCACAATTGTGGTAAGCAGCACAGGCAAGATTCAACCCCAATCCCCACAGCTCCAAATACAGGATTCCTTCCACTATATCAAGGAGTACATCTCAGCAAATGCACCTAAATTAGGCCATGGTCAGAAGGGCAGGCCACCGAACGAACCATCAGTGCTGGTGTACAGACATTGCCAGGCACTGAACAGGGCACTCAACCCAGAACTGAAGGAAAGGGAAAAGGGCTACAAAAGTCCATCATTCTTTCAACAGTCCAAGCTGCTGCTTGCTGATAGAACTTGGGAGGTGGAAGGAACCTGCCTCAGAAGCTATCTGCTGAAAAGTTCATCTTTTTTTCTTCTAGCTGTATATTTTTTATTTTTAGTTACGCTTAACACTCTTTTTTAAAATTCTGAGCTCTAAATTCTCTCCCTCCCTTCCATCTCTCCCCCATCCACTAAGGTCAGCAACGATATCAATTATACATGGGAAGTCCTGCAAAACATTTCCACAGAAGCCATACTGCAACAACAACAGTTTTAAAAAACCAACAAAAGGCAAGAAACATAGTGAAAAGAGTATGCTTCAGTGTACACCCATTAGGTCTCTCTCTGGAGGCGGATGGCACTTTCATCATGAGTCCTTAGGAAATGTCTTGATCCACTGTATTGATCAGAGTAGCCACGCCTTTCAATTTAAAATCATTATAAGACTGTACTGTGCACAATATTCTCCTAATTCTGCTCACTTCACTCTGCATTAGTTCATACAAGTCTTCGCAAGTTTTTTCTGAAACCATTCCCTTCATCATTTCTTATAGTACAATAGCATTATAGCACAAACATATAACACAGCTTGTTCAGCCATTCCTCAACTAATGGGCATCCCCTCAATTTCCAATTTTTTGCCACCACAAAAAAGGCTCAGAATCCCATCTTTTACAGTATCAATTTTTCTCCAGGGATACTATCCATAACTATGAATTATTCCACATTACAATGTCAAAGAACCAAAACTGTAGGTGATACCCGGAACAATGGAAAGATGCATGGTGGGTGGAAGTGGTGGGACGTAATAAATCATCCCCGCGCCACGTGGCACCAAAGATACCATCAAGGACAGAGATATGATGAGAAAAGGAGGCAGGCGAGACCTACAGCAAGAACAAGGGATAATAAATGGCCTCCAGTGAGTGGTAAATCTTCTGCGGAGAAGTGCAACGGGTGAGAAAGGAAGAAGTGATGTTCCACATCATTAAAGGGAGTGAGAATGGAGATTCATCAAGGTAACGGTGCCTACTGCGGATATATGCCGGAGGAACTTTAAAAAAGTGAGGGCAAAAAGTGAAATCAGAAAAAGGAGACTCTCGGTCAGAGTCCATAAGCAATTATGCAGCTAATAAAGTAAGTCCCAGAACACCTCTCTATACCTATACAAAGGGTCCTTAGATAACGCTCACTAACCCTATTTGAAGTCTTCCCTATTGTCAAAAATTGTACAGTATCAACACTGCCTTCAGCAACGCAGCATCACCTCCACAGGACTATAATGGAAAAGAAAAGAATGTCAGTAGTTTGTGACCTCCACTTTCAATACCACCCCCCTAGGCCAGGCCTCAACCCCTTTCATTCAGACTACTGTTAAGAGCCTTCTATAATCTGGCTCTATTGTCTCTACCCTGTAATCTATCTTTCATAATCCTTTTTTGTTTGCTTGTCTGTTTGTTTTTTGCTTTTCTGGAGGGGGGAGGGCTGGGCAATTGGGGTTCAGTGACTTGCCCAAGATCACACAGCTAGTAAGTGTTAGGTGTCTGAGGTCAAAGTTGAACTCAGGTCCTCCTGACTCCAAGGCTAGTGCTCTATTCGCTGCTCCACCTAACTGCCCCCGGTCTTTCATAATGTTGCCAAAATAATCTTTCTAAGCTGTAAAGTAGCATAGGAAAATAATGAAATGTTGTGTAGTAAGAAATGACAACTGTGAGGTATTCAGAGAAGTACTTATGAGCTGACTTGGGGTAAAACAGGCTGAACAACAACACACAGTAAGGACAGTAATACAAACAAGCGTAATGCGGAAAGTGGGCTGACCTCCCCAATAACAGAAACCACCAAGGCTGACCAGGAAAGCAAGCAAGGAAAGGTCTCCCCTGGAACAGGGCACCTACCACAAAAGGAGGCACTTCTAAAACATTGTTAACATTTTATTCAAAATCTTTCCTTTCCTTTAACTGTAGCTTTATAGCACGCTAATATCTACGAGTCCCATGGCGATTCCTTCCAAGAGCCTAAAAGTTTGAAAATTCACAAATCAAAAACACATAAAGAATTACCGACCACATGATAACAAGTAAATGAAAAAGTATTTAAGTGCTTGCTATGCGGCTCAAACTGTGCTGAGTGCTGGGCATACAGATACAAAAGCAAAAAACAAGTCCCTGCCCTCAAGGAGCTTAGTTCTAACAGGGAGAAACTCACCACTGGGAGAGTGGTAGCCGGGGAAGGAGGGTGTGTGTGTGTGTGTGTGTGTGTGTGTGTGTGTGTGTGTGTGTGTGTGTGTGTGTGTGTGTGTGTGTGTGTGTGTGTGTGTGTGTGTGTGTGTGTGTGTGTGTGTGTGTGTG
>CM053595.1:284646134-284663468 GCA_028646575.1 Pseudocheirus occidentalis | reverse complement strand
CCATAAAAATGAAGAGGGTGTCCAAAGAGGGTTAGGGCTGCCTGAGACCCCAAAATACCAACATGCCGGGTCCTGCGGAAAGAATTCCACTCAAGTCTTCTCAGCCAAGGAAAAAGTAAAGTTTATTGAAAGTTCAAGTTCGCCACTTGGGGTGCTAGGCCATTTCATGGTGCTCTCACAGAGCAAGTCTCTACTAAGCTAGTCTAAGGCGCTCTTACACAGAGCAAGTCGGTGCCAAGCTATCCCATGGCACTCTCACACCACCTGGAGGGAAGATGGGATTCTATATACAGAAAGGTTGTGGTAGAAATCTAGGGGTGGTCCAGAGGAGGAGATTGGGGAGGGTCTTCAGGAGGAATCAGATGAAGTCAGACTCCAGTAGGGAGGGTGTTCAGGAGTCAAAATGAGATCAGACTCCAGTAATGAGTGATTAATGGTGGGAAGTTGCTGGAGGCTACCTGGAGGCCATAGACAATGATGGGCCAGGCCAATTCAAGGGTGGGAAACTATTGGAACAAAGGGGGCTAAAGACTTGGGCAGAGCCACTACTTAAGGCTCATGACCTCAGGCAAATGTCTTCCCTGGGAAGGTTTACTTTCCCAGAGCCTGTACCTCAAAGAATCAAGGGGAGCTCAAAAAAAGGGGGGGGAGTCCCCAGAGCCTACACCTCATCACATATATCACACTTTGTTCAGTCATTCCGCAATTGATGGGCATCCCCTCAATTTCCAGTTTTTGGCCACCACAAAAAGAGCTGCTATAAATATTTTTGTACATATGAATGCTGCTTTTTTTTGTCTTTGTAAATTTTTTTTTGTGATAAGGGATGGCTTGCTAGATGAAGAAGGATATATTTTAAAATTAAGGTTATATAAAAATAAATGATAGTTTAACATAAAAAAAGTAAGATCACTTGTAGATGGTAGTATAGTGTAATAGAAGAAGCAGAAGTTAGTGGCATGCATTCATATCCCTTTGATGACTTACTAGCTGTATGACCTTAGAGGTGAAAGTCAGAGAGACATAGTTTCTTGGTAATTATTAATTATGGCTAGCAAATAATTAGTAGGTTCTCTCAGAAACCAAAAAGGAACCTTGGAGACAACTGAATGGTTAAATACCTTTGAAAAAGAGGTTGTCCCTGATGGGTGGAAATCAGCTCTGGTTAGCAATTAATGAGAGAAAGAATGTTATAATGAGAGGTGGGTTTATTCTAATGAGGGACTTAGGGATATGACTCTGATCATGTCACTCATGTAACAAAGAGACATCTCCACTCAGACCACACCCCCTTGGGCAATGTAGATTCTAGATAAAAGGACCTATTCTCAACCCTTTCCACTTAAATTAAACAAAAAAGGGTCAGTATTTATCTACATTAGATTGTCTTTACCTTTTAATCAGAAATAAGCTCTCCCAAATGGGTGGGGTCCTGTCCAAGACTGCAGAGAATTATCAGTCCTGTCCTTCACTAGAGCTGGACTTTGAATGAGGAAATAAAAAGGATTCCCCCCTATATTAATTGGTTATTAATACTAATTTCTCTCATCTTAGACAAATCACTTAAATCACTCAATGCCTCAGTTTCCTCAACTGCAAAATGACAGGTTGTATTGGATGTCCCTTGAAGTCACTTTCAGAACTAAATTGTCAAAAGTGAATTGTTTTAGACAATGTAACACTATTTTTTCCTATATTTTCTGGGGTTGGGTTTTGTTTTTGTTTTTGTTTTTGTTTTTTGTCCTTTTGGCTTGACTCCTCTTTGACAGTTACTGAAGGTCTCCTTCAGTACTCCCCTTTCTGCCCCTCCCCCCACAAAAACTACAAGTACAAAAGAAAGGTCTTAAGACTTTGAATAGTTCCAGGAATTCATACCTGCCCCCCTTCTCTTTTCTCTTTTTCTCTGCTCTTTTTTCAAGCAATAAGGTAGATAGTAGGAGCCTAACCAACTCTGGTTAACAAATTGACAAAAAAAGAAATGATTTCCTTTGGTATAGGATAAATGGCTATGCTAAAGAATATGTTCTTTATTTGGTAAAAATCTAAGCAACTTCTTTCTTTTAAAAAAAATTTCTAAGCAATATTATTTCTAAGGATTCCTCAGGAATCTGGGTCATTTGATATGCCAAAAATTAATGGTGAACATCAAGTAATACTAGCTTTAAAACTCTCAATCACAAAATTAGTAGATTTCATGAAAATTGATTTGATGGGAAATGAATTGGTTTGTTAGAGAATTTGTTATTTATTCAAATGTTCACAAGCTTAAAAAAATTAATTCCAAGAATTGAGTGCTATTTTAAAAGAACATGAAATTAGAATGGTAATCAATAAAAGATATTTAATCAAAAGAGAACGGGGACTAAAAATAATTTAATTAAGAATAATTTGGTCAAAAACAATAAAAATTATAGTTAGTGATGTGGTTAGGGGTTCTCTGGAGACCCCAAAATACCAATATGCCAGGTCCTGCCAAATGAATCCAACTCAAGTCTTCTCTCAGCCAAAGAAAAGTAAAGTTTATTAAAAGTTATACTGTATTGGACACAGAGCAAGTCTGTGCTAGAAAATTCTATGGTGCTCTCATACACATGAGGGCAAGAAGGGATCTTATATGCAGGAGGGTTGTGGGAGGAATCTAGGGGTGGTCTGGAGGAGTTTGGGGAATGTCTTCAGGGGGAGTTAATGAGGTCAATGAGTGAGCAATTAAGGAGAGGAAGTTGTTGGAGGCTACCTGGAGCCAACAGACAGTGGTGGTCTAGGATAGTTCAAGGGTGGACTGATATTTTGATAGGCTCAAGGGTGGAAATTAGATGGACAATGGAGGGCTAGGCTAGTAACAAAAATCTGGGCCCAGCCACAATGAAAAGCTTATGGCCTCTGCAAATGTCTCATCAAGTGGGAAGATTCAGTCAGTTCAAGGGGTTTCCCAGAGCCTGTACCTCAAAGATTCAAGGAGAGGTCAAGGGAGTTCCCAGAGCCTACACCTCATCAGTAAGTATAATCGAAATAAAAAAACAACATACCAATATCTATGGCTTGCAAACTCAATCATTTCTTAAATTTATTTCCTTGAATGTTTATATTAACAAAAGAGAAGACTAATGAGTTCAATTTGCAATTGTTTTTAAGAAAGGGAAAAATCAACAAATGAATATACCCCCAAAAACTGCAAGAGAAAAAGCATTAAATCAAAGAAGTTAACAGAATTAAGAAGAAAAAATGAACTGCATAAACAAAACAAGGAGCTAGGCTTTGAAAAAGATCAATAAAATTGATAAAATATTAATTTGCTGTTGGTCTTGCCCCAATCTTTCTAGTTCCCCCTGGGGCCAGGATAGCCATTGTCTCTGTAAAATGATAAGTGAGCTTCCCCACAGCTATTGATTATCTCCCAATAATTTTTGCGGGAGCAAAACAAGATACCATAAGATTCCCTCTTACAAGAAAGAAGAATGAAAAAATAAGGATAAGTATTAAAGAATATTCTTTATTATAATAACAAACCAATAAAACTAAGAATTTAAAAATGTATGAATACCTAGAAAAATATAAAATGCTCAAATTGACAGATAAAAAGGTCATCTAAATAAGCCAAAACCTGAAAAAGGAATTGAACAAGCAATGAACAAACTGTCACATAAGTAATCTACCTAGATGGGATAGATTCACAAATGAAGTATGGTGTAGTAAAGAGGAATGATTGCCTCTTGTGTGGAATGAGTGAAAACTTCTCAATTTGGGGTTGTTAATCTTTCCTTCCTCCCTCCCCTTCCCTGGCTGCTGTCAATCACTTTTACCTTCCTTTGTCTGTTTTCCCCGGCTTGGTGGGACCCTCCCCACCTCTCTTCTCTTGCTGTCCCAGTTGGGAAGAATTTGGTGACGTATGCCTCTCTACCAATGACAGAGGAAACAGTTGGGAAAGGGGACCTGACCAAGTTGGGTTATAAATTCTGGTTCTACCCTTTGAAACATGCCCTCTGCCCCATGTTCAGATATGGGATAGATTACCCTCTTCTCCCGAGGAAGAGAATAAACTCCTGTTCTTATCCTAAGGCATCTCTGTGTTTACTTTTCTTATTAAATTAAGGATAAAGGGTATTTTTTGACCCAAACACTCTGAATCAGGAAAGCATGGATTCAGGTCCTGCTGTTGATCTACTAATTAGATGACCTTGGACAGGTCCTCTTTGGGGACCTCTAGGCAGTGCAGTGAATAGAGAGCACTAGCCCTGGAGTCAGGAGGACCTGAGTTCAAATCCTGTCTCAGACACTTAACACTTACTAACTGCATGATCTTGGGCAAGTTGCTTAACCCTAACTGCCCTCCAAAAATAAAAAGCTCAAAATTGAAAAAAAAATTTAACCTCTTTGAGTTTTAAGTTTAAAACGAGGGAGTCAATATCCAGAAAAAGAATTGTGGACTCTGAATGCAGATCAAAGTATACTATTTTCATGTTTTTGTTATGTTTTTTTCCTTTCTTGTGGTTTTTCCCTTTTGTTCTGATTCTTCTTTCACAACATGATTAATGTCAAAATATGTTTAACATGATTGCACATGTATAATCTATATCAGATTGCTTGACATCTTGGGGAGGAAGAAGAGGGAAGGAGAAAAATTTGGAAGTGAAAAGCCTATTTAAAAAATGAATGCTGAAAACTACTTTTATATGTGATTGGAAAAAATAATATACTATTTACAAAAAACAAAATGAAATGAGAGGCTTGAACCCTATGACCTCCAAGATCCTTCTAGCTCTACATCTATACATTTATAAATTCTATTTAAGACTCTATTTAAAAGGATGATGTTATGCTTAATTCTTTCTGTGGAACAAATATGATTCTCATGCTCCAAAGAAAAAGAAAGATAAGGTAGAGAAATAGAACTATAAACAAGTAACAAATTAGCAACAGTGCAAACATATTCAATAAAATAATGGTGAACTGAATGCAGCAATCCAGGAAGAATGATTCCTTATGATTGTAAGGGATGACTGAATTTTGTTTCCAAAGAAATTATGTGATAATTTGTGAAGCCTAAGGAGTCATATTTGTCAGAAGGTCTCCTACTTATTAGTTACTTTAGAAAATAAAATTGTAATGAGGGATGTAGCTCAGAATCCATTCTTTTGTTCTCTGAGAAGACTTTTCCTGTGTAAAAAAAAGAACTGCTAGGTCAGGTGAAGCTCACTAAGGATGAGGCCCATTAACCCAGAAGGTATCTTAGATAATGGGACTTTTCTTGCAGATATCCTGGGCTGAATCTTTAACTCATACTTTTGTCAACTCTCTTAGCAATTGAAAATTTTCTTTTCTCATACTATGAAGATCATAAAATCAGAGTGAGCAGACTAAAAAGTATTAATGACTTGTCATTCCTTTACTAAATAAAGTATAAGAAAAACGGGGGGACCCTGAAATGTGATATGTAATCATGTGGCTGGGGGATGAGTGGTTAGGTTATTTTTGGATAGGCCATGAACCCTGAAATACCCAACCAATGGGGAGAAGGGGAGGGAAATGCAAATCAAATAAGAAATAAAAGGCTTTCTAATTGTCTGAAAGGGCTTGACTTTTCCTAGGGGTCACTTGTCCTAAATGATGTAAAAGAAAAATCTTTTTTCCTAAATTCACTAATGGTCAGGTGGAGTTCTTGGTAAGACAATTATTTCTCACGTGATCAAGTGGAATTTAAATCAGAAATACAAGAATAGTCCAATGTTAGGAAAACAGCATAATACTCACTAACAATAAAAACAAAAAACAATATGATTATATCAGCAGACAGAAAAATGTCTTTGATAAAATGTTATTTTCAGATTTTGTTTCAAAAAAAGGTTTTTTTTCCCCTTTCTCAAGAATATCAAGGAACAGCAATAAAAAAGAAAAAGCAAAAAGGACTTGTACTCACATCTCAAATTAAATTATAAAGCAGTAATTATCAAAACTATCTCTTACTGTTTAAAAAAAGAGATAAGCAAATCAGTGTGTAACCTGGTGACCAGATTTCCCCACCAGTCAGGGTAGGGTCACAACAGCATTTTGAGGACATGAATAAAAAAGAGTTTGTATCTTAAAGAGGTTGTTTTTTTCTCTGCCCTGGGAGAGGCTGGAAAAAGTCATGAAAGTTTATGAATTCTGGGATTTGTAGTCCCAAAGAGACAGTTTTTGTTTGCTTGTTTTTCTGTCCTGTGGGAAACACTGCTTTCAAAGATTGAGCACTTGGGAGGGCAGTGAGCCAGAGCTGCTAAGGGGTTTCTGCTTTCAGTCTTGGAGAGAGATAGAAATAGAAAGTATGATGAAGGAACAAGCCAGCAAGTGAATTGTGAAAAGTGCATGTGTTTTGAATGGAGATTAAAATTATGATGTCTGCATGGGTAGCCAAGCTACTTCCACCTAATCAAATCCCTACCTGGTAAGTAACTGAAATGTTCTCTAAAACTCTGGTAGAACCACTGAAGTTCAACTACCTCTGCTCCATCTACTTATCTTTACACAACCCAGTAGGCAGCGAAGTAGAGCAACAGATAGGGTACCTGCAGGCAGGAAGACCTGAGTTTAAAAATGTCTCACCTAGCGGAACCTGGAAAACACTGTACATAGGAAGGCATTTTTGTAAGCATGACCAGCTGTGAAAGACTTAGCTACTCTGATCAAGAGAATGATCTAAGACAAAGGACCCATGATTAAAAAATGTCACCCACTTTCAGAACTGATGAATTTAGTGCAGATTAAAGCATATTTTTTTTAAGTTTATTTTTTTTCAAGGAGGAGGTTGGTGTGTATTTTCTTTTGCAACATAGTGTGTGGGATGAAAGAGTTCAGAGCCTGAATCCGAAGTCAGAAAAGGTCTTTATTCTTTCTCATGAGAAAGGACTCTGCTCTTGTCACTCAAATGGCGTCTGTAGGGAGAGAGCAACAGGTAGAAGCCAGTCCATGGTTATATAATCTTCTAATGCAGAAACCCAACCTCCCCAACCAGTCTTCACTCTCATTGGTAGAGGGGCTGACCCACAACTGAAGCGCAGGAGACAGAGGACCCAGAAACATGTGGGTGTCCAATGAAAGCAGTCTTAACCTTATTTGGCATATCTTGTGCTGAGGTGGCACTAGCGGAGGGTTTCCATTGCTCTACGCACCAGATTGCTGGAAGGTCAGGTGACCTAAACCTAAGCCGAGTGAATGCCGAAGCCTTTCAGAATAGAGAAACCACTGTAAATTATCTCTCACAATAGCAAATAGAGGTATATGTTCTGCATGATTTCACATATATAGTCAATATCATATTGCTTGTCTTCTCAAGGGAACATACAGAAGAGAGGGAGAGAGAGAATATGAAATTCAAAATTTTGAAAAATGAGTGTTAATGTATAACCTATATCAAATTGCTTGCTGTCTTGGGGAGGAGGCAGGGACGAAGGGAGAAAAATTTGGAATTCAAAATCATTCAAAACATGAATGTTGAAAATTGTTTTTACACGTGATTGGAAAAAATAAAATACTATTTTAATCAAATAAAATAAGAATAAATGTTAATTTTTTACACATAATTGGAAAATACTTAATGAAATAAGTAAAAACATATTTCAAAAAATGCCTCACTTACTAGCTGTGTGACCCTTGGCAAGTCACTTGATCTCTGTCTGCCTCACCTTTCTCATTTGTAAAATAGGCAGAAATAATAGCATCTATGTCACAAGGTTGCCTCTGTGGGCCCCTCCTCCCAACCAATGGGAGTCAAGGACAGCCTGAGCTTACCCCTCCCCCCCCTGCCCCCAACCAATGAGAGTAGGGCACAATGGGGGAAATATTACCCTGCTGTATTAGGGTTTAAAAACTCTGCCACACATGGTGTGCCTTTTTCTCATGACCAGGAGAAGAGAATAAAATTTCCAGTTCTTATCCTAAGAAATCTCCATGTTCTTGATTAAATTTTGGGTGAGATTTTTCATCCCACATACTATTGATTTTCTTGGTTTTTAAAAAATCTGTTTATGACTGTTGATTTAATTTCTCTTTGAAAAGTTTTTCCCTAGATTTAAAATCTATTATCAACCTTAACTGCTTTGTGATGCATGTCCAGATGTTATTTACATGCAGAGCAATGACAAGCCTGGTTTACACAAAACAAAATTAGGTCAGAAGATTAGATTTCTGCCCAGAATCACTGGGATCCCAGCTTGGGAGTGGTGATGATAGGGAACCCCCCTTAAATCTTGATGAGGCATTTGCCTGAGGCCATAAGTCTTCCATTATCCTAGAACCAAATTTTTGTTACTCTTAGGCTAGTCTAGCCCTCCATTCTCCAGCTATTTCCCACCTTTGATCTTATCAAAATATCTATACACAAATCTGTTACACTTAAACTAGCCTAGCCCTTGGTCATCTGTCATCTCCAAGTAATCTTCAGCCATTTCCCACTCTTAATCCCATTTCTGGAGTCTGACCTCAGTCTCTCCTTATACTCCTCCTCAAGACCCTCCCCCAATTCCTCCACTAGACCACCCCACCCCTAGATCCCTCCCACAATCTTTCTGTATATAAGATCCATCTTGCCTCCATGAAGGTGCCCAGATTCAATCTAGAGGAGATTCAATCTTGCCTTCTTGTCAACACTAGTATCACAAATACTTAGGCTCCTGAAGAGTCTACCCATTATAGTAGAATCTTTAATAAACTGCTTTACTTTGACTGAGAGAAAGCTTGAGTCAAATTCATTAGGCAGGACCCAGCACCCCGAAATCCCCAAACCTCAACAGGGAGGGGGGGGAGATATAAAGTAACTGTGAGAGACATCTAAGGTGATGTTTATTAAAACTTTTTATTTTCTCCTTTAAGAGGAGAGAAAGGAAGGGAAGGGAGGAGAGGGAGAGATTCATATAAACTGGGGTTTTATCACTCTACTATTCTAAAAAAAAAACCAAAACAACAAGCTATTATTACAATAAGAGGCAGGTTGTTAGCACATAAATGTCTCAGAAAGAAATCAATCTTTAATGGGAAGGAATAAATCAAATGACATAATGGTAGGGCATAGACTAGAAGAAGGTCGTGCTTCCAGGATATCTAGTTGTAAGAGAAATGTGTGGTATGGAAGAATCTGTCATACTGCCAAATTTCTATGTTGCCGGGGCAAAGCAGAAGAACAAATGCCTGTTTTATTTTTTATTTCTTCCAATTCCTATTCTTGAGATTTATTTTTTATTTCTTCCCATCTCTCATAATCAGATTGTACAAACAGACATCTAAAAGTAAGGAGGAGGAAGGTAAGGGTGAGGACGGGTAACACTTGAACCTTACTCTTATCTGAACTGGTCAAATGAAAGAAAACATACACATATACACATAGAGTTTTGATACAGAAATGTATTTCACTAAATAGGAAAGTAGTGAAAGGGGAGAATGGAAAAAAAAGGGAAAGGTGAAATTAGAAGTAGGGTAAATTAAGGGATCAGCTAGGTGACTCAGTGGAAAGGGGGGGGGGCTAGGTGGCACAGTGATAGAGCACCTGCCCTGGAGTCAGGAGGACCTGAGTTCGAATCCAACTCACCTTGGGCAAGTCACTTCCCCTCTTTTTGCCTCAATGTACTTGTAAAGGAAATGGCAAATGACTCCAGTATCTTTACTAAGAAAACCTCATGGACAATACAGAAGAGTCAAACACAGGACACAATTAAACACAACAACAAAGATTAAGGGAGGGATTAGTTCTAAATTTAAAAAATAAAAAAAAGTCTTAACTAAGGATGTACAAAAATATCTATAGCTCTTTCTGAGATGGCAAAGAACGAGAATCTGAAGGAATGCTCATCAGCTAAGAATGGTTGAACAAATAGCATATAAATGTGATGGAATATTATTGTGTTGTAAGAAATGATGAAGGGAATGGTTTCAGAAACTTGGGAAGACTTGTATGGACTTATGCAGAGTGAAATGAAAAAAAGGAGAATAATTTCTATAATTACACAATAATAACAATATGGTAAAGACCAAAAAAAAACCTTGAAAGAATTAAGAACTAGGATCAGCATAATGACCAACCAGGATTCCAGAGAACCAATGATGAAATATGCTACCCACCTGTAGCATCAACACAATATTCACAGCACCAATAGCTACTGTAAATATGCCGGCAGAGTGCTCAATCACAAAATATAACAGACTTTCCAGAACATTTATTCTGACACCAGAAAACCAAATCCCAAAACCAGTAAGCCAATTCCATCCTGGTAGCAAAGAAGTTAATAAGTCATAATAACACCAAGACCCACAGCATCCTTTAGCCTTCCCACAAACCAACATTTACTCACAATCCTAATTGTCTCCCTAGGTGCGCCCCCTTTTCCCTCCAGTCTCTAATTCCTCTGACTCCCAGCTTCCTGTGGGCTCTGTTCCACCCTTCAGCCATCTCCTCCCACCATAGGCTTCATGTGATTACATGCAGCCTAGTAGGGGGAAGGGAAAATCTTTCAAGCAGGGAAGGTCTTCAAATTCCCTTAGGCTTATTAAGGGACAGGGAAAATCTTCAAATTACCCTTACCATTACATCGCTTCCTAACAAATCAGTGACTCAAGAGTGCAGAATGTAACATTTTTTGGGACATGGCCAACGTGGTTGTTTGTTTTATTTAACTATACATACTTGTAACAGGGGATTTGTTTTTCTTTCAGTCTCAATGGTGGGGGATTGAGTAGGAGAGAGAGAGAGAGATATGGCAGATTTCTGCTGATTAAAATATACACGTACAATTAAAAATAATAGTTTTTGTTAAAATAAAGGCACAGATGGCATACTTATCAAATTTGTGGATGATATGAAATTATGAGGGATAGCTGACACATTGGTTGTCAGTTGGGAAGCACAAAAGATTCTGATAAGTAGACTGAATTTAATAAAATAAAATTTAATATAAATAAATAGAAAGGTTTATTTTTGAATATTTAAAAAATCGACTTCACAGCTATAATATGAGGGAGGTGGGACCAAATAGTAGTTCATCTGGAAAGAAAAAAACCCCAAAACATCAAACCTTGATATGCTTCAGGGAACTACAAACTTAGTATAAATCAACATTATAATATGACATATGATACAGTATACTGTGGTTCCCAAACTGTGACTGAGCCCTAGGGTACTCTATTGAACTCACTGAGAATCCTTGGGATATCTTAAGTATTTGAGGGAAACACAGTGACAATGATATTCTCAGAGGTTTGAGATGTGTTGTTTTTTTTTTTGTTCTTTTGGTTACCCCAAAGTAATCTCTCTAATTTTCTTGTTACAATGTCATGCCTTTTTGAAGCTGGGTTTTTAGCAGTTAGTGTGATCATTTTTTTAAAGTACATGGAAAAATCAGCGTGGAACAGGAAATATGGTTGCAGTGTCTTTAGATTCCGAGGTTTAAGAAGTTGTACAGTGCCAAATGTGCACACAGATCCTATAAGTAATTGTGATGATCTAAAAGTGAAATTAAAATATTATCTATCTTTTAATTTATTGGTGTTCATTTAAAAAAACAGCTACTAAGTTATTAGGCTATTAATATTAAGTTGTTTCGATCTAACTACTAAGAGATAGAACAGTTAGGTATTTCTTTTGGCCTAGGGTTGCCATGAAAAAAATTACTGAGACACTGAGGGCTCCAGGAGCCAAAACAGTTGGTGAACTTCTGGTATAGTAGAACGTGCATTGGATATGTGGTCAGAGGACCTTGGTTTGACCTCAGGTTCTGATATACATTACATGTATGACCTTCAGCAAGTAACTTAGCTTCTATTGGCCTCATTTGCAAATGGGAGGGTGGCTTTAAATGATCTTTGAAGCTCTAATTTTTTTTTGAGTTTTTGGAGGGGGGAAGGTAGGGCAATTGGGGTTAAGTGACTTGCCCAAGGTCACACCGCTGGTTTTTGTGTTAAGCGTCTGACACTGGATTTGAACTCAGGTCCTTCTGACTCCAGGACTGGTGCTCTATTCACTGCACCACCAAGCTACCCCAAGCTCTAAATTTTTACTCTGTGACTATATAGCTAATGAGATTTTTGACTGCACTAAAAGAGAAATAGTGCAAAGTAAAATGAGCAGAACCAGTAGGACATGACATACAGAAACAGCAAAATTGTAGGATGATCAATGGAATGACTTGGCTATTCTCAGCAATACAATAATTCAAGACAACCGCCAAAGATTCATAATGAAAAATGCTATCCACCTCCAGAGAAAGACCTGATTAAGTCTGAATACACGTCAAAGCAACTTTCTTTGTCTTGGGGTTTTTCTTCTGTTTTGTGTTTTTTTCACAACACGATTAAAATGGAGATCTATTTCGCATGACTGCATATGTATACCCTATATCAAATTGCTTGCCTTCTTAATGATGGAGGAGGGGAGGAAAGGAGCGAGAATTTGGAACTCAAAAATTTTTTAAGGGAATGTAAAATTTTTTATATGTAATAGGGAAAAAAAAATAACACCCTTCTACTTCATTCTATTCAGGCCATGCATGAAGTACCCTATTGTAAGAAATGATTGTTTCTCTTTCTTTTATTTAATAACTAATTATTGTACTGGGACCAAGGTTTTTCCCCTTTTCTATTTCCTCATCCAGAAATCAAACAGTATGGGAAATCTCTCTCAAAGATGTACCAGACCAAGATCTAATCAAAGACAGTAAAATAAATTCTAAGTTTGGGCTGATGGGTGCATTCCTGCTGTTTGTGGTTGCTCAGACAGACCTGGGAAATACTGATTCTCCCTTTTGTCCAACAGGTAATATGGAAATTGATGTCTCTTTGATTAATATTTGGGTGATCCAACTCATGTACCCCAAGACTCTCATTCTAATATAGCCCATATTCTTATTTTAATATTCATTTTCTCATTGTTAACCAATCAAAGTTGATTGCCACCCTCAGGAACACTACCTACTCATTGAAGGGCATATAAACTGCATGCCCACCACAATAGGGGCATTTGGTCTGAGAGAGACAGCCAAATGACCATCTTTTTATTAATAAACATGCTAGCCTTATTAATAAATTATTAAATTACCCAGAAATGATGTCTCTTGAAACTTTTTAAATGCCACACTGTTCAGTTTGGGGAATCTCTGCTTTAGGAGTGGCACTGATTAACTGGAGAGAGTATCCAGAGAAGGACAACTGTAAGGGGGAAAGGCCTTGTGATCATGGATTCATAGGATTCATGGAATTCACAAGATTCATGGAAAGAACTAGGCAGTAGTTTAGCTTGGAGAAACAAATATTTAATGGGGATATGACCACTGGGTTCAAGAATTTGAAGGACCATGTGAAAGAAACATTTACTTGTTTTCATGGGCCCCAGAGGGCAGACAGATTTAGAAGTAAGGGTTAGAAGTTGCAAAGACATACTTCAGCTGCATATAATGAAATACTTCCTAGTAGCTAGAGCTTTTTGAAACTAAAATGGGCTGTCTTGGGAATGTGAAGTCGTTGAGAAAGAGCTAAAGAATCATTTATGGAGCATACTATAGTGGGAATTCTTGGACAAGTATTGTTTGGGTTGAAGGCCTCCTAGATATCTTCATACACTATGATTTTGTGGTTCTATGAAGGAATAAAGCAGAAGGAAGGGGATAAATAAGATAGAATCCAAGAACAACATGCACAACAATGACAGCTTTCTAGTTAAAGAACAATGACAACAATAATCTGCTTACATGTACAGCACCCTATCAGGTGTCCTTCACCCAGCTTATCTGACACTGGCTCTTTAATTTCCCTGAAAAGGAAATATTACTTCTCCTTTTGGGATTTTAGGGGGTAGCCTTGAGGGTTGTGGTCAGGCATGTGTATGCAAGATACATAAATATATATATAGTGTTACATTGTCTATAATATATAACAAATATTATGTATAATATCATTATTATATAAATAAGGTTTTAAAATGTAAGGAAAATAAGTATGATTTTGGTTCTACTATATTAAGAAAGCAAACAAGCATTTATTAAACACCTACTAGTTCCTAAGCATTGTACTAGGCACTGGGCATACCAAGATAAAAATAAAACAAAGTCTACTCTCAAGGAGCTTACATTCTACCCAGAGAGACAACATGTACTTACACGGTTGTATATTCAGGACATACAAGACAAATTCAAGGTAACTTTGAGGGGGGAGGCAGTAGAAGCTGAAGGGACCTGGAAAAGTCCCTTACAGAAAGTGGCTCTTGAGTTGTTTTAGGGGAAGTTAAGGAATCCGAGAGCCAAAATGGAGGAGAGAGTGCATTCCTGACTTATGAAGCGGTTAATACAAAGACAAAGAGACGAAAGATGGAATGTTGAGTGTGTGGAACGCACAGGAGGCCATTTTGGCTCAAATGTAGGCATTGTGTCCCAAGGCTAGAAAGGTAGGATTGGGTCAGGCTGCGGGTCTTTAAAATGCTGAACATAAGAGTTTATATTTGAAGGGAGAAGTAAATAGCAACCACTGAATCTGACTAAGGGGATGGTGACATGTTCAGACCTATGCTTTAGGAAAATAATTTTAACAGCTGTGTGGAAGATAGATTGGAGACTGGGAAGACTTAACAAAAGGAAGCTAATTAGAAGACTTGAAATAATCCAGGTAAGAGGAGATGAGGGCCAGAAGCAGGGTGACATTTGTGAATGGAGAGAAAGGGACTTTTGGAAGAGATAAGAATGTAAAAATTTGGCAACTGATTACACAAAGTAGGGGCAAATGAGGAATCAAAGATCATGCCAATATTGTGAAAACCTGGAAGGAATGTGTTCCCTTAATAATAGGAAAGTTCAGAAGAGAGAAAAGCTTGAGATATGGGGTGGGGTAAAAATAAGGAGTTCTGTTTTAGACATGTTGAGTTCAAAATGTTTATAGAACTTCCAGGACTAAATGTCCAATAAGCAATTATTGATGTGGACCTGGAACTAAAGAGAAAATAAAATTGTAGAGAGATAGAAATAGATATGTAGATATGGATATGGATATGGATGTAGACATAGATGTAGACGTAGATATAGACATAGACATAGATATAGACATAGATATAGATATAGATGTAGATGTAGATGTAGACATAGATGTAGACATGGATATAGCCATAGCCATAGCCATAGGCATAGACATAGACATAGACATAGATATAGATATAGATGTAGATGTAGATGTAGATGTAGATGTAGACATGGATATAGCCATAGACATAGCCATAGGCATAGACATAGACATAGACATAGACATAGACGTAGACATAGACGTAGACGTAGATGTAGACATAGACATAGATATAGATGTAGACACAGATGTAGACATGGATATAGATATAGACATAGACATAGACATAGATGTAGACACAGATGTAGACATGGATATAGATATAGATATAGACATAGACATAGACATAGACGTAGACGTAGACGTAGACATAGACATAGACAGACATAGATATAGATGTAGACACAGATGTAGACATGGATATAGACATTGGCATAGACAGACATAGACATAGACATAGACATAGATATAGATGTAGACACAGATGTAGACATGGATATAGACATAGATATAGACACGGGAGTCAATTATATTGAAATAATAGCTGTCATCTACACTGGGATCATCATTGAACCCATAGGGTCTGATGAGGTCACAGAATAGGAGTGAGGAGGAAGAAAATAGGATCCAAGATAAACTCTTATGACATATTAATGTGTATGACATGAATGATGATCTAGCAAAGGAGTCTGAGAAGGAATGGTCAGACAGGTAGAAGAGAACCTAGAGAGTAATATCATGAAAACAGAGAAGAGATTATTCAGAAGAAGTGACCTACAGTTCAAATGCCCAGAGAGTTCAAGGATTTAGCAAGCAAGACAGCTCTGGTAACTGGAGAGAGGTTTCACTTGAATGATGAGGTCAGAAGCTAAATTAGAGAGAATTTAGAAGATAATGAGAAAAAGAGGAATTTGGACCAATGAGTATAAATGACTTTTTCTAAGTGTGATGGGGCTGGGTTAACAATCAGTAAATCTCAGAAATTAACAGATTCATGTAGTCATTTTAAATATTTGGGAGGAGGGATAGCTGGGTGGCTAGGTGGTGCAGTGAACAGAGCACTGGCCCTGGAGACAGGAGGACCTGAGTTCAAATCCAGCCTTAGACACAACACTTACTAGCCATGTGACCTTGGGCAAGTCACTTAACCCCAATTGCCCCATCTTCTTCCCTCCAAAAAAAGCAAAATTAAAAAAAACTATTTTGGAGGAGTTGCTTTATATTGCATACTAATTTTCCTCACTGTCATTTCCTAGGCTTTCATTTATCTATTTGAATAAAAGTTAAAATACAATGGGCATAAGAAAACAAAACCAGAATCAATACCTAAAGTAAAGCTAGTATTTTAGGACCTACTTACTGACACATATTTTATAACAAGAGCCTGTGATTTAAAAGTGCTTATACTATGACTTTTTGTATTTGTTTAATTTGTCAATTGCTTGCATTGTATAAAACCTGCATTGAATATTATATATCTAACCCTGCTTCAGAATCTGACCCTTCCTGGATATAAGCTAGGAAATGGAGACATGATCCTAGGTGCTCATCAGGCACTGAGGTAATAGGCTAGTAAGATACCAGTTGACAAAGAATTTGGGGTAAGAGATGGGAGAATCCAGATCACAAGGGTGGAAGGTGCAGTCAATCCATCTTGAGATGATGTCAGCTTCTATAGAGTTAAACTCTTAACAGCAAATTTGTGCTTTTATGCACTCAAAGAGTCTGAAAGAAATGACTCTTGCTAACAGGGCAGTAGTCTTAACCAAGGTGTTCAAGAATGTAAGACCTGAGACAAATGCTGAGGAGAAGACAGCAGCTATTAATTTACCCTACCCTGCAGCACTATCTGTAGGTTAATGCAAGAAAGGGGAGCTATACTTCTCCCCTGCTAATTCTGTCCATTTTTTTTTTTGGAGGGAGGAAGGCAAGGCAATTGAGGTTAAGTGACTTGTCCAAGGTCACACAGCTAGAGTGTCAAATGTCTAAAATTGGATTTGAACTCAGGTCCTCCTGACTCCAGGGCCAGTGCTTTATTTACTGCACACCTAACTGCCCCTATTTCTGTCCATTCTTTTACCACTGTTTATTCTAATGTGACATAAAATACATCAGCAATACTGTGAGAGATAGCGAAGGCTTAAGTTTCCACAGGCCCTGGAATAAGATAAAGAAATTTAAAGGAAACAGCATTAGCCTTCTTCTCATTGGTTGCCCTCCCCAAATTTGGTGTGTAGATATGCACAAGTAAGGGGCTGAAAGATGTTTCCTAATAAT
>CM053595.1:284580344-284646034 GCA_028646575.1 Pseudocheirus occidentalis | reverse complement strand
GAGATTTCTTTTTTTTTTTTTTTGCTTTTTGGAGGGCAGTTGGGGTTAAGTGACTTGCCCAAGGTCACACGGCTAGTTTTTTGTGTTAAGTGTCTGAGGCCGGATTTGAACTCAGGTACTCCTGACTCCAGGGCCGGTGCTCTATTCACTGAGCCACCTAGCCACCCCTAAGATCGAGATTTCTAAAGGGAAGGCAGTTTGCTTTTGGGCTCCTCTCTGTCTCGCATGCAATACCACCCTGCACCTGCATTCCGATAAAAAGGGGAGGGGGGCTTTCCAGAGTCCTCTTTCCCCCTGCCAAATATACACAGTGGTTTTATTTTAACCCCTTTCAACTGTCATATTGTAAGAATTTGCTACTATATAAACTCTGCTTAAACCAAGGCTCAGGGTAGATCCAGGGACTTGTTCCTGGGCTGCTGCTGGCCAGCAATAAACTGATGCCGCCTGAGTTGACTATTGGTCTCGGTCTTTACTTATTGCTCGGTGTCCAGCTCATCCAAATTTGATGCATAATGAGGGACCAGAAAACACTGTCCTCAGATAGGATATTAATTCACAAATAATTAGGTAATGAAGGATTGAGATTGCTTTGCGCCTATTAGCTTGAGATTGTGAGCCCGCCTCACCGCTCAATGGTGAGACCTGACAGGGGAGTGGGCTGGGT
Source organism: Pseudocheirus occidentalis (assembly GCA_028646575.1). Taxonomy (NCBI): domain Eukaryota; kingdom Metazoa; phylum Chordata; class Mammalia; order Diprotodontia; family Pseudocheiridae; genus Pseudocheirus; species Pseudocheirus occidentalis. The sequence continues at coordinate 284,645,367 of CM053595.1, read as the reverse complement.
TAGGATTAGGATGACAGAGGCCTGCAAGCTTCCACAATTTGTACTTCTTTGGCTGGGGCCATTAGAGCGAGGAGGGGGTACTCTTTCTCATGAGAAAGCAATAAACTCATTTCTGCTTTGGAGTATCTAAGTCTTTGTATTGATTTTTTGGCAATGGTCTCTGTCCCACACATAACTTTTGCTTGTGTATTGCTATTTGGACAATAGAAATTGGGGGTCAACGCAATTTGGACTAATCCAGTAGATTCATCCACAGCCCTTTGAAGCAGATACCAGGTGGGAAACCAGGATAGATAAGTAGGCTTTTCAGGGAACTCCTAAAGCCTGTGGGGCTGCCATGGCTTCTAAGCCAAATCAAGGTAACAAGCAGAAGAAACAAAAGCAGTGGGAGAAATTTATGATCTAAAGACATCATTCTCCTAGACTAGTGTTGTTAGTGACTATTTGAGAGAAAAAGGAGTGTCCTTTTGGTCTACTCTTGGATTCATCACTGAAGCCATAAATTTCTCCTACACTATTGTTATGGTGAGCCAGAAGGCCAGGAGGAAGAGGGAAAGGAGAGATTTGCAGCTGTGGACTCTCTTGAATTCATTTATCCCCTCCCCCTATTAACTGCAGCGCTTTGTATTACCCAACCTGGTAACATTTTTTTTATTCATTTGTTTATTGGGGAGAGGGGGAGAATTGTTTGAGACTTGGTCTCCCTCCCTTACCCCGGCTGGAAAACCTATTTGCTCTGTTTCCAAAATGGGTCACTTTGCTCTTTCTTAGGCAGTCTGATAGCCCCCTTCTCCCAGGAGTCTATCATTTTTGTCAGACTTAATGCCTTCACCTCATTGTCTTTAGCCCAGTAACTTCTGAAATCAGGAGACCCACCATGCCTCAGGCTAGTCAGTAGCAGGGATTACAACCATATATTACCACATCCTATCTTGGTAACATTGTTAGATACTTGCCCCAGCTTCCCTACCTGTTACAACATATATAAAACTAAATAACACAGTCCCTGCCCTCAAGGAACTTGTATTTTAAGAAGTTGATACTAGCAAAAAATAACCCTATTTACATTTGTTAACATAAAAATGTTCCCTTTGTCATTGAGTCAGAAAATCTTCCTAACTAGGTATTAATATACTGTGATAACTTGTGCCCAAATAACAATTGATTGTTCATCAGGAACTGAGTATTTATTTATGTTTGTTAAACCTTTGCAGGCTTATTTTATGGGCATTGTGTAAGCAGTGGATTGTGCACCAGGAAACTGTCAATGCAAACTGTAAAGAAATGCAAATCTATTGTTTGAGCTCTCTTAGAATGGCTCAGAGAAGAAATTCTAAGAGAGGAGCCTGTCCCATTCATGCACACCTCCCCATGTTCTCAAGGAGTTTTTGGATCTCCTTTCCTGTTCCAGAAAAACAATGAGTTCTTCTTAAATTCATTCATGTCCTTTGCAATATATCACAGCTTTTGTGGTCTCTATCCATACTTCCGGCAAGGTTAACTTTTAGGCACAGGATTAAGTGGCCGTGAACCAAGGGAGAAAATATAACAGACAATAATCTAAAAGACAGTTAGTTAAATGTTCAGTAATTTCTCTCTTCAACTAAACCTGTTATCACTCCAATTAATCAGCTACAACTCAGTTTTTTCTTTCACAACGTGACTAATGTGTAAATATGTTTTAACATGATTGCACATGTATAACCAGTATCAGATTGCTTGCCAGCTTGGGGAGGGTGGAGAGAGGGAGAAAAATCTGAAACTCAAAAATCTTATTTTAAAAATGAATGTTAAAAACTATCTTTATGTGTAATTGGAAAAAATAAAATACTTTTTTACATAAAAAAAATCAACTACAACTGGGATAGTTTTGTCCAAGAGGCTTCAGTCAAGGCTCATGTAACCTCTGATCTAGGAGTTAGCTTGGTAGGAGTCACTCTAGGGCTACATCAAAGGAGACCCCCCCCCCCAACTCCCAGGTCAGTTCAAAATTACCCTGGTCTTTTGTGTGTCCTTTGGACTAAGAACATCCTAGTTTAGTTCTGAACTAAATTCTCAGAAAATATCCAGTTGAGATTTAAATCCTTGGAGCATAATCAGAACTGAATCAATTCTCCTCTCCCCCAGAAGAACTGTCTAAGCAAATATCTATTTACAGAAATTTTTCTGTTCCATTGTGGCTATTGTTTGAGTTCTCCTACGCTCACTTAGAAGCTCTTCTTTTAGACCTTTTTTTTTTTTTGGCCCTAAGGAAACAGGTACAGCAATAGTTGGGAGTGCCTATTACACATGGCAGGATAGGATCACATGGGAACATTTTTACACATGGGAACTTGGTGAAAGGTCACTCAGAGCAAAAGTTATATTTTTATAAGAAGAACATAAAATGTTCTTTTGACTATGTTTTGTCCTCTAGATTCACCTAGGATCCTTGGTTAAATTCCTTTATCTGTCTTCAGCAGATAAAAAATTAAGCACAAAATTGTGTAAGACAGACAAAGAAACCTGCAGTGTACTTTTTACTGGCCACCATCCACCTTTAGTTAGATAAGCAAAGAATGGTGGGCAAAAGAAAGATTGCTAATAGGGCCATGTTAAGGATAGCTAATGGCCAGTGACCATGAATTAAGTGGCGGTGGGGGGGGGGGGGGTGGAATGTGAAAGGGGAGGGAAAGAGCTTGAAAATGTTTTTGTTCACCTTGGTTTGTTTGTTTTTTAAATACTGATTATTTAGCTATAAATTATCCCCAACCTATGGGATAGAGGGCAAAGTAAAGGCCAAAACAAAGTTCCTGAAATCAAAGAAGTTGAAGGAATTAAGGAGAGATAACTTGGGGGGATTCAATTTGACTATAGGTTTAAGACTACTTCATGACAGGCCTATACCTCAATTTATGTGTTTTGGTTTTACTAACTTTTTGCTAACTTTGAGAAATGAACATAAGACAGTCTCCCTCCCCCCATTATTACTCCTCCTCCCCCCCCCCCCCATTAAAGTTCAGGTCTGGGACTCTGGGATATTTTCTTTTATCTCGAATCACTGGATCAAGATCTGTAAATCAAGTGGCCAAGACCCAAAACACCAACAGGATTGTCATTTGTTTCTTCCTGCTCTGTGTTGTTCTTGGCAATGAGAAAACTAAAGCTTTTCCTGACTAGAGACGGATAATGTCATCGGGAGGTGATTCATTGAAAATGGCCCGAGCAACTGGCCTTTTTATTTCTCCTCATTTTTCCCCTTATTGTTCCATCTTGTGTTAGGAAACACATTGGATAAAATAATTCTCACTCTAACAAAGCACTTCCCTCTTACTGTGGCCTAGCACATCTGCATTGTTGAAGGGTAGGGCATGAGACCATAAGGAGCCAAATCAAAAAGGGCCCTTGGAAAAGGGCCCTTGGAAAAGGACGGTCTATCTTTTAACAATTAAGGAACCCTACAAAAAGAGTGCCCATCTACATACCCTACTCTGAATTCCTGTCCCTTTGTCTATGGGGTTCAGTAGAAAAAAACATTGGGTTTGTGTTTGGGTTGAAAAATACCCTTCATCCTTAATTTAGTAAAAAAAAAAAAAAAGTAACAGAGATATCATAGGATAAGAACAGGAGTTTATTCTCTTCCCCGGGAGTCTGCCCCATGCCTGAACATGGAGGAGAGGGTGTATTACAAAGGGTAAAATCAGAATTTATAACTTGACTTAATCAAGCCCCCTTTGCCAATTGTTTCCTCTCTCATTGGTGGAGAGGCACACCTCACCAAATTCTTCCCAACTGGGACAGGAAGAGAAGAGAGGTGGGGAGGGTCCCACCAAGACGGGAAAACAGAAGAAGGAAGGTAAAAGTGATTGACAGCAGCAATGGAAGGGGGGGGGGAGTAAGGGAAAGTTAACAACCCCCAATTGAGAAGTTTTCACTCATTCCACACAGTTTGGAATCAACAGAATCAGGGTTTGAATCCTCCTCCTTAACTCCTTAGCTATCTGTGAGCTATTTTTGAGCTTCAGATTCCTCCTCAGTAAAATACAGAGTTCAGAACAGATAGTTTCAAAAGTCCTTTCTTCCTCTAAATCATAAAATATTAAATCTATTTAACGAATAGTTTAGTGAATAAATTGTTTTATGCATTTTAGGTAGAGGAATCTCACTTATGTATTTCAGCAAGATGGAAGGAAATTATAAATAACAAAGTTTCTTTTCTAGTTAACAACAGCCATGGAATCTAGGACAATTACTAATACACAAGAACGTGGTAAGATATACTAATATTTACTAACTTTTGTCATAGGAGCAGTTAATAAATATTTTTGTTATTAAATAAAGCAATTGTAGTGTTAATTTCCTATTGGAAAATTGCAGTCCAAAGCACCACCTCTCACAAACCCAGGCTAAGTTGTCATTTTTCACACTGTGTTTCACAAGAAAGGATCCAGCTAAGACACAAACCAGGAAAGATCTCTTTAAATCTCAAATTCAGAAACATTTTTGGGTGAACCTGGAGAAAAGTTGGATAATTCAACTCATTTTGATTCTGAGGAAAAACACACACACACTCACACACACACACACACACACAAGCACACACTTTTTTTTTTTTCTTGTTTTGTCTTCTTGGAAAGTTCTCAACTATAACCAATACTAACCAGCTCAGAATTGTAGTCACTGAGATAACACAATATGATGACCTTAGATAAGTTGCTTGTGCCCTCTGGACCTCGGTTTGCTTATTTATAAGATAAAAGGGGTAGACTTAATACTCTCAAATTTTCCTTCCAAAACTAAATGCTATGAGTGACTTATTTTTTATACTGTGAGAACAAGTGTCTAGGTACTGAGGTTTGATCTCTGAAATTTCAAGAGCCTGTCCATTCTCAGTTCTTAATGTTCAATAAAAATTCAATTATCTTCTTTCAGTTCAGTTTTTCATGATTCCTAACTATAATACTTATAAATTATTTTAAGATAATATAATACTGTTATATATAACTTTATATTATTTACTCTACCTATAACTTTAGATGTAGACAGCTTCCTATTGCAGTGGATAAAGCATGGGCCTTGGAATCAGGAAGATCTACATTCACATTCCTCCTCAGATACTTACTAGTTGTGTGAGTCTGGGCAAGTCATTTACTATTTGCCTCAGTTTCCTGAGGTTAAATGGATAAAAATAACACCAACCTGATAGGGTTATCATGAGGATCTAATGAGTTAACACACATATGGCACTTTGCCAATCTTAGGACACTATAATAAATGCTAGCTATAATTAGTATTATTGCCTGAAGACCAGCTCAATATCAATTCCTTTTTTACTCATGCTAGGCCAATCGTTCACTCTCCTGGAAGACCATGAAAAGAGAAGGGCAGAAGAAAGCAGAACTGAGTTCAGGAGCCCCCTTATTCTACAGAGGAGAAAACTGAAACACACAAGTCCCATCATTGCTGAGGATTGTACAAGTAGTAATTTGAGTGACTCCCCTCCCCTTAATTGTAGCACTTTCCCTATTGATTCTCTCTAATTTACCATATGGAACATGTATATGTGTGTGTATTATATATGTAATATATCAGCGTAAATGAGATTTCATAGGAAGACATAGGAGACACATAGGACATCTCATCAATTAATTAAATTAAGTTAATCTCATTAATATGAAAAATAGTTCGCAATAGCTAATGAAAGCTTTTATTCCATATGAAATTGTCATGGTTAAAATTTATGCTAATCAAATAAAATGTTGTTGAAAATTTCGTTCATTTTATTTCTTGAAAATATGAGATGCCCTATGTGTCCAGACTTTAGGGACACCTTGTACATAAACACACATGTACCTATACACATATATATACACACAGGGGTACATACGTACACACATATATAGTTTAGACATAGCTGTTTTCATGTTGTCTCCCCCACTGGATTGATCTCCTTGAGGTCAGGATCTGTCTTTTCCTTTTTTTGTATCCCCAGCACTTAGCACAGTACCTTCACTAATAGGCCCTTAATAAATGTTTATTGGCTGATTAATATACCTGCGGCAGGATTTGAGCTGAAATCTCTTTTCCTGATTCCAAGCCCAATATTCTCTCTATTGCACCCCTCCTAGCTAGGACACTAGCAATCCCACCTGCTAGTTTTTCTCCATTCGCTGGCAGGAGATCATTTCCTATGGAAAGGCTGATATTTGTGATATTTAAACAGGTCAAAACAAGATAAGAGTTTGGGGCCTGAAGTCAGGAACACTTCTCTTACTGAGTTCAAATCTGGCCTCAGATAATCACTAGCTATGAGGTGTGAACCTGGGTGAGTCATTTAACCCTATTTGGCTCAGTTTCCTCATCTGTAAAATGAGCTGGAGAAGAAAATGGCAAACCACTCTAGGAATTTTACTGAGATAACTTCAAATGGGGTCATGAAGAGTCAGAACTGAAAAACTGACTAACAACAAACAAAGGAGCAGAGAGGAAGGTCACTACTGAGGTGGCCATGTTCATCTTACTTGGGTTCACTGCCCGCAGGGAAGGAGGTCAATTTTTTTCTCTAATCCTGATCTATAGCTCCTATTTGTCTAGGGTTTGAATGGTTACAAAGGGCTTTCCTAAAACTATCAGGCAAATGTAGGTGGCTGTGAAAGGATATAGTGGAGGAGCTAATCTATGAACCAATCAATAAGAATTTCTTGTGTTTACTATACCTGTGCCAGACTCTATGCTAGGTCCTAGCAATACAAAGACAAAAATGGAATGACCCTCAAGCAGTTGCATTATACCTATGTATAAATTTTTATATATGTGCGTGCATGTATAAGATACATACAAAATAAATACAATTTACCCATTTATTATCAGGAAGGGAGCATCCGGGAAGATTAGGAAGAGTCCCATGTAGAAGTTGGCACTTCCGGTGACTTTCAAGATAACTAGGGATTCTGAGCAACAAAGGAAATGTAAATTCCAAGTGTGGGGGACAGCTTGAACAAAAGCCTGGGGACAGGAAATGGAGTGCTATGTGAAGAAGAGCAAGAGAGAGAGTTGGACTATAGTGTAGAGCAGCCGTTCTCAACCTGTGGGTTATGTTCAATTTGTAACAATGAAAATACATCCTGCATATCAGATAGATTCATCACAGTAGCAAAGTTACGGTTATGAAGTAGCAATGAAAATAATTTTATGGTTGGAGGTCACCACATCACAAGGAACTGTATTAAAGGGTCGCAGCATTAGGAAGGTTGAGAACCACTGGTGTAGAGGAATAGTAAGTGGACTATTTGTGCCTTACCTGTGGTAGAGCCTTCTGAGCTCCTGTTGGTTTGATCGGCCACAATTGGACATACTGTAACTTCACTCTAACATAATGATGTCATCTTGGTCCTCTTCGAGAATGAAGGGCAACCAACCAACCAGCCAACCAAGAGGAACAATGTATGAACTGTGGCAATGGATAATATGGCTGACAGAGTAGCCTGGAGATAGAGGAGTTGCATTCTAAAGGAATCTCAGTGAAGATAATCCTAAGGATCATATTAAAGTTACCATACTACTCAGCATAGTTATGTTAATGGTCATTATTAAACTCTCATTTTTTTTTCTCTAGGTAAAGTAATCCCCATATATCTAGCTTCTATTCTACTATCTAGATCTAATTTTCTGATCTTATTTTTATCTTCATTTGAATAACGTTCCCCACGTCCCTCTCCAAAACCCATGTTCCTATCCTTCTCTAACTATACAGAGATATTTAGTCATAACAATAATAACAACAGAAACTATAATAATAACCATATCATTCATATATTACTTTAAGGCTGGTAAAACACTTTACAAATATGATTTCATTTACTCCTCACAACCACCTGGGGAGGGAGGTGCTATGCTTATCCTGATTTTATAGCTGAGGAAGCTGAGATGTAAAGAAATTATGACCTGCCTCAGATCACGCAGCTACCTAGAGGCCAGATTTAAAATCAGGTCTTCCTAACTCTGGGAAAGTGTTCTACCACTGAAACACTTAGCTGCTTCGATCTAGGGGAACAGGGACAGGATGCATTAGTGGGACTCATGTGCTTTCATTGGCACTTCCCATGACTATAAAAGGGACTACAAATCCTTGCCCTTCCTAACATTTGGGTTCCTGATTTGGGTCAAATTGGTACTGTTCTCCTGCCTTTCTACAAGCAGACCTGGATAAAATGAATAATGCAACCACTTTCCTGAGATAAAATGGGGGACAGAGAGACAATCTGGGAGAAAATCTAGATGGGTTCAAAGAGGAAAGGCTCATCTGATTAGTCAAGTCAACAAGTAATTATTTGATCTATGTGCCAGATATGACAGGTGTCCAAAACTGTGTCCTTCCCCTGAGAAGAAACTTACCATGTATACAAAAGAAGGCTTAAAAAGAAGGGGAAAAATAGGGGGCTAGAAATTATTCTGAGATTTGTCCTATTTGGTTTAGTTTAAATAGATGGTCCCCTGGGAAAAGGGATGAGCACCATCTGGTGGAAGAAAACCAAACTGCTAAGAGGAACTGGTTGAGTAAGACCTGAGGGGCAGAAAACTAATGAGAAATGAGCACTTTTTCCTCACCTTCTGTATTCTCCCAGCACCCAAAGGAGAGTTGAACTGCAGAAAGCGGTGAATCAGCTAAAGCGAGCAACAGGAAAGCAACAAGCTGATGGTGACATGACCAACCACCACTTGCTGGAAGTGGGAAAGGATTGCTGATGGAGAGAAACAATTGTTAACACCTACTGAGAATGGCAGTCACTGGAGACTAAGGGAATCTAGTCCAACCAACCTCTTCATCTTAATGATGAGGAAATTGAAGCTCAGAGAAATGAAGTGACTTGGCCAACATCATAGTTAAGTAAGCCTCAGAGACAGGATATTTATAGGTCCTCTTACAGCCAGTGTTCTTTCCACTGTGTGACTGCCTCAAAGCTGCTGGCTTCATGAATTGTAACAGCAGCTCTGATGGAAACAAACCCAAATCACTCCCAACTAGAGTCCTACTTAGTCATACTTTTAATCACTGGGGTTTTGTAGTTTTCTGGGAGAGTCAAGTAAAGTCAATAAATGTTTATCAAAGACCTACCCCATATGCCCAGTACTGTGCTAATCCCTAAGAATACAAAGAAAGACAAAACAAAAACAAAAACAAAACCAGACCCTGCTTTCAAGGAGCTTGCAATCAAATGGTTCCTCCATGCAAACAACTACATACAAAGAAGATTTATGCGCAAGACAAATTGGAGATAATCTCAGAGGGAAAGCACTAACTTTAAAAGAGACTAGGAAAGTCTTGCAAAAGGGGGGATTTTAGTAGAGACTTCAAAGAAGCCCCAAAGTGAAGAGTAGGAGATAGAGAATTGCAGACTTGGGGGACAGTCAACGATACAATAGTATAGCTAGAATTTATATTGGGCTTTTAGGTTTGCAAAGGACTTTACAAATATTATTTTATTTTATCCTCACAACAACCCTAGGAGGTAGTTGCTATTACTATTGCCACCTTGCATATTAAAAAACTGAGGCAATCAAAGAATGGTTTGCTCGGGGTCATGCAGCCACTAAATTTCTGAGACTGGATCTGATCTGAAATCTTGACACTGGATCAAGATGGGTCCATCCATTGGGACATCTCACTGTCCACAGTGAAAATACACAAAATGGAGAAAGGGAGTGTCATGTGTGAGGAACAAGGTCAGTGTCCCTGGAATATATAATATAAATACATGAAGGTCAATAAGGCGCAAGAAGGCTGGAAAGGTAGGAGAGGGCCATGAAATGAAGGGCTCTTAAAGCCAAGCAGGTTTACTTGTTAGCCCTCACAGTTTAGGTGCATTGATCTATTTGTATCCTTTACCTTTGCAATAAAACTCATTCTTTGAACCTTGTTAGTCTGTGTGCTCTTAAGGGGAATTGGTAACTACCCTTGGGGAGTACCAAACACTCACATAAACTGAGAAGTCTTAAGTGTGACCACTCGGAGAGAAAGCACTTGGTTTTGAAAATTGTCGTGCTTCTCAGTATTTTAGTCATGGCTGCTGCAATTTGGATTACAATATTTGCTTCTTCTGGTCCTTGCTGCTTCTGCTTGTCAACAACATGAATTCAATTCAATTCAGCAAACTGGATACCTGCTTGAAAACAACATTAAAGAGACAGATATATGTATGTGCATATACATAAAAGTACAAACTGGAGGTCATGTGGGGGTTGTGAGAGAAACATGTAAAATGTGTGTGTAAGGCATCAGGCCGTAAGAAAAAAAATAATCTGTCATCTAAGGAATGAAGCTATCTTACAATGATTGATTGGAATGTATTATTTTCAGCTTTAAAGTACAACTTTTAACAATTAATTTAAGAAGGCCTTTTGAGCATTTCAGCTGCAATAAATGCTAAGAATTCCAAAAATGGCCCCCTCCTCAAATAAGTCTGTTATTGCCCTGAATCTGGCCTTGCTGGTGCTTCTGTGGCTCTCCAAAGGGACCTGCAGTTGGGGTTAAAATTGTTGCTTGGGTTTTGCATGGATTAGGATAAAAGAATTTCTTGAGGTTCTGGATTCATTTGAAATGGATTAAAATGGATAATTAAAAATAAACCAACAGAGGAGGGAAAAACTTGTAATCCTTCCACCCTGACAATGAGACAGATCCCAACCCAAGGTAACAAGTCTTGACCTGCTCTCTAGTCCAGTAATCTTGCGGTCAGAACTCAAAATCAAATCAAGGTTTCATTCACCGAACCCCTTTTATGATATGAGTTTCTGATAAGGTACCCCAGGCAGACTACAGTTCTCTCTTCTCTCCTTGCAAACACAAGCCCAAGGGTGTGCTGCAAATGGAACTCTCTCTCTACGTGCTCTTTCCCCAGATGTTTTCAGCTCCCACTCTGCCAACAATCCTTTACTGCTGCATTCCAACAAATTAGCCATGTGACAGATTATTTTTAACTTCAATAGAATCGCTCCCTCTCTTTTAATATATTGTGCTTGTCCCACATTCCCTCGGTGAAAAGGGCACAATCGGCTACTTCTGAGAACTTTTAATTACTCCCAATTGTTTGGAAAACCTCTTAGAAGCTTGAAAATAACATTTCTTTCTCCCATCCCCCTCCCACCTGACCTTTCCTCCATTTTTTTCATTAGTCGTTTTTTGATGCAAACCCAGTTTTTTGCTGGTGCCATATTTTCCTAGAGTGAGCAAAGAAATGCTTTGTACCCCTAAGTGGAGATCACTGTGCTCCCCATGTCCTCCCTCTTCCCATCACAATACTTTTTCTCAATTTAGTTTAGATTTGGGGACTGCAGTCTTTTAAGTGGGGCTGCAAAAGTACCAGACCCTTTGGTGGTTTCTCCCTCTAACTTAGAAAAGTATCATGGTAAGTCAGTTCCCCAAAAGTGTCTGTTACTAACCAGGCATTGTGCTCATTGTTGAAGATACAAGAGGGGCAAAAGAAAATCCCTGCCCTTGAGAAGTTCACTTCTGTTTTAGGAAGTGATAGTTTTCATAAGGGATAAAATAAGGGTAGCTGTGTGGCTCAGTGAATAGAGCACCGGCCCTGGAGTCAAGAGGACCTGAGTTCAAATTTGACCTCAGACACTTAACCCTTACTAGCCATATGATCTTGGGCAGGTCACTTAACCTCGATTATCCTGCCTTCCCCCTCCAAAAAAAAAAATCTTAACTCATAAGGGATAAAATACACTTTGAATACCTTAAGATTTAATCTATTTATAAACACTTTATAAATAAAAGGGAAAGATACTTTTACAAAACAGAATTGGAGTTTGATAAAGAAATTTACCTGAAACAAATAAAAGTTCTACTTTCATTAATAGAAACATTTTTAAGATCAACTAATTAAAAAAAAATTCATAGGGTCTAAATATAACTTCATCAATATGTTTTAGGTATACTCAAAGAAGAAAGAAACAGCCGCATAGTTGCAGCCCAGTTATGTGCAAAAACTTATCTTTGCCATCTCTGCTCATGTATTCAGAACCCAAGCTGACTAGAAAAACAAAGTCAATGGTTTCCAAGAATATATTCATTGCATACAGGAATCAGATAGCTTTCTACATGTATTTCATAACCCAATCTGTGTGACAAGATCCTATCAGACCCCAAAACCAATCAAAACCTGCATATGAGAACTTGGGTTTGAGGACAATGTCATGTGAATTCTAGCCAGTTCCTGGTATGGTGCCCTCCAACCCCATTGAAATTAAATTTAAAAAGTAATACCCTCTAGGACAAGGGTACTTAACCCAGTGTCCATGGTCCCTCAGGATCTGTTGATAAATTTCAAGGGGTCTGTGAACTTGGATGGGAAAAAAATTATTATATCATTCTCACTGTCCTTTTGTTTTCTTTTGTAATTCTGTGTCATTTATTTTGTACATTTAAAAGCCTTGTTAGGAGAAAGAAGCTTTAGGTTTCACTAAAACTGCCTCTTGTGGTGCAAGATACAAAAGGGGTCAGAAACCTCCGATGTATGATAAAATATGTATAGTCTAGAATGACAGGCTGAATTTAATGATCACATTTAAATGTCTAGTTCAATGTTTGGGTTCAAAGAAATGAACATGAACAAGAAAGGGGTAGATGTGGCTAAATAAGACTGTAGGAATTTAGACGTGGAAAATCATTTAACTTAGGCGTTTTTATGATCCATAGAGAGGTTTCAAGGATTTTGTGAACTTGGGTGGGGAAAATACAATTCTATTTTTACTAACTTTTGATTTCCTCTATAATCCTATGTATTTTGTTGTATGCATTCAAAAACATGGTTCTGAGAAGTGGTCCATAGGTTTCACTAGACCATTGCCCAAAGGTTCCATGGCACAAAAAGGGTTAAAAATCCCCAGTCTTGGATAAAACATAAACTCTTCACCTTGACATTTAAATCCCAGGCTTATGCTATGTTATTCCCCTTCTAGCCAAACTGGCCTTTACAGAAAAGGCTAGCCCTGTCTCAGGCCTGTATGCACTCCTTCTTGCTCCCCATGCTTTTTGGAATCTTCAGCTTTATTTAAGATTCTTGCACTGTTCTACATTCCTGATGCCTCTTCATCATTAGGGCTCTCTTTCTCCTCAATTTATCATTTTTTAAATTGTCTGTTTGTATGTTGTACCCTTCTTCACTGTCCCCCAATAGAATGTCAGCTCTTCAGGGGCAGAAACTGTTTTTTCTTTGGTTGTATCCTCCTCACCTTAACAAAGAATTGTTGGATTGGATTAATAATAACTAAAAGAAAAAAAAATACTGCCGTCAGTCCCCAAGAGCTCCCTTCTTCTGCCTTGTTTTGAAATGCAAAAATTTTGTATTTATTCATTCAACAGAGTTATATTGAGTATAAATATTTGCTTAGTCCAGTCCTCCGTGCAAAAGCACAGTATTGTGATAATATAAAGATGAACTAGACACAGTCTGTGCCCTTGAGGATTGAAGGCATAACATTTTGTACAGTACAGACTGGACTCCTGCTTACTGACTTAAGCCTGAGACTAAATGTATATACAGTGTTTATATGTCTGCTATAATTTTCCAGAATCATTTATGGGGAACAAATGGTTTTCTTAATCTCCTTTAGGGTCAGAAAATTCTTTTAATTCCCTTTGGTTAATGAAGAAGATAGGCTATTTCTGTCTCTAAATCTATAAGTTCCTGTCTATTCCCAACCTCCCTCCATCGCTCACAAACCAGTTTACAAGTTAGAAAAATATCTCAGAAGCCATTTCTAAATTTCAAATTTTGCCAGTGGTCTATGCCAAGGTGGGATGGAAAAGTTAGCAAGGACTCTTTGTGGCTTTTTCTGGCTTTTTCTTTTAATATCTTTTTTTAAATGTCTTCTTTTTGCACAATTTGCCCAATTAGCAAAAGAAGAGAGTGATGGTGAATTCAGATGTCAACCCAAAATAATTTCATTAACAATATATTACTTTTAAAGTCACAGACCTGACGGCTCTACCATGGCCAATGGGAAGATTTTTTTTTTTGACAAATCAAGATGCCCCTTTAAAAAATATATATTATATGTGTGTGTGTGTGTTAAGATGCAACTAGGTGGCCCAGTGAATAGAGAGGGTATCAGCCCTACTCAGGAAGACCTGAGTTCAAATATGGCCTCAGACACTTAACACTTACTAGCCATGTGATCTTGGGCAAGTTACTTAACCCCAATTGTCCTGCCTTCCCCCCTCCAAAAAAAAAAAAGCAAAAAAAAAATTATATATATATATATACACACACAAAATAAAGATCAAAATCAAACAACCAGATATTAAAATAACATTTTAAAAGCAAACATTAATTTAAAGATGTCTTTGACAAATAGGGGCAGCTTTCCAGAGCACCTGGGTCCTTCACAGTCATGGGAAACTCCAGGGCTCTTTAATCAGAGCAGTGGGAAAGGGCGAGATTCCAGATGTCACTATCTTCACATTAATTAAAAGAATCATTTGTATCATTTATGTAAGATAAAAGAGGCGTTTGGAGTAAGGAAGGAAATTAGATCAAACTTTCTGCACATAAACTTTATTGCAGTTTATAAAAGACTTGCACAGCTCCTTCTTAAATCTGCATCAGTGTCACAAGTAGACAAGAGAAAAGTGTTTCAGGAAGTTGGAGTTCCTTTCTTGAATTATTTGACCATCACATTCTGACCAAATAGACAGAGTTTAACATTTGGAACCAAGCTCATTAAAAAGAACTCCTAAAAACAGAATTCAGAAGCCTCTTTTTCTTTCTCCTCCTTTGCCCTATAGGGTTGCCTTTTTATGTTACTATGATAAAGAAGGTTCTTGAAATTGCATGCTGGTTTATTGTTCTGTTTATTTATAAAATAATTGAAGTTAGCCAGGGGCATAGGAGGAAGACAGAAATTCATCTTATCTCATGAAGGGAGAGAATGTCATTTCTTCCCTGAATGTTTTGTAGAATCCTAGATCTAGAACTAGAAAAGACTTCAGAGGTCATCTAGTTCAACCCCTCATTTAACAGAGGAGTGAACTGAGGCCCAGAGGGGTTATATGACTTGCCCAGGGTCACACGCAGAAAGAAGTGGCAGAACTAGTAATGAAACTCAGGTCTAATGATTCCCCATTCACCTCACTTACAATCTTCCTATCCTGCTCACCTAGTTACAAATTTTCATTACATCATGTCATATTGTGATTCGAGATTACTAAATCTTTGTTCTAGAAAAATGCCTCACACTCCCTCTAGCTGAATCATCAGGGTAAAGGTGCCAAGTATTTTATACGAGAAAGGTGTGGGAAGCCATAAAGAAAAAGTATAAATTACTAAGCTTCATGTTACATTTGATGTCCCAATTTATGACATATATGTTTATCTCACTGAGCAAAATAACACTTGAAATCCTGTAATCATTCAACATAAATGTGTTTCATTTTGGTGTCCTACCCATAGATTCCATTCCCTCTGGCAATCTACCTAAGGTAAAGGGAAGCAGTACAAGCACACACTAGAATTTTTGTTGTAATGTTCACAATAAAACTGTTTTTTAAAACTTGCTTCTGAACCTTATTAGAGGCAGAAGAGTTTTTTTTTAATGCTTTTTGATATTTTAAATATATCTAACTATTTAAAAAAAACCTTTCCCCTTTTTGAGTTTTTGATAACATATATGTAAAAAAAACTGGGACATTTTCTTGCCATATCTTTTCCTTGAATTTTACAAACCTGTTATTCTTAAGCTCCTTATGAGCACTGGGCTACAAAATACTTGGTTAATGTACTGTTTGTTAGCAATAGTTCAGTAGCAGTTATCTTTATTTTCCTGGAGGAAATAGGTATGCTTTATTTCATGCTATACAAAAATCCAAATTTACAAAACAGATACATCAAAGACTGATTATTTATATTATAGGAGGAGTATTTGGTTTCTCAAAAGATGTGCTCTGGGACTACTTTAGACGATTTAGGGTAAAAAGCATTTACTGAATACTTACTAGGTGCCAGGCACTGTACTGAGTGTAAAATATAAGCAAAAAGAAAGATTATGTCTGCCTTCTGGGAGCTTACTTTTTCATGGAGGAAGACAACATATAAAGGAAGCTGAAAACGGGGGTGGGAGAGGTATGGACAAGGGGCATGGTGTTGAAGAAGATCCAAGAGGGGAGTGAAGGTTAGCCAGTCCCGGGTTACAGTAAAAGATGGAGGGAACTCCCCAATGGCAGAAAGCAGCTGTCACAGAGAACACAGCAGAGAAAGGTAAATGTTCCAGGATGAGACCACAACTGAGACAGCGCTGAAGCCTAAAAGTCAGAAACAGAGCCACAAGGCATGTTTCTCTGCTCCATTAAATAATTAAAAATAGGCAATAATAACAGCTGTATGTGTCCTATATGACAGGGGCCACTAGGTTGCTTAGTGGTGTCAGACCTGGAGTCATTAAGACTTCTCTTCCTGAGTTCAAATCTGGCCTCAGACACTTGTAGCTATGTGATTCAAGTCACTTAACCTTGTTTGCCTCAGTTTCCTCATCTGTAAAATGATCTAGAGAAGGGAATGGCAAACCACTCCAGTATCTTTGCCAAGAAAATCCCAATAAGGTCGCAAAGAGTCAGACAAGACTGCAATGACTGAAAAATAATATCATTCCATATGATACTTATCATTGGAAAAATTCTAGAATGTATTTAAAAGTAAAGGTTAGTGCATCTCTAATCACCAACTCTGTGCCAGGCACCTATAAGTGCTAGGGATTCAAAGACAAAAATGAAACTGTCCTTGACCCCAAGGAACTCACATTCTGTCTGCAAGTGACATCATGTACATATACCTATAATATACACAAAATTTATGAAAAATGAATATAAGGTCATTTGTGGTAGGAGGTACTAATTTCTGGGAAGATCAGAAAAAACTTCATGCACAAAGTGGTAGCTGACCTGAGTTTTGAAGGAAACTAGGGATTCTAAAAAACAGAGGTAAGGAGGAAGTTCCTTCCAGGGATAGGAGATAGTTAATATAAATTCACAGAGCCAGCATTTGGAGGGTATTATGTGTGAGGAACAAGTTGGCAGTATTTCAGAGTACTTGATAGATAGTAGTATGGCATAAAGGTTGTAAAGAGAGTGTTTGGATGCCAATCATAGGAATTGACATTCTGGAGTTCATTGAGTAGGAGAGTGATGGAGTCAGTCTTCTGTTTCAGGAAAATCATTTTAGTAGTTATATAGGATGGATTGGAAAAAAGGGGACCAATAAAAAGGCTATTGTAGTAATCAAGGCAAGAAGTGATCAAGGCCTTAACTAGGGTGATGGCTATATGAGTGGAGAGAAGTGGACTAATCTTTGTCAGTAGAAGTAAGATTTGGCAACTGATTGGATATGAGGCAAAGTGAAAGTTGATAGCGCAAATCTGGGTGACTGGAAAGATAGTGATGCCTATGATAGAAATAGAGAATTTGAAAAGATGAGTGGTTGAACCAAAATAATTGGTTCTGTAGTGGAGACGGTGAGTTTGAGATGCTGCAAGATATTTGAAATATATCAGGAAGCAGTCAGTGATGCAGGATTGGAACTCAGTCATGGGGTGATAGGATCTGGACTCTGAATTTTCCTATACATTTCAGTAGCCCAGAACACCCAAGGCATGTGGCTCAGCCCAGTCTACATAGATACTCAATAATCCTTTTAACAGCCATTTCCAGTGGCTCTTCAACCACTTAACTCCTTTCATTGTCTACACCTCGCCCACCCAGAGCTACTTACCACTCCTTAATTCCATCAAGATCTTTTTACTGACCATTTTTTTTTCCTTTTTTATATATCAACTATCAGTCTCACCCCCATTAAGTTGCACATTCACTTAGAATCTAGTCCAATTCTATTAGTAATACAAATAAACCCTGCTACTTTGACTGAAAGAAGGTGTGAGTGGTCAAATTCTTTCAAGGCAGACCCCCCTTGCAGCCTTACATTTCAGGGTTCCCAGCACGCCAAACTGCAACATCAGGAGAAAGACAAAAACTAAATACATAGAGAAATAAGAAGCAGTGATCACAAAGAGTCAATATGGCTTCATATGCCAAGCCAGACCAACCTCATTCCAATTTGTTGATAGTCTTAGAGAGTTGCCTGTGGTCCTTAAAGTCTGAGTGCTTCAGAAAACCACATTACAAAAGAGAGGCCAATGAGTTACACTGGGGAGAAAATTTCCATATTGGGAATTTCCTACAACTGATGAAATAACCAATCTGGATCAAAACCCCAAAATAATACAAAAATATGGTCTTTTATTATTATTAGAGTTCACTGTTAAAATTTTTTATGTTTTCAAGTATGAATTGATTTTACCACCATTTAAGGTATGGTCTGGTTTACAAAAAAAGTTTCTGTTGCCTATCTATTGTGTGAAATTTCATAGAATTTAGAGTTCTTAAGGACTTCGAAGATCATCTAGTCTACTTTTTTGTGTACTGGACTTTTTTCATAGTCTGATGCAACCTATGGACTTCTCAGAATAATGTTTTTAAATGCATGAAATAAAATAGGATTATAAAGGAAACCAATTATATTAAACATGATGAAATATATTAATTATTTTATACAAAGAAAGTCTTAGCTTAAAGCTGTGCTAAGACTTCTGGGATGCCCTATATAATTAATCAATCATTATATAAATATCACAGCTAATTAATGATATATTATTCATTGATAATTGTATGTGATATTTTTAAAAGTTCATAGATCCCAGGTTAAAAACCCATGATCTAGTCCAATTCTCCAATTAATAAGATGAAGAAACTGGAACCCAAGTTACTTCCCCAAGGTCACCCAGCTAGAGAATATTAAATTCAGGTTTTCTGATATTTTCTTTTCTGTCCTTCTTCATTGACTATTGATTTTCACCTGTCCTCTAAGTTGTTCATGTTCTATACATAGACAAGTGGTTCAGTAGGGATGCCCCAGAGGTACCCAGTTGACTACAGTCTAGTAAACTGTAGTATGATCATTTTCAAATTTTGTGATATTGTTTGGTACTCCAAACTCTCTTTTTCAGCAAAAGTACAAGTCACATTCCAATACAACACTATGTTAGTGACCCAGGATTCATGGAGGATGTGCCAAGTTATCATAAGGCCTGGAAATTTATAGAAAGGCTTTGAGTACATTCCCAGCAAGAGGTTATATGTATCATTGGAAGACCATTCTTATTAAATGTGAGGAGGCTCATCACAGTAGTAATAGTGGCAACCTGGTGGAAAATGTTGGCAAGGTGGCACTAAGAACCCCCAATGATACTACAGTTTTTGGACTATCTATAAATATTAATTTAGATAGAACACTGGACCCAGAGTTGGGAAGATGTGAGTACAATTATGACTTCAGACACTTCTTAGTTCTGTGGCAAGTCACTTAGTCTCTTTTTGCTTCAGTGTCCTCATCTTTAAATGGGGATAAAAATAGCACCTACCTCACAGGGTTGTCATGAGGATTAAATAAAATAATATTTGTAATGTGCTTAGCAAATAAAGTTCTATAAAAATGATAGCTATTGCTATTTATCCAACAGCTAAATCAAAATTCTATGAAGGAACTTAGCCATGTCATATTGACATCCTCACCATACTAGAAGACTTAAGAAAATTGCAAATAAATGGAAATATGACTCTTATTCTCTTTAGAGAGTGTGGGTGTCGGCAAAGTAGATTTAATTGTGTGACCAAAGGCAGTAGGAAACAACATTTTATGAGATGCTTGGTCATCTTGCCTTGCAGGGCTCATCATAAACAGAATAAAAAGACCACCCAGGAGATAATCGCAACTTATGTGCAATGTCCACTGAGGAAGCTGGCTATGTTGGGAGGAGAGGGAAAAAAATTGTAAGTGTGTAGAATGTTAGCCTTGAAATCAGAAAAACCTGGGCTCCAATCTTTCTACTCTCCCTCAGTAATGTGACCATGGGCTAGCCAACCCACTACTCTGAGCCTTGTTTGTAAAATAGAGTTAATGCCAGTTGTACCAATCTCAAAGGATTATGGTGAGAGCTAAATGATATCATGTATGCTTGGTGCTTTGCGAATTTTAAAGCATATAAATGACAGATAAGATTATTACTAAGTAGAAAAACTCTATGAAGAGCGGTGGCAAGATTTTACAGATCAACTCAACACAGAAACATCCAAAAGGATGTTGAAACACATGGGTTAGACTTCACAGCCCAGGTATCTTTGGGAAGAAGGAATGGGCAAGAGAAACTGCTTCTGGTTTCCCAATAAAAAGATTTTTGAAAACAAAACAAAATAAAACAAAAAGTCCAAAACCCAAGCACTGAGAGAACCAGTGTTTTATTTGGGGAACCTCGTTATTAATGGATGGAATCATCTTCAGCCCTTCTATCCATATGGATGCTGATTGAAAGCCCTGCAGAAGCCTAGCCCTGAAGGAAGGCATGAAAGGAAGGATCTGGCTTGCAGAGAGTGAAAGGAAACCAAAGGCTCATAGATTATTCAAAGGCCTCATCCAGGAGTATAATTAAACACTTATTTCTTTGAGAAGCTAAAGCAAGTACTATGGGAGAGATTTAAATATATATATTTGCATATATACATTTATAAAACAATTTCTACTGTGGAGGAATTTATCATCTAAAGATAGATAGTATGAAGAAGTTTAAAACACTCAATAATACACAAATAATGACAAACAAAGATGTCATCTTGGTACAAAATAGGTGCTGAATGATAAGGATGCGATGGGGTTAATCAGGGGAGAGTTTTCTGTAGGGTTTTGAACAAAGGGAAAATAGGGGCTAGCTGGACAATGCCAGGTGAGAGGAATTGCATGTTTTTACAGCAAAGGCATTGGAGCAATCATGTGTGGGGTATGTCAAATTTCCTTAACTAGATGAGGGAGTCTGTGCTAGAGGAATAATAATAAACAAGGTTAGTGGAAAGGGAAGTTGGTGGCAAGACAAGAAAATAAAAAGTTTAAAACTGCAACTGGAGTTTATTAAAGTATTAACAAAATACCTTTCGAAATTCATTGAAAGGATCAAAATCCATTCCCCAAGACAGAATTGTTCAAAGGATACTAACAAACGGTTCCCCCCCAAAAGAATTAGAAACAATTAACAACCAAATGAAATCATGATCTAAATTACTAATAGTAAAGGAAATGCAAACAAAAAAAATTCCCCAAAACTCTTCTCCTTTGCACATAGAGAACTGGCTAAGACAGTAGATGGAAAGTAATGTTGGAGGACCCACAGAAAAATAGGTAAACTCATGCAGTGGTGTCAGATTTGAATAGAAATGGAGACCACTAAGCCATACAAAAGGATTCTTGTGGGTCTACATATTGACTTAAAATGTAAAATATTATCTCTGTTTTATTATATTTGTTATTTGTTAAATTATCCCAATTACATTTTAGCCTGATTCAGGCAGCATTTGGGAGTGTTATTACCCTTGTGCCCCATATTTAACAGTTCTTCACTAATGCACAGTTTGTGGAGCTTGTGAATTGACCCAGCCATTCCAAAAGGCAATTTGGAATTAAGCTAAGAAAATAAGGAATGCCCTTTGACCAGAGATCCAACTACTAAGTAAGGAAATCAGTGATGAAAAGAAAGATCCTATATCCAACAAGAAATTCAGGCTAGCATATTTTGCAGCCAAGGAACTGGAAAAAAACATAGATGTCATTGACTAGGGAATGGCTAAGCAAATTGTGGTCCATGAATGGAATGTGATGGAATATTTCTGTCCTATAATAAACCATGAGTATGATGAACACAGAGAAGTATGATAAAACATATGAAATGATACAAGGTAATGTAAGCAGAACCCATTAAAGAATATGGACAAGGATTTCCAAGGTGTAAGTGAAAAGAACAACAATGTAAAACTTGTGAAATTATAATGATTGGCTGATTGGCCCTAAAGAAGAGACAAGAGAATGTACTTTCCTCCCTCTCTCCCTTGGGGTTCATTCATTCTCTAAAGAAAGGAAAGGAATTGAAGTGAGTGAAGGAAGTGGTTATTTACACTCTAGAGTGTAAAGGAAACGCAAACAAAAAAAATTGGTATCCCATAGGGATATATCTATACATATAAAAGCTAGAATGAGCTTTTTTATGAATTAGTTCCTCCTGGTCCCTCCCTTCAGAGCTGGGATTGGTCCCAGCTCCTCTGGATTACAATCTTCCTAACTCACCCATTACATATTGCTCCTTAACTTGTTTCTTCCTCCATGTAGACATGGGTCTACATAGGTCCCATGATCAGAAAATGGCAGTGTGTGGAACGAGTGAAAACTTCTCAGTCTGGAATGTACCCCTCCCCTGACTCCTGTCAATTACTTTTACCTTCCTTTGTCTGTTTTCCTGCCTTGGTGAGACCTGTCCCACCTTCCTTCCCTTGCAGTCCCAGTAGGGAAGAGATTGGTGGAGTAGGTTTCTCCACCAATGAGAGGAAACAGCTGGGCTGGGAAAGAGGACGGACTAATTGGGTCTTTAAAATCCTAGTTCTGATCTTTGAAACTCTCTCTCTCGGCCATCTGCCTCATGGGTCAACATCGGTAAGAGATCCCTCATGGGGCAGATAGCTCCCTTCTCCTGGAGGAAGGGAATAAACTCCTTTTCTTATCTAAGGCATCTCTGTGTTTACTTTTCTAATTAAATTAAGGATAATGGGTATTTTTCAACCCAAACAGCAGGATAATCTATGCATGGACATGTAAGTTAATATGCATGAAGGCTATTAGGCATGTGCAATAGTTAGGTCTCAGTAACCAGGGATAAACTCTTAAGTTCCAGCCATGCCACCAGCTTTGGTCTTTCCAACTTTCTTGAGCTAGGAGGCCCTGACCATAATTCTTTCAAAACAGAATGTTCTTATCTGCTAACACTGTATCTCTTAGCAAACTCCTTGTATGGCAATATCTGTGGAAGCAGTACTCCATATATTACTAGACTCTTTATCTCACAGTAGTGAACACTTCACCTATAATGTTGGACTTGGTTTTTGTTTGGTTAAATGTGCTAAGCTGTTTTCCTCCTGTTCTTTCTTATAAGGGATAACTCTCTAATGG
Organism: Pseudocheirus occidentalis; assembly: GCA_028646575.1. Taxonomy (NCBI): domain Eukaryota; kingdom Metazoa; phylum Chordata; class Mammalia; order Diprotodontia; family Pseudocheiridae; genus Pseudocheirus; species Pseudocheirus occidentalis. Next base: position 284,622,295 of record CM053595.1, on the reverse strand, counting down.
AAGAGGTAGACAGAATAGAAAACATAATATAAAAGAAAAATAATAAGAAATTTAAAAAAATAATTAATTCATTTATTTTTAGTTCTTAACATTCACTTCCATAAGACTTTGAGCTTTAAATTTTCTTCCCCTTCCTCACCTCCTTATTCCCCAAGATGGCATGCAATCTAATATAGTCTCTACTTATACATTCATATTAAACATATTTTCACATTAGTCATGTTGTATAGGACAATTAGAACGAATGGGAACTGTGAGAAAGAAAAAACAAAACAAAACAAAAGAAAAAAGAAAATAGTCTGCTTTTCTCTGCATTCAGATTCCATAGTTATTTCTCTGGATGTGACTGGCATTTTCCATCATAAGTCCTTTGGAATTGTTTTAGGTCATTACATTGCTGTTAAAGGCTAAGTCAATCAAAGTCAGTCAGCTCACAATGTGGATGTTACTATATACTATGTTCTCCTGGTTCTGTTCACTTCACTCAGCATCAGTTCATATAAATCTTTCCAGATTTTTCCGAAGTCTGCCTGCTAATCACTTCTTATAGCACAATAGTATTCCATTACATTCATGAACCACAACTGGTTCAGCCATTCCCCAAGTGATCCTCTCATTAACATCCTCTCAATTTCTAAGTAAAATAACAAATTTTAAAGCAATAAATTTAGCAGAATAGAAAGGAAGGAGAGTTTATGAATTCCATCCCAGGGTAGAGGACACATATGGTGGAAATTTCAGTCATTTTTCAGTCACATCTGACTCTTTGTGACCCTGTTTGGGGTTTTCTTGGCAAAGATACCATAGTGGTTTGCCATTTCCTGCTCCAGTTCATTTTACAGATGAGGAAATTGAAGCAAATAAGGTTAAGTGATTTGCTCAGGGTCACACAGCTAGTAGGTGTCTGAGGTCATATTTGAAGTCAGGAAAATGTCTTCCTGACTTCAAGATCAGCATTTTGTCCACTATCCACTGCACCACCTAGCTGCCCTATGATGGAAAATAAGAGATGTTACAACACTGGAAAAACTGGGGTGTGTGTGTGTGTGTGTGTGTGTGTGTGTGTGTGTGTGTGTGTGTGTGTGTGTATGTGTGTGAGAGAGAGAGAGACAGAGAGATAGACAAAGAGAGAGACAGAGAGAGACAGAGAGAGAGACAGAGAGAGACAGAGAGAGACAGAGACATAAGGTAAGCAAAACGAAGATTAGAGTTCTAGGTACCTCGGGATAAAGAATGTACAGGATTTTGAATGATGTGTCCTTTATTTGAGTTCCCAACCTTGAGTCAAGTCTCTAAGGAGAAGTACCTAGTAAAATATTTTCAGAGGAAAGAAGCATAATTTTGAAGAAGGATACTTTTTCCCCCTCTGGAAGTAGGGAAGAAAGTAATTAGAGCTTCTTTGTCTTTATGAGAATGATATTGTTAAGACATAGGAAATCTCATGGGAAAATCAGAATAGGATGGGAGAAGATGCTCTTATTCCTGGAATGGGTAAGTTGTCACTGTATACATACATATCTTAGGGATACTTCCAGTCTTCATAGTGTTGTACTTGGCCTCACCTGGCTCCCTTGATCCTTTCCCCTCCCCCCATTCTGCCCTAGCCAGCCATCTTCTTCCTTTTTACTCACGGAAGTTGGCTGCAGGGGCCCCCAAGGTTTCCCCACCCAAGCAACTTAAAATGTGGACTAGCCAATCCCTGCCGTAAACCTCGTATTATACAATCCCTGACCACTGAGATTTGGGGGACCCTCTATATATCAGTGATCTGCCCTTGGTCAGGCCTGTTTGATTCGGGCAAGATGTAACCCCAAACAGTGCACACTAAATAAAATCCACCTTCCAAACTTTGTACTTGGGGTCTCACTCACTTTTTTCGGCACAACAATAGCACCTTCAATGTTTATCTTCAGTTGTCTGAATTCTTCTCTCTTATAGAACTCATAGAATGTTCAATCTTAAAGATCATCTATTTTAAATCTTTCATTTTTCAGGTGAAAAAACAGATTCCCAGAGAATCAGGGACAGGCCCAAACCTGGCTAGAGTTATATCATTCTTTTCAAACTATTCAAGAATAGCTAGGATAGTTCTTTAGGAGGAAAAGTAAGATGAATTCAAACATCTTTATATGGACACCTGAACTTACAATTTTTCATATTGATTAGTAATGAAATGTTCTCTACAATGTTGACACTGAAAGTGGGTGGAAAACTTTATATCCTTAGAGAATGCCTGGCTCAAGATTTTCAAAAAGAAAATAGGAAGAGGCCAGAAGGCTGAGAGTCCTGTATACTCCTAGATGAATCAAACCCTTGCTGATCTACTCCAGTCTTTCTTACTGAGGAAGAACTGGGCAAACAAGAACCCTGAGAATGTCTGTCGCTAAATATTAACTTGTGCTTATTTCTCCATAACTGCATCTTGTTTAATTTGGCTTGAGCATGGAGAGATTCTTTCGTAAGCCTGTGTGTAAACGACTGAACAGCAGACTGCATGACCTTTATACACAAGTTAATAAACTTTAAAAAAACTTGGATGCTTCTTTTCTCCATCTGCAAAATGAATAAGTGGTGAAATGTATTCTTTTGTTGTACCTGGAGGGATGAACTTGTAATAAATGCCTTTCAGACAAAAATTCCCTCTTGTCAGAAAGAAACATAGCTTTCTTTGGCCCATTGAAGTTTGCAAAAGTACTGGAGGCTCCTGGATAGCTGGTCTACTATGACCCTTACAGGGATTTGTTACTACTTGTGGAAATTTAGTAACGTTTATCAGGAAAGACAGGCAGAGGAAATGCTTTGTTAAAGAAAAACAAAAACCCATCCCACTTGAAACTATGCAGTCATGGCGTTTTCTTTCATCTCTGATCTGGGGATCTTGGTATTTTGGACAGGAAGTAGAAATAACAATATTAAGTTTGCTCTTGCCCTAGAGAATCCATAGTTGAGTTTCAGCTGCCCCCTGCTGGATATTTTAATCTTTCAGATCAATTTTAAAAAATCAATGGCAGTGTATACTCTACATGTTTTCATTGAAATCCGGATGTCTGAATCATACAGCCACTGTTTCAGAAAAGGCCTCAAATGTTTATGCTTCTGTTTCCGAGTAAAATCTGCATTAAACTACACTGGAAGGGTTAATGTAACTGTATCCTAATTGAAAAGACATCAAGCAGCAAATGGTGGTGAAGTAGCTACTGGCAGGAAGCGAGGCATAGGCATTGTGGGAGTGCTGCTGTATTTAGGACAGTACATAGGGTGTGGAAGGGAGGTATAGACTTTCTCACTCCCGTGGGTGGGTAGACTATGTATTATTGATTTGAGTGTAAAATTGCGGCAACGGCTGGGAAAGAAGTCAGGTAGGGTGTGGGTGAAACTAAAGAATCTGGCCAGTCACAGGCCCAGCCCTAAATTCAGAAAAACATACATTCCAGAGTTTAGCAAACTTTGTAGCCAGCAGGTACTTTGTTATCTTCTTCTTATCACATACTGTACTTGGTTGGTTGGTTGTCCTTCCTTCTCAGAGAGGCCCAAAATGACATCACTATGTTAGAGTCAAGTTTCAATATGTCTGACTGAGTGATCAGATCAATACGAGCTCAGAAGGCTCTACCACAGGTAGGGCACGAATAGTCCTTGTGAACATTTGGGGTGGATTCTCCAAATTTGCACATCCTGCATTTCATTTGAGCTGTTTCAATTCTGCTTTGCTCATAAAGCACATCATCTTCTCTGATGTGGGCATGCCATGCTGGGTGGTCCTATGCCAGGGTCTCCAGTGTCTTACAACTGAATCCAAAGTTCTTCAGAGAGACTTTAAGAGTGTCCTTGTGTGGCTTCTTCTGACCACCATGTTAACACTTGCCCTGTGTGAGTTCTCTGTAAGATAGTCTTTTTGGCAAGCATATATTTTTCCATTTGAACAATGTGGCCAGCCCATCTGAGTTGTGCTCTCTGAAGCAGAGTTTCAATGCTTGGCAGTTTAGTTTGAGTAAGGACCTCAGCGTCTGGTACTTTATCCTTCCAGGTGACTTTCTGAATCTTTTTAAGACAATTCAAATGGAAGCAATTCTGATTCCTGGCATAACGCTGGTAGACTATCCAGGTTTCACAGGCCTACAACAATGAGGTCAGCACAACAGTTCTGTAGACCTTCAGCATGGTAGTCAATCTAATACCTTTTTTCTCCCATGCTTTCCTTCAGAGCCTCCCCAAAACTGAGTTAACTCTGGCAACGAATGTATCAACTTCATTATCAATATGTACATCCCTGGAAAGTACACTGTCAAGATAAGTGAACCTAGCCACAGTATTCAAAACTTTTCCATTTGCTATAACCAATGGAAGCCCTAAACTTCTATGACAATCTAATTGGTTTTTTGTTTTTTGTTTTTTTGCTTTTTGGAGGGCAGTTGGGGTTAAGTGACTTGCCCGGCTAGTTTTTTTGTGTTAAGTGTCTGAGGCCGGATTTGAACTCAGGTACTCCTGACTCCAGGGCCGGTGCTCTATTCACTGTGCCACCTAGCCGCCCCTATGACAATCTAATTAAAGAGAATATATGTTCTTGTGTTTGCTGTTCTTTAGTCATATATGACTCGTGGTGAGATTGGGATGACCCCATTTGGGATTTTCTTCGAAAAGATATTGGAGTGGTTTGCTATTTCCTTCCCCAAGTCATTTTATAGATGAGAAAACTGAGGCAATCAGGGTTAAACAGCTAGTAAGTGCCTAAGGCCAGATTTGAACTCAGGAAGATGAGTCTTCCTGTCTTAAGGTCTCTAGCACTCTATGGCATCATGGTGCCACCTTGCTTCCCCAATTGCTTATACTAACAGTCACCACCCAGCTGTGTGGAGTACAAGGGGCCCAAAAATCCCCTGCCCAAGAAAAATCAAAAGTCAGAGGAAGGAACAGCAAGTTTTATTCTCTTCCCCCAAAGGAAGAAGTTGGTTCTCTCCATGGTGGGGATCAAGGAGAGGAGTGTGACAAGAGACAGAACAAGAATTTATACCCTAAAGTGGTCAAGCCCCGTCCCCTCCCCCCCCTTCTCCCATTGGCTATAGAGCCCCATAGGCGGGCTCTCAGACTTAGTGTGAAATCTAACCCAATGGTGGATAACAAAGAAGCCCACCACTATCTCTTATTGGCAGGGAAGTGGGAAAAGAAGCCAAGTATCATCCACGGTCTCATTTGGTAAAGGCCAAAGCAAGGGAGGGGAAAAGGTCACAAGCAAGGCTGGAGGTCAAAAACTCCTGAAAAAGGGCCTAATGCTTTTAAGAGTGAGGTATACAAGGGTGGAGGTCTAAAAGTCCTGAAAGGGGCCTAATGCTTATGACAGCAAGGGAAGGAGAGAAGGGTCCTAGGTTACATAAACCCAGGACTCAGGTCTGTTCAGTCTTACACAAGTCTGTCTCTGGTTTCCAGATAGTTTCTCTCCCTTGTCATTCTGAGGAGTCTTCACAGAGGGTGCAGAGAGTGTACCCCGCTCATAGCTACTCCCCGAAGGGGCAGGTTTTGTTGATTTTTCTTTTTTAAAAAAATGGTTGTTACGGATCTGAGTTGAAAAAGACACTCTCATACTATGAAGAACTGTCCGGTTTTGTGTGTGTGTGTGTGTGTGTGTGTGTGTGTGTGTGTGTGTGTGTGTGTGTGTGTGTGTAAGGGGGAGTTGTTTGGTTTTTACTTTTGGATTTATAAGAAGGGTTTCTGATTTATTCCAAAATGGATTTCTAATGACTTGTTAGGGGCTGTGTAACTGGGTAACAGTTTGGTTTGGCACACCACTGGATGTGGTGTATACTATGGTGTAATATATTATGGTATATTAGTGTCAAAATTCTCTAGCTCTCAGTTTACTTTTCTGAAAAACGAAATAACTGGATGAGATGATCTCCTGGGTCCTTTCCAGCACTAAAATCAAAGAACCTATAAATCTGATAAAGTTTAGGGTAAAAACTAGCATTACTTGTGGCATCCACTAGAGGGCAAACTTTGAGACCAAGTTGTGCTCTGAAATGCTAAACTGGTCCTTCCAAGATGTAGGAAGTGCTAAAGATGGAAGATGTATACAGATTTGAGAAATACATGTAGAATGGGAGGAGGTGAAGCTAAGAGAAGGACTTTAGCAAGCATACCCTACCCAGAGCGTTGTGCAAGAGACACAAGCCTGTGTTTAATGGGGGTAGGACTAGTATTTTATGCAGAAAGTCTGTGGGAAGATCTGGATGTGATTAAGCAGTGGCAAATAGCCTGGGGTGGACCAGGTGCAGACAAGGGAAGGAAGGAGTTAGTGGCTGGAGAGCCACAGTGAAAGGGCAGTTAAAAGGATTATTTGACCGGAATGGTCCATATGCCTCAGGCACAAGCCTGGGATCTGTGCTGCTGAAATGTTTAGGAAAGTTCAGGGGCTTTTTAGGGGTCTAGGTCGCACCCCCATCATTGGTAATAGGGAGATAATGGAATTTATTTAATGGGGGAAGGGTGTGCCAAAGTTAAGGTCCAGGCTTAAGGAAAAACTCTTTAGCCCAAGTTTGGAGGATGGACGGCTGAGGCTGGGAGGCAAGAGTCTGTTGCATACATAATTAGTGCAAGAGGTGATGAAGGCCCCAAGTAAGAAGGTGTGAGCAGGGAGAAGGGATTGGACAGAAGAGGCTGTGTCGATAATCTGGCAGCTCACGGTCTAAGTGAAGTGAGGGAGAGTGACAAAACCGGAAGCAATCCCTGCTACCAAAGGATGGATGCGTCCTAGTCAACAGACTCTAGTGGCTCCACTTATTGCCCCTAGAATTAAATACAAACCCCTCTGTTTCAGTTGTAAAACCTTTCGAAACTCAATAAGGTTGAGGTAAGGCTCAAATGCTTGAACCGCGAAGCAAGCTCTCTGGAGTTGTAACTGGCTCTAATTCCTTCATCGCCGAGTCCCGCTGCTTCCACTGAGAGCTACCGTCCACAACACCGGGATGTTTCTTTTTGGGGCTGTACTACCTGAGGATAGATGTTCCTGCATCTGTTTGAGCTTCCATTCTCCCCCGGACGGGAGGAGGCGATCTGTTCCGCGGCACGGCCGCGGGCGTCGGGGATAGGCCTACAATGGAGATCAAGTAAGAGCAAGGCCCTTCCTTTCTTCACGGGGGAGAAAATGGAGGCCTTGGGGGCCAATCATGCCCTCCGCAGACAGCCCTCGGGCCGTTACGCCAGAACATCGCACGTCTGTGAAGCCCACCTTCCACAGAGTGCGCGTTCTCAGGGAGGGCTAGGCCTCAAGAAGCGAGAGAAAAGCGAAAACTTCAAGTTCCAGCAAGCTCTGCGGCTCAGGCCGCCTGGAATTGTGACGAAGGCCAGACGAGCACCCTAGGACTCGTAGTTCTCTCTCCCCGGGTATGCCGCTTGTGGTTTGCGGGACTTCCCCTGGTCCCGGCGGCGGGGGCGGGCCCTGAGGGCGCCACTTCCGACACCCGGGGCGGGCGTTTTTGACGTCACTGCCGGCGGAGGAGCTGCCCGTCTGGCGGGCGGCGCGCGGGCGATCGGCGCGCGGGCGCAGGGCCTGGCCCGGGTAGTTGGCATTTGCCTGCCGCGCCGCGATGCCTGGGGGAAGCAGCGGGAGCCACGATGGGCACGGACGGGCCGCGAGCCGCAGGCCGTCGCGGAGGATGGGACGGGCCCGGCGCGGGCGCCACGAGTCGGGCCTGGGGGGAGAGGGGGAGAAGGGGGTGGGCGAGGCGCGGCTGGAGGAGGCGGTGAACCGCTGGGTGCTGAAGTTCTACTTCCACGAGGCGCTGCGGGCCTTTCGGAGCGGCCGCTACGGGGACTTCAGGCAGATCCGGGACATCATGCAGGGTGAGGACCGGAGGTGGGGGGGAGACTGGGGAGGAGGCGGGAGCGTGCGGTGGGGGGGCGGGGCGCAGCAGGTATGGATAACCTTGCTCAGCAGCCGTGGGTGGGGGGCGATGCAGCAGGTGGGAGGGGAAGACTCACAGATTTGGGGAGGGGCGCAGCAGGTGTGAACCACCCCGCGTAGCATCCTAGGGCGCGCAGCGTAGTAGAATCCTGTCGGGGCGCAGCAGGTGTGGATGAGCCCTCGTAGCGTCCTAGGGTGGACGGTGTGGGGGGAGAGAAGTGTAGCAGCAGGTGTGGACACCTTGGGGCAGCACCTTGGCCAGGACGGGGGAAGATGCAGCAGGTGTGGGCAGTATCCCGCAACAGCAGCAGGAGGTCTGTGTAGCCCCGCACGACAGTGGAAGTGGGGTGGGGTGTGAAAGCAGGTGCGTATGGCCCTGGGGTGGGGGTGGGGGGACACGTCCATTAGCCCAGCGCGGTCTTGTTTTGCAGCTCTGCTCGTGCGGCCCTTGGGGAAGGAGCACTCCGTCTCCCGGCTGCTGCGGATTATGCAGTGTCTGTCGCGTATAGAAGAGGGGGAGAATTTGGGTATGGAGAGCTGCTTACTTCTTGTGCTGTTTGTCTCGTCTGTGGAGTAATTGATGGTCCTTTAATTTCAGTCATCTCAGAGTACGATAGATGCTAAGGTGGCTATGGGGGTGGTTTCTATCTTTGCCTCCCATGAGCTACCAGTTTTAGATTAGATTTTAATCCCGTCCTCTGATCTATTTCTTAAAAGCCCTGACTGGTTTTGGTGATAAAGAGAAATAGACCTAGTTGGGTTTTGTTTTTTAAAATCATTTTCAGCTTCACATTCTCTCCCTCCTGCCTCTCCCTACCTGCGGCCCACCTGAGAAAGCAAGAAAAGCAAAAGCCATGTTAATCCTGTTATGTATTATCTTCAAAATAAATTTCTTGTAGAGAACAACTAAGGGAAAAATGTCTCAATCTGCACTGTATCACCTTTTATGTCAGGTGGTGTAGTGTAATGGTGAAAATTAAAGTAAACTGAGGCACAACAGGTGAAACACCACCAATTTATTGACAGACCACAGATCTGCCAATAAATAGGGCCTAGCCTCCTCACATAAGCTAAGACCTGGACTGAGGAATACAGACTTCTTTTATAGACAGAAGGAGGCGCTTCCCCCCAAAATAGTAAACATCATAGGCAACAAAAAGTAGTATGATTGGTTATGAAGCCTGTAGCATCATAGGTGACAAAAGCAATGTGATTGGTTGGACATTTGGGGCTAGCAACAGCCTTTCCTTACATCCTGCTGTCAGGAAAGGTTGATTGATAAGAGTCTATCAGCTTGTTAGTGGAACTAGAGATAAGACTTCCTTGATAGGGAGTGATTTATCTGAAAGCTAAACTTCTGACCCTAAGAGAGAACATATTTCCACTGATTGTCCTTGGACAGCCAGTAGGGTAGAGATAACGGGTTTTCTTCAATTAAAGGTGATTGATAGGGAAACTGAACTTTTAGACTTAAGATATCAGGCTTCTTTTAATTAAAGTGTTTTAATAGGGAAACTGAACTTTTAAATTTAACTTAGAGAAGAACAGACTTTTGGGCCTGTGAATTTCTGAACTGAATTTAAAGACAAAGTCAGTTACACAGAATGGTGATAGAATCAACTATAGAATAAACTCAGTCAATGAAAGTCAACTTTATTTTCCTAGTAGCTTGTTTCATCTTGAGTCCTTTGAAATTATGGTTGGGTATTGTGTTGGTCATACAATTCCTAAGTCTTTCAAAGTTGAATAGACCAAAGCACGTAGGTGTGGAAGTGAATAGAGCACCTGCCCTGGAGTCAGGAGAACCTGAGTTCAAATCCGGCCTCAGACACTTACTAGCCATGTGATCTTGGGCAAGTCACTTAATCCCAGTTGCCCTGCCTTCCTTCTCCAAAAGAGGGGGGAAGAAAAGAAAAGGAAAGTAAAGTTGAACAGACCGAGTTTATAAGTGTGATCTTAGTTTGCTGTTTTTGAGTACTAGCAAGTGTATGTTCTTAAATTCAGAATTGCATAGTAAACTGACCCTGGCCTCTTTGGGCACTGGGGTGAGGTGCATGTATACCTTTGTATTAAGAAAGTCAGTATGTATTCTGGAATTAATTGGAATCCTTGAGGCATGTGCTTTCACTATTTCTTTAGTATTAATGATCTGTCACATATCATGGCTATATTTTCCAAAAAATATGATATTTCTTCTTCCAACAAATTGCTGATTTCCAGCAGTTGAATTCCATGTTTGTTTTCCGTATATGTTTGTTCTGACTTCTGCACAAGCCAGCAATATAACCAGTTTGGTTTCTTTTAGAATATGGTTTCTTTTAGACTTTTTTTTCCCCTACCCTAGCTTTCAGATCCATAGAAAATAGCTGTAAGTGAAAAATCTTTCTCTTTATCCTAGACTGTTCCTTTGATATGGAGGCTGAACTCACACCTCTGGAATCAGCTATCAATGTGCTGGAGACCATTAAAACGGAGTTTACTCTCACAGAGGCAGTGGTAGAATCCAGTAGAAAACTGGTCAAGGAGGCTGTAAGGATCATTTCTCCTTTCGTTTCTTTTTTAAAATATATATATATTTTTGCAAATGTATTGAGATTTCATAGAGTAGTTATGTTCAGTCATTTGGAATGGGGTGGAAGAGGCTTGGGTTATTGTTGGTGTCAAAATGATACACAGCTTCCCCTTTCCCTCTGCCCTCCAACTCCAGTAGTTACAGACAGCCCCCTCTATACTCTATACCTCCTCCTCTTTCTGAGACCTTGCTTGTCACTAACAAGGAGAGTCCTTGTACATAGCCCAGGTGGTTTGGGACATTACAGAGGATAGATAGGGTCTGGCTCCTCAGGGAAGCTAAGATCTCGACCAAGGGGGACAGCCTCCTTTTATAGACAGAAGCTGCTCACTTCTGTGCCCAGAATGTTGAGGGAGAAGGAAGGCAGAAAAGGGGGACTAAGGATCTTTGGAAATTAACTTTTTTGTGGCCGGAACTTGTGATTTCCTCAGTGAAGGGAGCTCCCTCTGCCTCTGTGATTGGTATCTTGTTCTGTGGCTTTTGAAGAGTTAACCTGGGACCTCATGGTTAAATGGACCTGCTCAGGACTATTCAGCCACTGTGTATCACAGGCAGATACCAAGACCAGCTCTTTATCTGCTGTGTTGACCTATAGATTGATTTGGGAATATTGTCGTTTTTGGCTCCAGTTTTGTTAGAGGGGTGCTCTTCTGTTATCTGAAATGAAATAGTTCCTTGGAGGTGCAAGCATAAGAAAGGAGGCTAGAGATTTTCCAGAGAATCCAGGGTGAGCTAATGAGATTGGAACTGGAGAGACTTGGGGTGATCTGCCATAGAATATTAGTAACAGCTATTAATAATTTAAATAAGGTTTTAGGGTTTGCATAGCACTTTGCATATATTAACTCATTTGATCTTTACAACAACTTGGGAAGTAAGGGTCATTTTATATATACATACATACATATATATATATATATATATGTATATATATATCGCCCTTTTATATATGAGGAAAAGGAAGCTTGAGGAGGTTGAGTGACTGGCCTATAGTCTTGTGTGTTGTTGGAGTCTAGGGTAGAATTTGAATCCAGGTCTTCCTCATTCCCAAGTCCAAGATACTATCTATTATGCCACACTACTATAGAACCTAGTTAATAGCAGAACAGATGAAGATGACAGCAGCCAAAGGTTAGAAATAGGCTCTTTCCAAAATTGAAAAAATTTCTTCAGGCAGAGTTCAGGGATATCAGTTTATTAGAGTAGATTTGACTGAAGCTTAGGAATCCATAACAGTGGTTGGTTCAGTGACAGGTGAGATTCCCAGAGAGGGGAACAACATGAGCCAGAAAAAATATTCAGACCCTCTTCTAAAGTAAGCAAGATCAAGGTTCAGTGAATGGGAAATAATTAAGACTTCTGAAGCCTGTCCTCAACAGTCAAGATAACTGTTCACTGCTTGGGTGGTCAAAGAGAAATTTTAGAGATTCTTTGAGCTCACTCTGCCCATCTTCTCTCCTGCCCCATAAAAATTTTTAAAAGCTCCTAGATGGGAGGAGTTTTAACATTCTTCATAAACCTTAAATAGTCCACCATAGTGCTCAGAGGTAGAAGTCAAACCTGTCTGTGGGGAGAGCAAGAGCTCAGCAGTAGTACTTTCCCCTCCCCCCATTTCTGACTCTAAGCTTGTGGGTTTGGTTTTTTTTATTTATTTACTTTTAGTTTTAAGCTTGTTTTTATATTCCGTTGGTCCAGTAAGGGCTCTAGCTCCTCTGACTGTGCCACAGTAAATCATAGTCTATTTTTCCTCCAAGTACTCATCTACCTTGTCACCCTCACAATGTTGTGAGGCTTTGTTGAAGGCTTGCTCTGCCCTCCTCAATCCCCTCGGAGAATAAGATTAGATGAAGGAAGAACCAGTACACAGTTTTGACTTATCTCCAGGGAAATCTGTTCCTTCCGGCAGTTGGACCATATGGGGCCTCCTAGTACACGTGAGAGAGCTGCTGACACCAGGACTGAGATGTAACAGGAGCACACACCTTGAAAGAACTTTGTGTCTCGAGATGTCCCTTGCGTCCCCTCAGGAGATGGATGGATCAGTGTATATGGTATACAGTGTATACTCAATGTGCCCTACACACCCAGCGTTACCTGGAGAGTCAGGAGAGACCTCAGCGGCCAGGAAGGCTAACCCATACCTGACCAAGAGTTCCCTCTACAGCACAGCTGACAAGTTGGCATCTGGCCCCTTGCTTTAGAGGGAAATCCATCAACTCTTGAGATAGCCCGTTCTGTGTTCTAATAATAGCTCTCCTTATTACAAAGTTTTTCCTTGCAGTAAGCCTAAATTTGCTTTTTTGCACCTTCTATTCCATCATTTCTAGCTTTGTCCTTAAAGGCCAAGCTGAATTAATCTGATTCTTTTTTTCCACAAGGCTCAGATTTAAAGAGAATAATTTTAGATTGAAACACAGTAGAAGTGGGTCCCAGACTGAAAATGACATTGTTTGCTGGTTACTTGGAATTTTAAAATAGTTTGGTCTTAGACCTAGGTGAAAAGTAAAAATGGACTAACAGGGAAAGAGAGTGACCTAAAGGATAGTTGAAATGGGGAGGACAGGATGGACTTGATCCTCATTAAGCTTAATCAAATAATGTGAAATTGTATATGCTTATAACTAATTTACTCATTCTGGAGGTAGTTTGTGCCCTAAGATTTCCTTAGAGTTTTTGTTGTCACCTGTCTGTGCTGTCTTACAGTGGACATTGTTGGGGAAGGGGATGACTGGAGGATAAAAGGTGTTCTCTGGTGTGACAAGGAACAGTCAGCTAAGCAAGAGCCTTGGAACCCAGGTGGGAGGTTTCTGTTTAGGGATGACCTGTGAGCTTTGCTCTTGCTTTTAATACCTGTTATAGGAATCCAAATTTAACTTTATTTTGAGTATTCAGCATTGACTCGCTTCCATTTTCCCACTTCATTTTGGAAAAATGTTTTATATCTTGGGACTAAAAGTTTTCATTTGATCTCTCAGTTCTTGAATGGTACGTACGCACTCCTGGAGTTGTCTTTTCTCATGCTGAGTCTTAGAGCTAGGAGGTGACCTAAGGACATCACCTCTAGTCTCTCATCTATTACAGGAATTTCCTCTACAGTGTACTGGCTCAAAACTGTCTGTCATCCTTAGGAAAGAATCTTGGTAACCTGAGGTCAGGGAGGCTTTGTAATGCCTCACAAAGCATCCTGATGACCTGAAGGGCCCCAAATGAATAATTCTACAAGTTGCTGATCATTTTGACTGTCCAGATTGTCTTCTCTCCATAACTACAAGACAGACTTCTCTTTGTTGGGTTTTCTTTGGAAAAGAAGGATGTGAAGAAGAGTGTCTTCTTTGTATGTGTGAAATGTATATTCCTGGCGGTGGAGGGGAAAAAATAAAATTTGTTTCTGAAATAATGCTAAATGAGAAGCAGTGACACATTCTTTTAAGAAATTCTATTGTGCTGTTGAGTGATTTGCCCCCTATAGAGAGGGAGACTAAGTATGCCACAGCCTTTTCTGATTAAGTGATTAAAATGAGCAGATAGAGTACCCACCATAAGCTAGAGTGTGACCTCCCAAACCCCTAAATTAGGAAATTTAGGACAAAGAAAAAAATTAGGCAATGATATTTTGCTGGTAATGCACTCTGGCATATTAGCAGCTGTGGCAAAGAATGTCTTACTGGAGATAAAATGCCTCTTCTGGAGATTCTTAAAAGAAAGAGACAGGACATTTCTTAGAGTTTGGAGTGTTTGGAATGGGAAAGTTGGGAAGGTATTTTATGACATGACCCCTGCAATATTTCCTCTGGCCACAGGTGTTCTCTACAGATATACTTCTCCTAACTGTTCCCTGCTTGTCTCTGTTCTTACCATTGGGGTGTGCGAGAGAGAGAGAGAAATTTCTTGCTGTACTATTTCATTAAGTACATTTGCCTTGGAATAAATTTTAAAAAGAAGAAATTCCTTTGTGGGAATTCTTAAGGGGAGTGTTAACAGTTAAGTTCATAGTAGACATTTTGGAGAGAAGTCTCTTTCCAAAAAAAAAAAAATCTGGAGCCCTTTCTGCTCTCACAAGCTACATTAGAACTTGAATGCTTAACAAGAAAATAAGATGTTTATGCTCTACAAGAACCTGCTTCTCAGTTTGGAGACCTGATTGTACCTGAAATGTCTTTGTACCTATTCTGATCATGTGATTCACTCTGCTGCCGTGTGCCTTTTTACCACTTTTGGTTGGTATTTACTTTCCATTTTCATTCTCTTCCTAAACTACATCTAGGAACTTAGTCATTTCCTTGTTATGGATTTTTAAATAACCTATTTGGTAACGGGTAGCATTTTAATATTTTAATGTCTTTAGCAGTTGTGGTTTTGGGTGTGGGGTATTCAGGGTACTTTTCTGAGAGACTGACAGACTGCTTCACGGTACAAGGCATAAAGATAATCAACAGCACCCTGAATGGTTATTTCCAAAGGTGCTGGATACTGTGTTCCTCTTAGCGAGTAGAACTCAGCTGTCTTAAACTAGTGACTTGCTAGGTTAGCCAACTAAAACTGGTAACAGAACATCTAATTATAGACCTTTTCAGATACATTGAGTAAAGTGGAGGGAGGGTCTATGTTTGCTAAAAATTGCAACTACTTTTCACAGTCTTTCTTTCAAAGCCTGTTCTTCTGTAAATGAAAATAAGATCGGAATGGAACACATACCTAAATTAATATTTTAACAAAGTTATGGAGTTGTTACAAGAATGGAAAAAGCAGCAGTGTGGGACAGCTAGGTGGTGCAGTGGATAACTCCACTGGCCCTGGAGTTAGGAGGACCCGAGTTCAAATGGGACCTCAGGCCCTCGGTAGTGTGTGACCCTGAGGAAGTCACCCTGATTGCCTCCCATCTTACCCCCCTACCCCCAGAAAAGCAGCAACTGTCTTAGAATAGATAATAAGTCCAGTAGCAGTGTTGCTTCATCCTTAGAAGCCGCTTTCCAGAAGCTCCCATTCTTGGTATTTGACAGACAACTGATACTTTATTATTGTGTGTATGTGTAGTAATCTGATTGTTAGTAGTCTTGCTTCGTTGATAGCAGGTATTTGCATGTTAGGACACCAGCAAAAAACTTATTGTTGGCATCTTCCCAGAAGCCTGTTTGACACTATTTTCCTTTTGCCCCATGTAGTTTGGCAGAGAACCTAGAGAAGATCAATGGTCTGGGTCTTCATAAGTGACATTTCATATAGCATTTCCTTCCTTTGGGTTATGTCCTTGTTAGAGGGAAGCTCAATGACCTTGGAAGTGACAAAACTTTTCTTACTGTTCTTTTATCTCTCTTCGAATTTTAGGCTCGTATGTTTATGGTGTTTTTTAGAGAACTCAAACCCACAATATTTTATATCATATCTTCCTTTCTTATAATTCAAAATGAGCCACAAATACTCCTTTTTTAGTTTTATTAACAGAATCATTTTCTATCTACTTAGCACCTACTCTTTGAAATACCTTTGTTTCTGTTGGATCCCATTGGTCCCCTCTTAGTTTGGTGCATGTGGGAATGGCCATGTATCATGTTGGTAAAACTGCATTCGTTCATTTTGTTCTGTGCACAATAGAGGTTGTTCTTTCAGAGTTAGTGTGTTCATAAGGGTTGGGTTAATTTTAAATAAAAATGGCCACAAACCTTTCCTGAGCCTAAGTTGGAGAAGTCTGTGGTCAGTAAACAACTTTTCAAAATAAGAACGGAATCTGTATTCACTGCACCGTTTCACTGCATTAAAGTACAGTAAAACCTGTGACCTTTAAAGGGAACTGAGAGAATAATTTCTTGAAATTGGGAATGAGCTCACTTGGTGGGAGGAGGGTAGATTATTCAGATTGGCCTTGTTGATAATAATTCCACAGATCGGCTTTCTTCTTTCATCCCATTAAAAATATATACAGCAATTTGGAAAGATCCAAATGGTTAAAAGTTTAGGGTGGAAGGACCTTTCCTTTGTGGATTGGAATAAGTTGTTTGCTATGCACTGACAGTAATCATTAATGTTAGGTCAAGATTTCGTTTTATAAGGAATTTGGTGTAATGTGAAAAGGCTTTTAAATGGGAGCTTTAATTTCACTTCATTAAAGTAAGTTAACTTGGTACACTGATGAAATTTGTTGCCATTATTATTAAAGCAGTTATGAGAGTGAGGATCATTTTTTCCCTTTCTAGGCTGTCATCATTTGTATCAAAAACAAAGAATTTGAAAAGGCTTCAAAAATTTTGAAAAAACATATGTCCAAGGATCCTACAACTCAGGTAAATTCATTCTGGTTTTATCATGACTTGAGTTCATGCTATGTTGTTTTGTTTTTCTTTTTCTTTATGAGAAACAGATAAAGGGCAGCCCCTCTGCCCATGAAGTTACTAAAATGTAAACAATGGTTCAGTAGCTCCTTAGCAGTTTCCTATTACTGCATGCCCTGGAGACGTGGTAGTGTAGTGGATGTCCTTAGAGCCAGGAAGGCTGGCCTCTGATTCATGCTGGCTGTGTGACCCTAGGCAGGGACCTGCTCTCCCACACTCATCTTCAGGGAACATGCCACCCTGTGTTGGTTCAAGTATTTTCCTCACTCATGAGCCACGTAAAGTGATAAGACCCCAGGTCTGTCCGTTTTGGTGCTTATCTGTACTACACGTGAAACATGGTGTCAAGACTAGGAAAGATACAGATCAGATGCTGTCCAAAGGTGACGCTTTCATGTGGACTCACTTTGGACTTACTTTTCCATGTGGTAGTCTTGTCTCGATCCCCTCTTTTCCTACTTTTGTCCCTTTTATAACTCATGCCTGGATATGGGGGAAGTTAGTAGGAATTAGCAGTTTACTTTATATCTGATTTCGTTCAGATGTTGACCACAGATACTGACCACAGAAAGCATTCAGGACAGGGAGGCTTGGTTGAGGGGATGCCTTTTCAGTATTCTTTTACCAAAAATCCAGCTGGTTTCGTACTTTTTGTACTTAGGATTTTTGTTTGTCACATTGCAGATTTTATTATAATGTTATTCCTTTGAGTCTCTATAACTGGGTTTTACACTAGGTGTCCATTTTTCACGTCATATAAAATGGTCTTTCATTCAGAAATTGAGAAATGATTTGCTTGGCATCATCCGTGAAAGGAACGTCACACATCCAGTGATTCAGAACTTTTCCTACGAGACCTTCCAGCAGAAAATGTTGCGATTCCTGGAAAGCCACATGGATGATGCTGAGCCTTATCTCCTCACGGTATGTAAGTCCCCTCTCTCAGTGCATTTGGACATCAGGGTTTCAGAGTGATCAGGTATTTTTTTTTTCTGTCGTGGATGGATGTTTTGCCGGCTCACGTAGGTGATGGTTCTGAGGCATCGCTAGCTTTTTAGGTAAGTGCCCCAGACGTTCTCTACACAGTCTGCTTTTTCTCCTTTTCTTGCATGGAGAGTATTCGTTGTGCTTATTAAGTCAGGTGTGAAAGAGATAAAATTTGGGAGAGGCTTTGGGAGAAGGGTAATAAGAACTTCGTAGATGTGAAATGAAGATGTTTAGGAAGCGTGCAGGCAAGTCAAGGTTTACTCTGCCAGAGCCGCAGGAAATAGGACCTGGTGCACAGAGAGAAGTAAAATGCAGAGTGGGAACTTGGAGGACCTCGGAACTCAGAGGGAGGTGGTTGCATTGGATGCGGTTGTTGTTTTGAGTGTAGATGGAAGTTGAAGCTTTGGGTTGCAGATTTTCAGTAGCTTTTTAAAATTGTATTTTTAAAAATCTGTTACAGTGGCCCAGTGTGGTTGATTTGTAGATCACACGGCCAAGGTATTTTAATTTCTCTTTAATCAGTTTGAAATGTACATAGAGCCGGCATCAGCGAATTTCTCTGATAGCCCCTCCCCTCCTGCCAATACCACTACTCCTGTTCATCTTCTATGTATTCTGGATAACTGTACTAAAATAATCAAGATTCATAGTCATTTTTACACTATTGGTGAAGTGTTGGTGAGATGTCACCAGTGTAGGTAGGTTTTTCTTTTCTTTTAAAACAACACACTTTGCAGATAAATGGCCCTGAAAGTTTAAGGCCAATTTATATTGTACTGATAGGAAATAATTAAGGCTAGATGGAGCTAGAGGCAGCCATGGTTGGAATTAGAGCAGGGATAGCCAACCCATTGCCTTTCACAGGCAATGCAAGTGTAAAGAAAATTTCCAACAAAGGAAAAACAAATTACAGTAAGGCTAAAATACCCCATGTATGTCCGCACATAGATACGATAGTTTCCCTTTACCCCCAATAAAACACATTCCAGGTTTCATATACAAATGAATAAATGAATGAATGATTTAAGGATTTGTTAGCTCCATTCAAAACCTCCCCAGGAAACATTGTGGCCCTTTGATGCTTGTGAATTCTGACTCCTATCTTGGGTTAGGTTGACTACCCTTGAGTTAGAGACTCTTCATTAGGGACATGGTTGGAAATATGGAGAGGAGAGGCAGATCCCAACAGACGTGGAGGAAGAGCCTATAGGATTTGGCAACCAAGAGTGAAGAACATTTGAAATATAAACCTGAAATGTAAAGGTAATTAACACCACCGAAATCAGATCCCCCTTTGTAGTATCAGAACAGCTATACGTAGCTTGTAAAATTGTGAGCTCGTTTTTTGTCATTATTACTTTGTTTTGTGAAGGGAAAACATAAATTTGGGAGATAGCTTAGAACAACTCTTCCTTTTTTCCCCACTATTGCGTTATGTTTTAAGTTTTTCAAGCGTGAACTCTTTCCATAATTAGAATATTGATCGATAGCATACAGTGAATTAATGGAACCACAGAGAATCCTTTCTGCTTATCCTCTCTTCCCTTCCAAGATCGCAAAGAGGGCTTTGAAATCTGAGTCATCATCATCATCTTCATCGTCAGCATCATCTTCGTCCGCTCCTGCCACCGCTACAGCTGACACACCTGCTGTGGCCGCCATGGCTCGGGCTCCCCCTACCAGTGCCACTGCTAATGCTGCTGTTGCCACTGTGGGTGAAGGTCCTGGGAGTGTGAAGGAACTCAAGCAGCCAGCCCTGGAGCCTGTGGAGAAGCCACTCAAAGAGCCCATGAGGTGGGAGTCATTTCCCTTGGAATGCAGTGTCTCTGAAAAGGCGCAGGCTTCTTGGATAGTTTAATTAACAAATGATGTATGGGAAGGAACCTCTTCTCTTATTAGAGGAAGTGGGGTGAGGTCCCTTGGAGTAAAGTGATTTGCTCTGAGTCACATGACTAGTTTAGTTGGTTTCAAAGGGGCTTTAGAACCCAGGCCTTCTGGTCCCCTCTCCCTGCTTTTTCTGGCCACCCATGCCACTTCTCTGATATCTAGAGAGGGCAGAAGTTCAGTGTGTATTAACTAACTGATGAAATCAGTTGAACAGACTTCAGTATATGTCACCCTAGGTTGACATTTTCAGATGGTATTCAGTGCTTCACATAAATCTCATTCGAGTTAAATTGGCACACAAATTTGAGTCATTTTTCTTATGGTCTCCTCTCTAACGGGGAAGGAGCAGGAGGGGAACTCTGAAAAGAAAACCCCTTTTCTTGATTTTTTTCACCTGCCCTCCAAATGTTATAGTCCCTTCCTCTCAGTTTGGAAAACCTGTTTTGTGATGAGGTACAGAGATGTACAAAATCGTTTTTTGAGAATGTTTAGGCTTCAGTTTAATGACTTTGTCCAGTTTGGGCATTTGAAACTTGGGGACACTTGGGAGCTTGGGAGAATAGCAAAAATCAATGATATTGACCTTTGACTGTCAAAGTATTTTTTGTTTTATTTTTAGACAGTTATCTGAAAGTCCTTCCACATTTGGAATTTCAACTCTGAAAAGAGCTTTTAAGAGCCTTTCTGATTCACAAGACCCTGATGTGGCTTTCGCTAAATTGGACCAGAAGGATGTTATAATTCCCAGTCCGGTGTTTCCTTCAGCAGTCCTCAAAAACAAAAGACAGAGACCAGAGGAAAGTCCTCCTTCAGAGTCCACAGATTGCTCTGAACTGCAGCACAAGAACAAGCGTATGACAATAAGCAGATTGGTTTTGGAGCATGACAGCCAGGCCAGCGAGCAGAGTGACAGCCCAGACTCCTCCCAAGAGACCCTTGTGTCTTCAGCCTCCGACTCCACAGTCCTGAAGCTGCACAATCAGCCCCTGGCTGGGGAGAAGAGTCATAAGTATGAAGACGGTCTTTGCTGTCGTTGGTTGGTTGGTTGGTCGTCCTAGTGTGGTTATTGCTTTAAGAGATGGAGCAGTTCAGTTAAACCAAGTCATGAAAACTTGGTGTTAAAACCGAAACTAGAGCAAACCTCAGACATGAGGACTCTTACCCGTCTGGGGGCCCAGGAGGCATCAGAGGGCAGGAGGGAGAATGGAAGCATTCCCCAGCTGATTTCTCATTGGTTTCCTTTTAGTGAGCTAGCTGGGGCTGTTCATTTTGCACTGTTTAATTTTAAAGCCGTTTGTTGTAAGGAGACTGTGCTACATACATTTCTTCCTCCCCCCCCCCCCCAAAGAGAACCCTTGTAATCTCTTGCTCATTGCATATTTTTGAGGCTCTTAATCTTTCAATAAATGGTGAATACCGAGGAGAGCCTTACCCATCTAACCTGGCATCCAGTGACTTTTACAGTTTACCCCAGATGTCTTTCCCGCTTGAGTGCCTTCCCCTACTCTGTCCTCATCCTTTGTTACTGTTAAACTTGACTTGATCACCCTCTCTGGATCATCTCCATTCTTTTAGGTATCTCTGTTTTTGCTCATGCTGTTCCAACTGACTGGACTGACAACCCCAGATTTGTATTCCAAAACTATGTGTATGGGCCAAAAAAAAAAACCTCTCGCCAGCCTTCAAAACCCTGTACAGATCCCATCTTTCTTTGAAAGCTTTCTTAAAGGCAGCTTTCACTGAAAGTGAATTCTCTTCCTGAACTTCATTTAATGAATACCATTTTCCCCTGAATGTGGTTTACATAAAACTTTAAATGTCATAAAAATTGGTGTTCTTGTTCAGTGTATATTTTTCTTTTCAGGGAGATCTCATGACCTATTTTGGGGGCTTGCTGTGTAGCTATTGATGTATATGGTCTATTTACCTAACTAGACTATAAATTCCTATGTGTCACAGTTCTTAAAAGACGTCTTATGATTCTTAGTATCTTCTACAGCAGTGGTGTCAAACTCAAAGAGAAACAGATCTCTACCCCCACATATCTTAGGAAACCACTAATTCACATTAACTGTGTTGTATTGCATTTTTATTTGTTGTGTTCAACATTCCCAGTTAGATTTTAATTGAGTTCCTGAGCATTGGGAGCTGCATGATGTGTTTGACCCCTCTGTTCTGCAGTATCCATTGCAGAAATGTGCCTATATTAGGGTCTCAGGGTATATTTGTTAAATGAATGTAAAAAAGTGACACATTCCTATCTTCAAGTTCATTGTCTACTTAGAGGCACCAGACAGTGAGAAGTGGATGACAATACGAGAATAAAATAAGATATAAGAAAAACCCAGCAGCTGTCCCAGAGCAGTGTACATGTGTCAGATGACTGGTGTAGCCAGTAAGTTCATAAGAGGGAGTACTGACTAGAGGTGAAATTGGTAAGGGAGGGAAAAAAAGGCTTATGAAGAATTTTGGCATTTAAAAGTTAGAAGGGGGCTTGGCAGTCACCTACCTGCCTCAGCTTTAAGGGCCTCCAGGGAGATGGAGTGGCTGGGTGGCGTAGTGAGTAGAGCACCGGCCCTGGAGTTAGGAGGACGAGTTCAAATCCAGCCTCAGACACTTAAACACTTACTAGCTGTGTGACCTTGGGCAAGTCATTTAACCCCAACTGCCCTGCCTTTCCCCCTCCAAAAAGCAAAGTATAAAAAAGACCTCCAGTGGGAGAGAAGGAACCACCTATTTGCCTTAGCCCGTCCCCAGCTCTCATCGTCAGGAAATCTTTCCTGACCTCAAGCCCAAATTGCTTCACGTATTGCTCCTGGTTCTACTCTCTACGGTCAAACAGAACACAACTAATCTCTCCTTCATGGCAGCCCTTCTAGTACCTGAGTGCCGCTCTCCTGTTCCTCTAAGTCTTTTCTTACCCAATGGTCATAGGCCTATTTCCTTCAACCAGTCTTCCTGTGACACAGGTTCAAGGCCCTTCGCCAGCCTAATGCCCCTTCTCTGGACGTTTCTTAACCTGAAGAGGAACATGACTCCAGATGTGCACTGACATTGGCAAAGAATGCTGTGACTATCACCTTCCCTTCTTGGAAGTGATACCTTTCAAAATAGCTCAAGATAACTTATTTGGCTGAGGAAATATCAGATTACTGACATTGAGCGTGGAGCCCACTAAAACCCTCAGCTTTTTTTTTTTTTTTTTTAGGCCTCCTTCTAATCATGACTCCCTCATTAGAAATGGCGAAATAGATTCCTTTTTGTCATCCAAGTACAAGACCGTCTTCCTCCTTACTGAATTTTATCTTTTAAGATTGTATCCAGTGCTCTAACCCATCAAGATCTTTTTGGATTCAGGTTCTACCCTCCAGCGTGTGAATACTCCCAACTTGGTGTTATTTCCAAAGTTACTGAACATACCATCTACATCTTTTTTCCATGTTGTTTATAAAAATGTTTAGAGCAAAGGGCCAAGCACAGATCTCTGGAATAATAATCCACTGGAGACCTGCCATGTTAACACTGAACCATTAACAGCGGTGTTAGCAACTCTGAGTCTGACTGTCTAACTATCACTGAATTAATTTAATTGCGTTACTGTCTAATCTACAATAATATCATGAGTTAAATTATCAAAAGCTTTGTTAGAATCTACATTCAGCTAAATCCATAGTATTCCTCTCTTAGCCTGTCAGAGAAGGAAATTAGGATAGCTTGGTGCAATGACCTGTTCTTGATGAAGCCATGCTTCAATGGAATGAGCTCTTGAATGGTCAAGGGAATGAGATGGAAGCATATTTATTTTTAGCTGTGAGAAATGACAAGCAAATATATTTGGGCAGAATCAGCATGGTGTGTTTTAGAGATGATGATTTGACCACCATAAATGCTAGGAGCAGTTTTAACTAAACATAGTCAGTATGGCAGTGCTCAAAGGCCAAGTGGTCCATACCCTGTCTGATCAAAAGTGCCCATCGTGGCATGCCATAGAAGTGGTTATCCAGCATTGGTGGAGGCCCTGAGGAAGGGGTAACTGAGTCTCTCAAGGCAGGCCACTTCACTTTAGGATAGCTACGATTGTCAGGAAGCTTTTCCTTACGTCAAGCCTAATCCTTCCCCTTTGCAGCTTCACCCAGTGTTCCTAATTATGTGTTCTGGAGTTAACCAGCCCTTGTCTGCTGCCCTTTCTGTGTAAAACCCTTCTAACACTTGGAAGCAGCTGTCATGTCATCTGTGAAGCTTTTCTCCAGGCTAAAAAATCCCTTGACCCTTTAGCCAGTTGTCGTGTAGCATGAATTTTTAAGACCTGTCATCATCCTGGTAACCCTCCTCTTGATTCTCCAAAGATTTCCTAAAATGTGACACCCAGTATTCTAGATGTGGTCTGATGAGGACGGAGGAACTGTGGCTTCTCTCTTCTGAGCTTTACGTCTTAATATGCAGCAATGATATCCTATTAGTTTTCTTGTCTGCTATGTTATACCTTTGACTCATTGAGTTCACAGTCCATTAAAAAACAACCACCAGATTTTTTTTCAGATGAATTGTTTTCTAACCATTCTTCCCAAATCTTGTTGATTTATGAAATTGATTTTTCTAAAATCAAGTGTAAATTTACTAAATCCTTAGTAAATTTCCTATTAGATCCAACCCAGTATTCTAGTCTGTTGATCTTTCATGATTCCAGATTCTCTCACAGTTTTGTTTTAGCAGCCCGTGAAAATATTAAACAGCACAAGGCCAAGTGTATCTCTGGGAGCCTTCCACTAAAGCTCTTTCAAGCTGATATTGAATGAGTAATGAGATAGGAGCCATTCCAAATTTATAGATAAGTGGATACTATTAGGTTTACTAATATCTAACCCACATTCATGTGGTCCACAAGAAGAGTGTGAGAAACTTTGTCAATGTCTTACCGTATTCTAGATAGGCCATTGTCTCCAGCAACCTGTGTGCTTTGCACAATCTAGGGTGACATTAGCATTCCCTTGGTTTACCAATCCTCATAACCTTTTTTTAGTAAGCTTTTAAAAAAAAAAAAGCATAGTGAGTTAGTCCAGCTTGACCTGTTTTTGGTAAAGCTGTGCTAGCTTGAGGTTACTGTTCACCAGGTACTCCTCTAGTAATCTAAGAATCCTACCAGGAAATTAAGTCAAATTCACTGACCCATCATGTGTAGAATCCATCCTTGAAATCTGGGACATTACCCTGTAGTTCTGCAGCATCTTCCATTGTCTATGGATGTTCAAAGACCCCAGATTGACCTGACAATCACATCTACCTTTTTTGAGAAACTTTTTTGAAAACTTAAGAAAGATGACTTTAAAAACCTGTGCTTTTAGACGAGGCAAATAGCCAACAACTTTAAAAGTATGAATTTTGAAGATTTAAGCCATGTTTTGAGGAATGGGTAGAATTGGGCTGTGCAAGTTGTGAAAGAGCCTGGTCAGGGGGAAACAGTATGAGCAAAAATTCCCCATTAAGTTCTGTACAAAGTATCAACATTTCCACCATTTAGATGAAGTTTTGTTGTGGGCTACTCCTATCTACGTAACTTCTTCAGATTATTTTCATGTTTGCTTTATAAAAAGCATCAAATTTTTTGTTAAGGCAAAATAATTTGCTCTTTTGTTTGCAGCTTTTTATTTTCAAAGTAGCTGTGGTTAATTACTGACTATTTAGCAAAATACACTCAAATTCTTAGACATGAATACATCCTCTTTTTTTTGGTTGCTTTTTTTGTAGGGGGATGGCAGGGCAGTTGGGGTTAAGTGACTTGCCCAAGGTCACACAGCTAGTTTTGTGTTAAGTGTCTGAGGCCGTATTTTAACTCAGGTCCTCCTGACTCCAGGGCTGGTGCTCTATTCACTGCACCACCTAGCTGCCCCATGAATACATACTTTTAAAAAAAAATGTAATCAGGAAAACACAAAATTTTTTTTTTCAAGAGTCCCTTCTTAAGTTGAACTATACTTTTAAACAGGATTTTCAGGTCTAGATGGTAGATCTAGTTTCTAGAACTTTGAATTTCAATCCGTATGATTTAAGTGGGCATGCTGCATGATTTAAACAAATACTGGGTTACAGGTACTGCTGCTGACCAGGGAGAGACCTTACCCATAACCTTTGAATTGTGGATTCTCAGTGCTTTACTTTAAGGACACTGAGGAAGACTGATCTCTTAAGGTTTTGATGGATATAGGTTGTGGTGGTTTGTATTTATTTTTTACCGTGGAGTTTTGGTGTCCTTAATATATTCCCTTTGAAATCCATTAATGTTTATGTAACTTGCATAGGGATAGCTTTCTTTTTATTTGGGCTTATTCAGTATGTTATACCTACATGTATTTTTCAGAGAACACAAAGACAAATGGAACAGCTCTAACGGAATTGAAGAAAAAGATTCCTGGTTGGAGGAGGAGGAACTCTTTCACGTCCAAGGTACGTTTGCAAAGTCACACACACACACACCCATGTGTCTGTGTACGTATGGCTTGTTCATGTGTGAAGGATACATGTGTAAATACAAAATACAGGCTGGCACAGGTGAACATTCCAGCACATGCTTCTCCAAATAATTTCTAAAGTATTTTAAGAAATTACTGATACCTCTGGCTTCCATCCTGTCTTTTATTCTGTGAGGTCTGTGTTATTTACTCTGAAATTCACAGTGAAAACTGTTCGAGTAATGCCTCCTTAGCAGTTAGTTTTTTGTAACTTCTAAATAATTCTGTTAATTGATGTATGCATTTGTTTGAGTGATAGAAATGATCAGCCTGGCATTAAAAAGGGTAAGTGGGATTATCCCTCTCTGAGAGGACTAGGGAGAAACCTTAATCATAATGGCCTTCACCATTCGAACAGGCTTTGTAAAAGAGAGATTTCCTTATTTTGACTCTGAAGATCAATAGCAGTTCCTCTTACATAATTAATATAAAATATTGGAGCCTTTATACCACAGTTTTTCCTTTAGGTTCCTAAAATGGGGCTTTCCTTCCTGCAGATTTGTGTAGGGGGACTTCAGCATGTACGTCTGAGGTATCTTTATATTCATTCATTCATCCATTCATTCGTTTGGCCAGCAGGCCTCTGTCACATGCCCACCATGAGCTGAGTGCTGTGCTCTCTGCTGGGCTCTGGGGGTCAGAAAGGTGGGGACTACGAATCACAGTGTACAGATACAAGTAAATAAAAACCAATTCACAAAGCAAATACAGGATTTATTTTAGGTTGTAAACACTTAATTTTTCAATTAACAAGCATTCACTTGCTCTTCCTCTGCACTTCTCCCCATTGAATAAAAGCCAAAGCTCTTGCAACAAAGACACATGGCTGAGCAGAATAAGCCCCAGTGGGCAGCTAGGTGGCTCTAGGGGTGCAGGTGAGGTGGGGGAGCATTCCAGGCATCAAGGACAGGGAGCACTAAGTAGAGTTGGTTCTCACATTAGGATGGGCAGTACACACCAATGCATTAACATGAAGATGAGTGTTAAGCCTGACATTTTTTGGCAAAAAAAAATCATGAATGAACTCCTTCAAAGAATTGTGATATAATGTGACCATACATGTATAACCTATGTGGAATTACTTCCCTTCTCCATGGCAGGAAGGGAAAGGAGGGAGAGAATTTGAAACACAAGTTTTGAAAACTGAGGTTAAAAATTATTTTTATATTTAACTGGGGGAAAATAAACAAAAGCTTAAAATAAAAAGAAACTATGACAGGAACTGACTATCCATTTTTTTTTTCAATATTTGCAAACATTGATTTGGGCCAAGGACCCTTTTTGGTTCCCTTTAGGCTGTTTCTTCTCCCTTGGCTTTGGTTTATGGTGAGTTTTTTGTACAGTGAAAACTAAGGCTTACACGAGTTTCCGCTTTGCTTTGCAGCAGGATCAGAAGGAAACAACAGCTCATTTGTTGGAACAAAAAAACAGGTAACTTAGACTCTAGAATAGAACTGGAAGAGCTTGCCCACGGGTTCTTCTCTGGTGAGGGTGTGAAGAGGATAAAGTGAAGGGGAAGCGTCTTCAGATTGTAGTGCTTGATAATTGAGAAGACTAAATGACCTGACCTAGGAGGAGTCCAGCCCAAGGGCCAGGTGTTCTTCAGAAGGAGAATCAAGGCTAAGAACTGGGATCTTTCCTTGGATTTTCTGAGCCTGGTGTTTTGCGTACCCCCTGGCAAAGAGGAGGCACTTCATAAATGTTTATTGACGAAGTCTTGAGCCAGGAGGGACTGCATACACTTCACTGGCCACAGAAAGCTCAGCATAAGGTTTTTTGGTTGTTGTTGTTTTGACTTTTCAAATTATAGGAAGTAGAGCTGCTTAAATTTGAAGGAGTTTTATGGCAGCATTTCAGCTTATACTGACAGGTTGGTTTTTTCCCCCCTTTTGGAGAGCAGTTGGGGTTAAGTGACCTGCCCAAGGTCACATAGCTAGTAAGTGCTAAGTGTCTGCGGCCAGATTTGAACTCGGGTCCTCCTGACTCTAGGGCTGGTGCTTTATTCGCTGTGCCACCTAGCTGTCCCAGACAGCTTGTTTCTTAAATGGAGAAAGGACATTTAGAAGGCAGATGTCATTGGGAAGTGATTTTTAAATAAATAACTAAAAATGATTTTGCCAATAATAATTTAACTATGCCATTAAAGTGCCATGGTGCTGAAAGCTTTTAAAATGATTGTGCCCTTTGACCTTAGTGGTTTCCGCTTCTTCCCTCTATGCTTGGGATACTTTTTCTCTGTATTCTTTGATGCTTTGGGTGTCTTGTTTTTGGGATTTCTCAGAGGACAGGTTATGATAAGTCTCTTTTGGTTTTCTTTTGCAGAAATGGACTGTGCAAGAGAGTGAGTGGGTCAAGGCTGGAGTGAAAAAATACGGGGAAGGAAACTGGGTTGCTATTTCCAAAAACTTCCCCTTTGTTAACCGAACAGCTGTGATGATCAAGGACCGTTGGCGAACCATGAAAAAACTGGGAATGAACTGAAAGCTTCTTTTATTTTCTCAAAATTAATAGGGGCATGTCTTCAAATTATAGCCCTCTATTCCATGCTTTCTCTCAGAAGTTGGGCTGGGGTGATGAGAACTGGGTGGCCTGCTTCTGTGGTAGGGGAGGTCCTTGTCCCGGTTTTGTGCTGTCAGCCTATGGAGTTAAGGAGGAGCAGAGCCCTAGCCCAACCTTAGCAGGAATGACTGAAATACAGTTTGGGGAGGCCCAGAGTTCAGTCAGCTTCCATGTTCTCTTGTGGCTTGAATCAGAACTGAACCCCCCCACCAGTCAATAGAAACAGTCCCCAGGCAGAATTTTAGCTGAAGCCAAGGTGAGCAGCATCCTCCACCGCAGCCCAGCTGGAAAGTTGTGTCTGTGTCATGGAAGAAGGTTCTCGTCATCGGTGGTGATCCACACCGATCCCCTGAACTGCCATGGCAGCGGTTCTTTTCTGGGCCAGAGAGGCAGCTTTGAGCCTTGATTCCTTTGTGGGTTTTTTTTTTCCTTTTGTAAAATTGTGTGTTGTAGGTGAGCTTAGTCTTTCCCCTTCTACTCTGGACTCTGGAAGCTTTAAAGAAGCCTGAATATAGCCCTTAGTTCTGTTCTTAGTTTGTGAGATGTTTGCAGCTGCTTGATTCCCCTTGTGCTTTCAAAGGTTGGTGTGTTCTCACACAGGAGCTCCCCACTCCTTCTGGCTCCTTCCCTACTGTTCTGTGCTTGGCTGTCTGTCTCAGACACCCTGGAGGGAAGGCCTGAAGGTCTCTTTTTAGCCACAACTTTCAGTAAAATGTTTTCTGTACTTTTTTTTTAAAAGATGAATACTAATTATTGTCCATTACTTGTAGCATTCTTCATTAAAATACTGTTTCCCTCGCAATTCTATGTAGATCTTCAATATTAGCATTTGATCTGGTGAAGAAATGAGGGGCTGGTATGAAACGATGAAGCTTCAGAGTATGCTCTCAGCGGTTTCTTCGTTTATTCTTGCCTCTCGGGGACCCAGGAACATACCTCTTCTCACCTCCAAGTTTATGCAGGAAAGGAATTAACTTCATTTTAGTGCAGTTAAGAGCCTTCCGCAGCCTAGGCTCTTACCGAGAAGTTCAGAAGTAGGAGGGGAGATTTGTTTCTCAGAATGTATCATTTGAGCCCTGTCTGATTATCCTGCCTAGATCTAATCAACTAACTCAAATATATTGAAGTGGAGGGCACAAGCAACCCTCATCCTCCCTCTTCCCATGGGCCTGTATCTACTATGCCGAGGCAGGGTAGGCCGTCTAGCCAAAATGAGCTTTCTACTTAACAACAAGACTTTATGACAGCAAGCATTTATTAAGCACCTGCAATGTGCCTGGCTCTGTGCTAACTAGCAACAATGCAAACAAAGTCAAGAAAGTCCATGCTCTCAAGGAGCTCACAGGCAAGAAGGACAATGCCAAGACCTAAAGGAAGATGAGGGGGAGACTTCTGTGTGAAAATTCACGTGTACGAGACCCAGCAAGGAAGCCAGTCATCACTGGATCACAGAGTACACGGAGAGGAGTAAGCATGTAAAAAGGCTGGGAAGGGGGTGAGGACTGGATTACTAAGGGCTTAAGCCAATTTTTAAAGAGTCCTTGCCCTCTGGGACCATATAGCTTACTGGGGAGATGTTATATGTGTTGTACAAATATGTACATGTAAAGTCATTTCAGGGCAGGGCACTAACCAGGGGAATCAGGAGAGGTGGAGTCCGAGAGGGAGCCAGAGATTCTAAAAGGTAACAATAACAGACATGCATTCTAGGCAAGGCTTACGGTTTGCATAAAGACCTTGGCAAGGAGAAGGCCCACTTCTTGCTCAAAGCTCTTATTTCTAGAGTTGCTGGTTTTTGTTTTTGTTTTTTGCTTTTTTTTTTGGAGGGCAATTGGGGTTAAGTGACTTGCCCAAGTTCACACAGCTAGTGTGTCAAGTGTCTGAGGCTGGATTTGAACTCAGGTCTTCCTGACTCCAGGGCCGGTGCTCTACTCACTGCACCACCTAGCCGCCCCTAAGAGTTATTGTTCTTTTGAATGTGAAAGGTACTTTTGCTTTTTAAAAAAAATTTCTACTTTTCAACATTCACTTCCATATGCTTTTGAGTTTCCAATTTTCTCCCCCTCCCCAAGATGACGTGCAATCTGATATAGGCTCTGCATATACATTCATATTTAAACACTTGTACATTAGTCATGTGGTAAAGAAGTATCAGAACCAATGGGAGGAACCACAAGAAAGAAAACAAAAGAAAAAAAGCAAATAGTCTGCTTCCATCAGCCTTCAGACTGTGCAGTTCCGTCTCTGGGTACGGATGGCATTTTCCACCGTGACCCCTTGGAGTTGTCTTAGATCCCTGCACTGCCCAGAAGAGCTGGGTCTGGAGGAGTTAGGCGCTGCACATTGTGGCTGTTGTGTGCAGCGTCCTGGCTCTTGTTTCACTTGGGATCAATCCGTATAAACCCTTCCAAGTTTTCCTGAAGTCCACCTGCTCACTATTTCTTATAGCACAATAGTGTTCCAATATACCACAACGTGTTGGGTCGTTCCCCAGCTGATGGGCATCTCCTCAATTTCCAGTTCTTGGCCACCACAAGAAGAGCCACTATAAATATTTTTGTACATGTGGGTCCTTTTCCCATTTCTATGAACTCTTTGGGCTATAGACAGAGAAGTGGTATTGCTGGGTCAAAAGGTGTGCACAGTTGTATGGCCCTTTGGGCATAGTTCCACATTGCTCTTCAGAATGGTTGGATCGTTCACAACTCCCCCAACAGCGTATTAGTGTCCCAGTTTGCCCACATCTTCTCCAACATTTATTATTTTCCTGTTTTGTCATGTTAGCCAATCGGATAGGCATCGGAGTTTTGGTTTGCATTTCTCTAATCAATAGTGACGTAGAGCATTTTTTTTCATATCACTATAGATATCTAATTTCTTCATCTGAAAACTGCTTGTTCAACATCCTTTGACCATTTATCAATTGGGGAATGACTTGTATTCTTACAAATTTTACTCAGTTCTCTATATTTGTAAAATGAGGTCTTTATCAGAGACACGGGCTGTGAAAATTGTTTCCCAGCTGTTTCCCTTCTAATCTTGGCTGCATTGACTTTGTGCAGAAACCTTTCAATTTAATGTAAGGTACTTTTGCTATGACAGTGAAATGCTGGAGTTTCCACGAGGTCTGGAGAAGGTTGGCTACTATTAGTGGATGGAGCTGAGAAATGAGCAGATAAAGGTTGTAAACTGTGGTTTTAGGTATCAGGATGTACAGGTACGGGCTTATAGCTTTTGGCTTTACCCATGAAAACCTTTAGTAAGCAATATAGAGTTGGTATCTCATAACTGTCCACCCTAGCCAATAATAATACATCATGGATTATCATGGATATCAAGCAATTTGACTTTAAAACTGGTCCAATTGGTATTGCCTACCAAGTTCTCTCATTTTCTCTCTGGCAGTGGGATAGGAACATATCACAACAACTTTTCCCCTCTGCCTCTGGGGAACAACAAGGGCAGATTGCATTTTCACAATCCAAGATTTAGACAGGGCCTTATCATCTTTAGGGGTCTAACTCCCCTTTTTTTTTTTCATTTTTTAAAAAACTTGATTTATTTATTTACTTTTAGTTTACAAGATTCAGTTCTACAATCCCTTGAGTTTCAAATTTTCTCCCCTCCCTACCTCCCAACCCATGGCGGCATACAATCAAATATAGGATCTGCAGATACTTTCACACTGGACATTAGTCTGGTTGTATAGAAGGGTTTTAACAGTTGAAGAAATTGGAACCCAGGAAAGTTAAAGGAACAGTTGGAATAAGAGCTAAGACTAGAACTCATCTTTAAGCTGGCTGTGTTAAACATGTAGTAATAAAAAATATACATGCAAGAAACTTATTCATTTACTTAGGGATTATGCTATAAATTTACCCATAGTCACCCAAGTCGCTGAAATAAAAACATTACAGCTTACTAAAGATGGATGGCAGTATGCTCTGTTTTTAGCTAGTATCCAGTACTTAAAACCATTTGTTTTTTTCTAAAACTAGAAAGAGCTGTAAACCAGTCTTAAGTGTCCCATCCTTAAGAGGCAATATGCTAACCCAAGGTCCCTCAACGTGTGGGGAGCTACAGCTGGCAGAGAAGGGATGAGTGGAGTTAATCATTACCCCAACAGGAGTCAAAACTGATTGTCCCTGTGCTACTCCAAGCAAAACTTCTGGATTCTGGAGGAAGCAGCATGTCTCCGCTCATTTTGGTTGTAGTAGCATTCCTGAATCTGGGGCTGTCGGCCAGAGGACAAAAGACAGAACCCTCAAGTGATCTCAGGGACCAAACGCTTTTCCGTGGAGCAGATCGCCATGATTTTGCCATCATGGTCTCCCCAGGAGGAAGAGAATGCTTCTGGCAGTTTGCCCACCAAAGTGGATACTTTTACTTCAGTTATGAGGTGGGTCCCCAAGGAACTTCCCTTGTCAAGTAGGAGCTATTTCTTCTTCTAGAGGGAGGTTATGTTCCATTCACCCCATATTACTTATTAGCCTGACAGCTCATTCTGAGTGCAGTCCCCAGCAAAAGGATTATTCATCACACCAATGAGGGTTAAACATATGGTATAAGGGAGAAGGAATAGGTCTTTCTTCCTGCATAGAAAAGAATTCAGATTGCCCTCACTTTTTTCCTTTACCTTAAGAGATTTTAAAATGTATTCAGATATCACCAATAGAAAGATTCAACCAAATTGTTTTTTCATGCTATGTGTCATTCAAATCCCATGTTATTTGAAATCATATTTGGAACTTGATGGTTTCTGAATGGTGTTGGCATACAAAGGATTGCAATCAAAGGGGGCTGAGTTACTGAAGAAACAATAAAAACAGCTGAGATTTACATAGCACTTCAAGTTTCAAAACACTTTATGTATGTTATCTCATTTGGCGCACTAGCCTGAATCCTCATTTAGGCCATGAGAAAAGTGGCACTCGGAGGTTGTGTCTTACCTAGCAAGTGGATGAGTCACACAGCATTGAAAGGACCAGACCATTTGAACTTTGAGTAGCTTTATAAGGCCACATATGCAAGGGACTGAGTAGATTTGTAATTGTCTAATCCAAGGAGCAGCAAACCACTGCCCAGCCACCTGTTTGTATGGCTGGCGAGCAAGCTAAGAATAGATTTTGCATTTTTAAATATGACTCTGCCGACCCCTGCTTCTAAACCAGGATGGTTGCTGTTATATTTCCTCTGTTACACGTCCCACATTCTCATAACAGGCGTTGAAAACCTGTTCCTTCCCAGCTCCTGTTTGTACAACAGGTTGTGTAAATCCCATTCCATGCTCACATACCTTGAGATTCAGCCTCTAATGCATTTATCAAAGTTATTTCTTATCTATGAAATGCAACAAAGGTATGTTACTTTGCCTGGGAGCTCACCTTGTACCTTGAGTGAAGATGAGTTGCCCACGGTGTACTTTCTATAAGCACAGGCTGTTAAGCAGCAAATTCAAAAATGGCTGTCTCAAATTTAACTTAATGAGATCATTTAATTCTCGAACATTTCAGCAAGAGCCAAATAAAAAATTGTGCATATTGCCTAATGTGTAGCTTCGGTTCTAAGGGAGAGTCTGCTTCATTAAGGGGCCATATGCTACCCTATTTTATTCAAGGTGTGGGTCATAGGAGGGTAACTCAATTCCATATCCTCCAAAGACAGTGGAGGATCATGTACTTGAGATGATCTAGATTCAGATTCTGCCTCAGATATTTCTAAGTTGTGTGATGAGAGGAAAGTCATTTAACTTAAGTTTTCTCATCTGTGAAATGGGTCCAGTAATTTCCATATTTTTGTATTAATGCAAAATAAGGAAGGTTCAAAATAAAAAGGCCCAGTACAAGGAAATATGGAGGTCATAGAACAGTTAAGCAAGCCAGTTCTAGTGAAGGGATATGCAATATGAAGTGTGATTAAGAAAGATAGTGAAAACAGATCAGATCCACTGGAGCTTCAGTTGTAATTGGGTACACCCTGCTGAGGACCTAGAGGAAATGGGGCAACATCATCCCTCCCGCCATATTTCAAAATAAGTTCTGGACTATGATATACTACAGGAGAAATTTAACCCAGGAGGAAAAGAAGATGTTCAGAAATTAAATTCAAAAGACACAAAGGGAAAATTCTAGTGAGGAAGAAAATGTGATTTTTAAAAGGAAATGTATAGAAGATGGAATCAAGGCTAAGTCAACTAGGTGAATATAAAATGATAGCACAGTCTTACTCATTTTTTAATATTTTTCTTGTGTTTTTAAAAAATTCTTATAAGAGATACTTCACTGAAAGGGGGAGGGGAAGACATACAGAGGGAACTGGAGGCAGTGTGAAAATTAAGGTAAAAATAAAAATTTATTATGAAAATAATGTTGGAATGCTGAAGCTCAGGATGAGCTGAGGCTGGCCAGGGAAGCCAAAGATGACATATTCTATTGATTGATTTATTTATTTTAGTTTTATTGGGAGAAAAAGGAGAATCCAAGAAGGGATGGGACTTTTGCTTGGGGTAAATTATGATAACTCCCAATACAGAGAAGGTAATGCACTCAACTCTTGTCTTTGTTTTCTCTGCAAAGGAGAATTGCTTTTACACTGGAAATGACAAAATAAAAATCACTAACAGTTGATTTCTAAGAAAATTCAAGTCACCTGGCTCAAATGAACCACCATTTTGGCTTCTGGAAAAGGTGGCAGCCATGATGGCCAAGTCACTGTCAGTATAATCTAAAGAAATCATGGGAAAGAGAACAGAAACCACCAGAGTGGAGAAGGGACACATGTCTCAATTTCCAAAAAAAGGAAGAGAATAGAATCTCTTAAACTACAGACCAGTGAGTCTAATTTTTTATTTCTGGGAAAGTTCTAAAAGGATCACTAAAGGGAGGATTGGTGATTACAAAGAACCAGTCTAGCTTTATTAAGAGGTCATGTCGGACTAACTTCATTTCAGTTTTTAAATTTTTTTAAATTGTCATTCATTTATGTATTTATTTTGTGTTTTGGAGGGCAACTGGGGTTAAGTGACTTGCCCAAAGTCACACGGTTAGTAAGTGTGTCAGTCGTCCAAGGCTGGATTTGATCTCAGGTCCTCCTGACTCCAGGACCAGTGGTCTGTTCATTGCACCACCTAGTTGTACCTGTCATTTATTTTTTTCTCATCTTTTTTTTCTCAGCTCGCCTCCTCCGGCGGCCCTGGGGCCTGGCCACGTTTCTGTTTCAGGCTGGGCTGGCCTCGGCTCCCGGCCTGCCGTGGTGAGCCCCTCTTGCCAAGCTGCCTTCAGCCAGAGATGTGTTTTCTGTATTTTTGTGAGTTTGAGAGTCCTAGACTTTGTTGAGAGTCATATTTTATGGGTATTTTGGTTGGTTGTGTGGGAGCTGAGGGACCTTGCTGCTTCTATGGCCATCTTGGCTCCGCCCACCTGTCATTTACTTTTAATATTCTTTTTGTAGTTGAATTCCTAATCCTCTCCCTTCTTCCAGGCCCTCCCCCACCCACTAAGGAGGCAAGCAATACTTCATTTCAATTTTTGACAGTTACTAAAATAGTAGATTAAGGAAATATAGATATGATTTCCCTAGATTTTTTAAATTGGTTGATTTACTTTTAGTTTACAACATTCAGTTCCACAGTCCCTTGAGTTTCAGGTTTTCTCTCCCTCCCTCTCCCTGCCCCATCATGGAGGCGTGCGCACAGATGTAGGATCTACAAATATCTTCCCATTCATCATTAGTCAGGTTGTAAAGAAGGATTGTAACTGATGGGATGATCATTGGGAAAGAGGAAACAAAACAAAACAAGAAAAAGAAACAGAGCAAGTAGTTTGTTTCCATTTGCACTCAGACTCCGCATCTCCTTCTCTGGATGTGGATATCTCCTTCAATCATGAGTCTTTTGGAGTTGTCCTATAACCTTGTGTTGCTGAGAGGAGCCAGTCTATTGGAGTTAGTCGTCTCACATACTTTGTGTCTGTGATTGTGTACAAAGTTCTCCTGGTTCTGTTCTTCTTGCTCTGCATCCGTTTATATAAATCTCTCCAGGTTATTATGAAGTCTCTCTGCTCCTCATTTCTTATAGCACAATAGTATTCCATTACATTCATATACCACAACTTGTTGGGCCATTCCCCAATTGATGGGCATCCCCTTTTTTTCCAATTTTTTGCCACCACAAAAAGAGCTGCTATAAATATTTTTGTATATACGGGTCCTCTTCCCACTTCTCTGATCTCTTTGGGATATAACCTTAGAAATGGTATTGCTGGGTCAAAGGGTATGTGCTTGTTTATAGCCCTTTGGGCACAGTCCCAGATTGCTCTCCAGAATGGCTGGATCAGTTTGCAGCTCCACCAACAATGTATTAGTGTTCTGATTTTTCCACAGCCTCTCCAGCATGTATCATTTTGCTGTTTTGTCATCTTAGCCAGTCTGGCTGGTGAGATGTGATACCTCAGAGTTGTTTTGATTTGCATTTCTCTAATCTCTAGTGATCTGGAACATTTTTTCATACACTTATAGATGTCTTTAATTTCATCTTCTGGAAACTGCCTGTTCATATCCTTCAACCATTTATCAATTGGGAAGTGGTGATTTATCTAGATTTTTAGCAAAGCCTTTTGACAAATTATCTCATACTATTCTTTTTTCAATTTTATTTATTATTTTTAGTTTTCAACATTCACATCCAAGATTTTGAGTTCCACCCCAAACCCAGATCAGGAATATGCAGAGGTTAGACCTGGATAGCAATCAGACTTTGCCCAGAATCACCACTTTGGGAACACAGAAAACTTTCAGGTTTCCCAGATTGAATTGTCCCTAAAATTCTGGAATAACAACACTTACTATCCCCAAATAAGCAGCAATGTGAAGGATCAGCTCAGATGTTCCCTTCAGCAGTGCATACAACTTGGCCCTAACATAAAAGTCCAAAGTCAGGAAGTTGACTGGAAGAATAAGGAAAAAAAAATACCACCATAAAAATCTTTAAAGTGATAGAGATGCTCAAAATAATGAAGAAGGGAATGACTTCAAAGTATCTACAAGAAAAGCCTCAAGGGGTGGTTAGGTGGCACAGTGAATAGAGCACTGGCCCTGGAGTCAGGAGGACCTGAATTCAAATCCAGCCCCAGATACTTAACACAAAACTAGTTGTGTGACCTTGGACAAGTCACTTAACCCCAATTGCGCTTCAAAAAGCAAAAAAACAAAAGCCTCAAAATACACAGTCTGAGCACAAGGGTAAATAGAATTCCTGGAAAAAATGAAATGTGTTTTTATTGTGTATATGCACAGGTTCAAGATTTAAAAAATAATATTGAACAAAGATTAGGATTCTAAAGTGGCTTTTATAGACAAAATTAATTAATGTCAGAGTGACAGTGAAATTATTTTACGTATTGTAATCTCACACAAACTTTAAGCTTTAAAACGGTTTTTTTTCCTAAAAATATAAATGAAATGAAACCACCAGAGGGGAAAAATGGAAAATAAATGAGAGTTATAGAAAAAAAGAACTGGAAAGGGAATTAATAGCTTGATACAAAAGATGCAAAACTTTACCTGAAAATTAGAATGGACTAAAAAAATGACTCCATGAGACAAAATAAATATTTAAAATTTTTTTAATTTAATATTTTCCCCCAATTACATATAAAAGCAATTTTAACATTCATTTTTAAAAATTCTGATTTTGAAATTCCCTTTTCTGCTTCCAGCCCTCCTCCCTCATTGAAAGGGCAAGTAATTTGACAGAGGTTATGCATGTGCAGTCATGCAAAACATTTCCATATTAGTCATGTAGTGAAAAATATACAGATCAAAACCCCCCCAAGAAAAATAAAGTAAAAAAAATGCTTGGATCTGCATTCAGAAGGTCTTTTTCTGGAAATGGATGGCATTTTTCATCATGAGTCCTTTGGAATGGTCTTGGATCATTGAGAGAAAAGAAATATTAAAATGAAGTCAAAAGACTGAAAGAAATAGAAGAAAATGTAAGGTATCTTATTACAATAACAACTGATTTGGAAAGCAGATTGAAGAGAGGTCATTCTAAAAAGTTATGATCAAAATAAAAAGTAACTTGGACATCATACATCATGAAATCATAAAAGAAAACTATCCAGATCTCTTAGAACAGAATAAAAGGCAAATAGAAGGAATTCAAATTCACTGAGTGCTTTCTGAAAGAAATCCCCAGATAAAAATCCCAGAAACATTATATCCAAAATCCAGAGCTTCAAGGTCAAAGAAAAAATGCAGCAAGCAGCTAGAAATAAAGAATTAAAATATTAAAGAACTATAGTCAGGATCATGAATTAGCAGTCACCAGCATGAAGGATTAGAAAGCTTGGAATCTAATATATGCTTAAGGCAAAAGATATATGCTTACAACCAAGAATAATTTAGCTGGAAAAACTGAGTATAATTTTATTCAGGGGAGAAAAATTATTTATTATTTGTTCAGGGGAGAAATAGGGGCTGGCAAACCATGAACTCCAGACCAAATCTGATCTGTTACCTGTATAGTCCGTGAGCTAAATAGGCTATATAAAAACATTTGGTGGGATGGATTTGGCTCATAGGCCATGGTTTGCTGAACCCTAAAATAGAGAATTGCTAAGCCTTCCTGATGAAAAGACCAGAACTGCAAAGAAACTTTGAAATTCTAATACAGGAGTCAAGAGAAACATAAAATGGTAAATGAGAATACTAGCTTAAGGGACTAAACAAGCATAAACTATTTACATTCTTATATGGGGAGATAAAACATATTTATTGAAAATTCTTATATCTTCATCAAGGGGTCATAGGAATCTTATTAGGCAGAGGGCTTGGGAATAGTTCTGTTATGTTTCAATAATTTTAAAAGAAGATTGGAAAGGAAGGGGAAGAGGAATGGACCAGGGGGGAGCGGGTTGGGGTCAGGGGGGTGGGAGGGGAAGAAGTGACAAAGGGAAAGGAAAGGTGTGGAAAATGATCCCATAATTGGAATGTGCAATGAGAAGGAAAGGGTGAGGGGTAAACACACGCACACCTACACACACAGGTAGGTAAAGAAATACATTCCACTCAATAGGGAAACAGGTGGGCTAAGGGACAAGAGAGAGGGAGGGCAACAAGAGGAAAAGCAAATTAAGGGAGTGATAGGTCCTAAGCAAAACAAACTCTAAGGAAGGTGAAAAGGTGACATAAACAAATTAGAGGAGCATAGAAGAAGTTACCTGTCAGATCCATGGCTGAGGAAGAGTTAGAGTCTCAAAAGGTAAAATGGACAGTTTTGATCATATAAAATTTAAAAGGTTTTGTACAAACAAAACTAACAGCTAAAATGAGAAGAAAAGCAGGTAAATGGGAAAAACTCTTTACAGAAAGTTTCTCTGATATAGGTCTCATTTTGAAGATATGAAAGGAAGTGATTCAAATTTATAAGAATAAGAGTCATTCCCCAATTGCTTAAATGGTCAAAGGCTGTGTTATGGAAGGAATATCTCCACTTTGTATTCATATGGTTGGGTACTGCAGCTGTAATAAATCTTCTACCAAGAAGAAATAAGAGAGGTAAAAATCTGGGTTTTATTTTGCTTGTAAACAGGTTCAGGATTCAAAAAAATAATATTGAACAAAGATTAGGATTCTAAAATGGCTTTTATAGACAAAATTAATGTCAGAATGATAGAGAAATAAATTCTTTTACATATTGCAATCTCATAAACTTTTAGGCTATAAGTTTGTTTTTTTTAAAGACATTCATAATCCCATGCTTCCTTCAATGTCATAAAACTTGAACAAACTTAGTTAAACAGAGTTTGACTAAATCTCATACATCCCCAATGGAAACAAATCTAATTAAATAAATGCTATAAGAAAACTAAGTCAGGTTACTGATTAAACTACATTTAGCGGGTTCATAACAGACTGCATGAGTGAAAGGGATGTCCATGTCAGGAAGATTCAGCATCAGGAAAATTCTTCCACAAGTAAAATTTTTGTGGGGAGGTTTTAAAGATCCTATATTCCCTTCTTCCTATCATTTGGTTTATCTTAGGAATGTAAAAAAGTCTTCCTTTAGG
Organism: Pseudocheirus occidentalis; assembly: GCA_028646575.1. NCBI lineage: Eukaryota > Metazoa > Chordata > Mammalia > Diprotodontia > Pseudocheiridae > Pseudocheirus > Pseudocheirus occidentalis. Next base: position 284,581,493 of record CM053595.1, on the reverse strand, counting down.
GACATACAATTAGCCTCTCACAATATGCCCACCATAGAGATGTCCTGTGTAATTACACATGTATAGCCTGTATTGAATTGCTGCTCCTTCCAGTGGGAGTGGGTGACAAGGGAGGAGTTGCAAGAATCTAGAATTTAAAGCTTTACAATCAAATGCAACTGGGAAATAAGACCTACAGGGATGGGGGTAGGGAGACCCTCCCTGCCCTACTAGAAAGTTAGAGGGGTGTTGGAGGAGGACATAAAAGGGAACAGATTGTGGGAGGGGCTTTACGGTGAGACCACTGTTTGGGCTTGGGAGTAGGGGAAAGAAGGGGAGAAAATTTGTAACTCAAAACCTTGTGGAAATGAATGATGTAATCAAGAAAATAAATTAAAATTAAAAAAAGCCTTCCTTTAACACTATTATTCCATGAGTCAGGTTTTAGTCAGGTGATATTATAAATATTAATGGAAGATTAATGTCTCAACCAAAGTTGTAAGAGGAATGACCCTGAGCTCCCCCAAAATAAAAAATTAATAAAAGGAAATTTAAAATTCCCATCATAACTATAGTTTTCAGAGAAAGAAATCTGAGCTATCAACAGTGACATGGAAAACACTCTAAATTATTATTAGAGAAATGCAAGTTAAAACAACTCTGAGGTTCCACCTCACCCCCCTGTAATGCCAAGCAAGGGCAGCTTCCAAGGTTCAGATTACCAGCATAGCAAACCCTATTTATTCAGCCAACATTCACAGAACAGAGAAAGTCAAAATACAGTATAACTCAAACATTTCACCAGTAAGTTCTTCATTCAGTCCAGGTATACTCCACCCCTAGACTGTACATGCTTTTAGTCAAAGTCTCTTCTCAAATGGAGAGAGTTCTTTTCAAATGGAGATTAGTTTCCAATCATAAACAAAGTACACTCACAAAAAGGCCAAAGGTTTCCCACCCCTCCACACAAAGTAATTACAATACCATCCATTAACATTAAGTACTTTCTCAAAAGGGAGCAGGAGAGCACAAAAAGCCATCCACCCTTAAGCCATAACAAGGTCAAGATAACATCTCAGCAAGGAAAGGCCAAGGAAGGGCCCTTCTTTCATCTTCACCTGAGGCAAGCCCTCAGCAATCTCAGTTCCTAGGGAGACAAGGCCCAACAAA
>CM053595.1:284563099-284579844 GCA_028646575.1 Pseudocheirus occidentalis | reverse complement strand
TGTAATCAGCAGAATGTAGGCCAAGCACATGATTTACTTCAAACATGGCTGGCCTATACTTATTGCTACTGGGAAAAGCTTTTTCAGAATTCACTCTGGAGATGAGGACTTCAATCATTTACTTCCATCCACCGTACATTTGTAAATGTCTTGCTGTCCATTTTGTCGATGAAGAGACAGCCTTGCAAGTGATCCATCTCATGCTGTATAATCCGGGCAAGCCACCCACTGGCCTGCCACACCACAGATTCTCCATTTTCATTCAACCCTGCAACGAAATTCATTGCACTGGTGAAAACCCTGAGCAATACAATTCTCCATCTCCTCCTCCCATGCCTAATCCTCCTCCTTCCATCCTAGATAAGGTTCTCCCACCTTCTCCTTGCTGACTAAAGAAGTGGCTGCAATTCTTCCCCTGTATCCATCTCTGATAGCTCCTGGACTCAGAACTAGGGGATGGAAGAACCACCTGTCATTTCCTAAGGAGCTTCTTTTTCCTTTTGCTCTTCTTCCTCCAGTCTACCTATGTCCACTTAGGTACCAACACCCCAACACTTTGAACATAAGACAGGTGCATTAGCCAGCTTAGAAGCCTATCAATGCTATAGAATCCTATAAAAATAAATACTGTTTTCTTCTAACTCGCTGAGACTGAGTAGTTTGTTCAAGATAGGTCCAAGACTTCATCCTATCCAATGTCCTTTTGTCTGAGCTCCGCTCAGGGCCCTGAACAACAGGTAAAGCCTGAAATAATGCAAAGAATGTTTGATTTTTCTTTCCATGTGTGAAGTGTACCCCATTAATCCAAGAACACAAAGACTACATTCAGAGTTGGGAAAGCAGCACATTCAGATGGTGTGTCATCAAGAACACACCAAAGGGAGCAGGTTGAACCCTTTGTCTTTGGTGAGCGACCACCCTTCATCTTTCTTCATTCCCTCCTCCTTCCTCTTCTCTTTTCCCAGGTGCTTCAAGGCATGTCCAGAACAGTGATCTCCAACATGGGGCTGTGCCCAAGCATAAGTAGTATGTGATCACCCAAAGAGAGGGTGGGAAGAGAGGTCCAGCTCACCTTTGTTACTTTAGCCAACTGTGGGGCTTGTCGCCACGCTCAGCCTTACCCCCCCAAACTGCCTTCCCCTCCATCTGTCACACATGCAGGATTACAGCAGCTGCGCAGTGCCTTTGTTTGCTCCCCTGCCCACAGGACGTCTCCTGTCTCAGGCAAGGACTCCAACCTCCTTTTAATTTGGGGCTGGAGGGACTGAGTCACCATAGTACTTATACAGTGCTTTAGGGCTTGTGAAGCACAGGATGTTCTCTCATTTGAAATTCCCAGTTACTATTTCCTCCATTTTACAGATGAAGAAACTGAGGCAGAAATGAAATGACTCCTCTAATGTCACAGCCAGTAAGTTTCTGAGGCTGCATTTGAACTCGGGTCTTCCTAACTCCAAGTCCGGCACTCTCCACTGTGACACCTAGCTGCCACCCTAACATGGGCATCACTCAAACCCACTCATCTTCCAGACTTTCCTATTACTAGTGAGGGTACCACTGTGGTTTTCACAATCCTGGGGTCATCTCTGGCTCCTCACTTTCACTCACTGCACATCCACATACTTAAGCAGTTGCCCAATCTCCACCTCCTCGTTCCTTCCCATCTGCCCCTTTCTCTTTACCAACATGGCCCTGGCCGCTGGACACCCCACCCCTCTCCCCCCAATCAGGCCTTTCCTCTAGTGCCTCCTAACTGGTCTCTCCCCACGCCCTCCTCCACAAATGGCCAAAGTGATTTTTTCCCTAAGGTTCTGGATGGATCGTGTTACTCCCCTACTCCCCAAATGCCAGTGGCTTCCTTTTTACTCTAATATTATTTCATCAGCTTAATGGACCAGTGGACAGAGCACCGGGCTTCAGGTCAGGAAAACCTGAGGCCAAATCTAGCCTCAGTCACTTAGTAACTATGTGACCCTGGGCAAGTCACTTATCTGCCAGTAAATAATTAATAATAATTATCATTTATATACCACTTTAAGGGCTGCAATGCACTATACATGGATTATCTCATTCGATAAGTGGGAATTAATGGGAATAACTGCTTCTACCTCAGAGAGAGGATCAAATGAAATCACACATGTAAAGTGCTTCCTCAACCTTAAAGTGCTCTAGAAAGTCTAGTCATTTGTTACGTCATTTTTTAAAATCTCTAAGTTTTTGTTTGTTTTATGAGGTACATGACATTAATGCAGCAGCAAGGCCATGCCCTCACCTGTGCTCTCCCCAGAACAGGGAGCTCTCTCCCCCAAGGGAATCATCTATACAACCCTCTAGAGCTCAGAGGTGAAATGATGTGTCCAGGGTCTCACTGTCCCTTAGTGCTATAGTAGTACAGGTATGTAATGTATAAGAAAATGTGAAGACTCTCTGGTCTAAAGTACTCAGGGGCAGCCCTCTGTCCACCTTCCCTTCTAGGCAGAACCTAATGGTTGGTGACCCTTTCCCAACCCTTTTTCTCCACTAAAATGTACCAATCCAGCATCCCATCCTTCAGGCTTTCCTAAGTGACAGCTTGCTAATATGCTAAATTAATCCATGCTAGTGTGTGTGTGTGCTAAAGAATTGTGTTTTTTATCATACCAATCAAATGCAAGGTATTTTAGAGATACCCTATTTTCCAGAACTAAGGCCCACCAAGCAGGTCCTTTGCATTTTGGATGATCTCAGCCTCTGGCAAAGTGTATTGCTTTGACTAGCACCAGGTGTTCCCTGAGGGATTTATGATTTTCATATTCATCACTAACTCTTTAGATTTGTTGGAGGTCCCCCTATTTCCCAGGGACCTGAGAGCCAACATACTACAGCCTAAAGCCATCCATGCTTGTTTCTTTTAAATGCTAAGTGAACTGAACCAGGTACAGCACTCTTGTTCCTACCACACTACCTCTGGTTCTGTACCCGGAAGAACAATCACAAGGCTCAATGACTCTTAAAGACTTGAGAGGCTGTTACCACTGGACCCAAGCCCAAGAAATGCCAACCATGGGAAATGCTTACTCAAGACCTAAGAATGACTGTGTTGTGCTCCAGCCTCTTTCATATATATAAGCCCTCCTCAGGAGGGGCCTTCCACTCCCAAGGGCTTTCTTCACTCTGAAATATATTAAACTTCTCTTTGATTCCTGATTGTCCCAGTCTCCAAGCCTGCTTTCTTCAATTCCAGCCACTCATTAATTAGTTATCAGTTGTGCTCAGGTTGACACAAACTACCAATAGAGCTAGAAAAAGTATCAAAATTCATCTGGAACACCAAGAGATAAAAAATATCCAGAGAATTAATTTTTTTTAAATGGGAAAGGAGGAGTCCTACCATACCGGATCTCAAACTGTATTACAACGCAGTAATCATCAACACCGTCTGGTACTCTCTAAGAAATAGCGGGGGATCAGTGGAAGAGGTTAGGTACACAATACTCAGTAGGTAACGACCATAGTAACAACACAATGATCCTAGCTTTTGGGACAAGGATTATTCTCTGACAAAGACTGCTTAAAAAACACAAACTGGGCACAGACACCTCACACTCTGCACAAAGATGGGATCAAAATTACAGTTACACTATTTACTCTGCAGTACAGACACTGGTATGGTCAACGTTGCTTCCCCACTTCAGATGTGAGACAAGCGAAAGGAAGGACCGTTTCAAATTCAACTTGGCATCTCCGGTCCAAGACCGGCAGAGAGGCGACAGATAAGGCTTCTTAGACAAGTCTTTAAGGAGCTTAAAACTGCCGGGTGGAATGTTGGTTCACTGCCCTCCTCTGGCCTCGTTGGGGTTTTCTAAGCCTGCGGGATTCCCCTCCCGGAATGCTCTCGCCCCTCACCTGTCCCGCCCGGCTTCCTTCAAGTACCAGCTAACATCCCCTCTTCTGCAAGGAGCCTTTCCCAGCCCTCCTTAATCCAAGACTCTCCCCAAGCCATCCTGTCTGTACATGGTTGCCTTTCTAAGAGCTTAGCACAGGGCCCTAAGCACCCGGTAGGGGCTTCACGGGGGGCTCCCCTCGCCCAGCCCACACCTAGCCCACACCTTCTATCTGCACCGCCCGGCAGCGCGGCACGCACGCCATGAACCCCGCCACGCTGAGGCAGCCCTCGGGGAAGGAGTCGAGGCCGGCGTCGAGCACGCGCACGCGCGGGTTGACGAACACCCGCAGCGGGCTGGGGGCCATGCGGCGGGCCTGACGCACGGCCTCGGGGTAGCTGGCCAGCAGGCGCTCGGGGAACTCCACGGCAAGTACCTGCAGCGGCACCCCGAGCTGCGGCGCGCTCAGCCCCACGGCACCCTGCGCGCGCATCACGTGCACCAGGCGCGTCACCAGCGCCTGCGCCTCGGGCTCCGCCAGGCGCTCGGGATCCACGGGCGCCGCTACGGCCCGCAACGCCGGATCGCCCACCTGGCACACGTGTCTGTACGGCGGCTCGGGCGGCCGCAGCAGCCAGCGACGCACGGCGCGAGCCCACGGGCGGCGCAGCGCGGGGCCTTCGAGGGGAGGCGCGGAGCCGCCGCAGCCCCGCGCCAGGGATAACAGCTTCTCCCACGGCCGACCCATGGCCGTCAGAACACGGACCGGCCTGCCGCTTCCGCCGCTGAGGACACTGGGAGATGTAGTTCCCAACCGCCTTCCGGGCTCCGAGGCTGGGAAGTCCTAAGTGCCCAGGGGGACAGCTCCTAGGTTAGGGTTCTTAAAACAGGCATCTGTGTACTGTTTATTTTTTCACTTGGGTTTGTTATTGTCAGCATTCTGGCTTTTTAAAATTCTAAGTCATAAATTCTCTTCCTCCCTTATGTTCCCTCCTCTTTAAGAAGGCAAGATACCAATTATACATGTAAAGTCGTACAAGACGTACTTCTATATTAACCATGTTCCCGCCCCCCCCCCAACACACACAACCCCTAAAAGAAGGTGGATAACACTGTCCATCGTGGAGCCTCTGGGATTGTCGAGTCACTGTCTTGAGCAGAGTAGCTATGTGTACAAGTTTCCCGGTTCTGCTCATTTCACTTTGCATCAGATCATGGAAGTCTCCCCAGCTTTTTTCTCAAACCATCTTGCTCTACAAGGTAATGTCAATGAATGGACATCTCAATTTACAATTCTTTGCCACCACAAAAAAAAAGAGCTGCTATATTTTTGCACATTTAGGTTCTTTCCCTTTTCCTCTGATTCTTTGGGATAAAGATCTAGTAGTGTTGTTTTAGGATCAAAAGGTATGCAGTTTAACAGCTTCACAGCTCTACCAAAATTCATCCTTACTAGGTTGTGTCTGACTTTTCATGACCCCCTTTGGAATTTTCCTGGCAGACACTGGAATGGTGTGCCATTTCCTTCTCCAGCTCATTTTACAAATAAGGAAAACTGAGACAGAGTGAAGTGAATTGACCAGGATCATACAGCTAGTTAGTGTCTGGGGTCAAATTTGAACTCAGGTCTTTTTGACTCCATGCTCAGTGTTCTATCCAATATTTTTCCAAATTCCCTCTAGCAGTCATCATTTTCCTTTCCTTTCATGTTACCCAATCTGATGGGCGTGAGATGACACTTCATGGTTTTAATTATTCATATTAGAGCACTTTTTCACATGCTTATCAATAACTGACTTCTGAAAACTGCCTGTTCACATCCCTTAACCATTAATCAATTGGGAAATGACTTTTATCAGTTTGGCTCAGTTCTCTGTATACTTGAGAAGAGACCTTCGTCAGAGAAATTTGCTGTAAAACGTTTTCCCAGTTTTCTGCTTTCCTTCTCATTTTGGCTGCATTGGTTGTATGCTCTCGTTTTCAAAATATATTCTAATAAGTATACTTAAATATAATTGGTTTCCTTGGTAGTCCTATCCACTTTTCTTTATCCATGTAAAACAGTATCCTGACTGAAAGAGCTAGGACACACAAAAAAAGGTTAACAGTCCCTGAGCTTGTCCTTCCTCCTCCTTTCACAAAGTTATTCACATAAGATGAAAGAGAAGCTGTGGGTCCTGCTGGACAGAGGGTGGAACGTAAATACAGTCAAGAAGGAGCAAGTCAGAATCCTGCCTCCAACACTTATTAACTGAAGTGACCTGGGCCACGTCAGGAACTTTTTCTTAGGTGTAAAATGGGGAAAAGTAACACCCACCTATCTCACAGGGCTGATGTGAAAATCAAATGCTATTTCAAATGATGTATATAAAGTACTTTGCAAATCTTTAAGCACTATCCTGATGTTAACTATAGTAGTAAGAACAGCAAAGGCATACTGAATGAGTCATCAAGGTTAAATATTTATTATTATGTATCTTTATATTCCACCCAATCTGTTTCCAAATCCAAAGACTTACTCCCCAACTTCCTTTCTGTGTATGTGTACTCCTATCCCACCTCCTCAGAGACTGTCTCAGAAAAAGGCCACTGGCCTCCTAGAGATAAATTCAGTTATAAGCAGTCAATGGGGTCAGGCCACAGCAGCGTTAACAAACCTTTTTCCTACTAAATTCCTGCATATGATATAAGCTCACTCACATTCTAGGTAACAGGGTTCAAGATATAGGACAGGGTCAGACAGAGCTTGGAGATGGTACTGGGTTTTCTGGGAGGGACAGGTCTGAAACTGTGCAGATGTTTAAGGAGTAGACACTAGTTCTCAGTCGAAGGAGGGTCAGGCGGGGAAGGTTCCCCCAGAGCACTTTCTTCTTCTGCATTCTCTAGGGAAGCTTCAGGAACAGATGCCATACTGGGTTCCTGTTCTGTAGGTTCTAGATCTGGAGCTATGATCTCTTGTTCTAGTCCTTTCTCATCCAATAGGAAAACTTCCTCTCTCTTTGGCAAAATAAAAGCCAAGGGCTCCTGGATGACTTGGATATTGACATGTCCAAGGTTCCCGAACTTGGAGAGCTGAGTGGGTGGAACACCTGGTTCAAAAGGTAAGGGAGGTGGGAAAAGCAGGGGAAAAAAAAGAAAAGAGGCAAAAAAGCAGTAAGGTATATGACTTAACATCTTTAGAGACACACCAGCAAATGACTCACTGAACAGCCTTCTGACACTGGCAATTCTCCGTCCCAGTCTTCTCCTCTTCCAAGTGGCAGGTTCCTTCCCAGAATCTCCATCTGACCCATGTCAGCCATGCTTTCATCAAACCTGGACCAGCCTGTGATTTGCCAGATGATTTCTCCACTTCTAACCCCCACCCCACCGTTGTGCTTCTCCATTAAAATGAAGCTCCTGGAAAACAGGGACTGTCTTTCTTTTAGACTGTATATGTAATCTTAGCACAATATCTAGTGTATGATAAGAGCTTAATAAATGCTTGCTCACTCTATCTGCCTATATCAGACGTTCTCAACCTTCCTAATGCCTCAGTCCTTTAATACTCATATGTGGGCATACCTGCATGTGGGTGCACCTGCCTGGAGACAGATAAGAGGAGCGGTGTCTCAGTTCCTAAGACCATGGGAAATATGTGTTTTCCGATGGTCTTAGGCGATCCTTGTGAAAGGGTCATTAGACCCCCAAAGGGGTCGCAGCCCACAGGTTGAGAACTGCTGGCCTACATGGTTACCACATAACAAAAAGCATGCTTTGCAATGAGAATTCAAGAATGACCACTGGGCTACAAATAATGAACAACTCTGGCAGAGCTGGATCAGCCATCCAGCTCTGGTAAATCACTACAGTCAATGAGCATCCCCATGGAATGACTGGTGAACACAAGGAAAAAGTGAATAGGAAGATATGCTGGTCTTGAAATTGCTAGTGGACACTTGCTTTCTTGTCCCTCTCACCAGAGATGGATCCTATTCTTCAGATAAGAATATATGGCATAAATAAAAATAAAATGGTCAAGTACAGAAGAGCGTTGTTCTCAGTCTCTTACCCAAAATCTGTGCTATCTCCGTCGGTGGGAAGAGGACTTGGAGACAGCGGTTTAGGTAAGGGACCAAGTCTTCCAGGAAAACAGTGCAGAACTGGATGAAGAGCTCTTGTTCCCGGGGACTGAAGGCTGCCTCCTCTGCCCGGTGAAAAGCCAAGATAATTTTTGTTACCTAAAGAAAATCCAAAGTTGTTTTTAGTCACGTGAGGCACACTCTCCAAGTACTGCCAAGCCCCAACACAATAGTTTTAGACTGAAAAATATCTTAAGCCAAAGTATCAAGCTCCTGAAACCACCCCCAGCTTCACAGAAATCTCTGCTTGTTCATTTGCTAATCTAGTTCTTAGCAATATAGTATGAAATGCCAATGAAACCAATACCAATGCAACAAGCACGCAGATAATGTGGCAAATGACTTATTTTCAACATAAGAACAAGCCCAAACTGTAAAGGACCCCAAAAAAGGAAGAAAGGAATAAAACATGTTTCCTACTGAGTTTTGCTTTTTGAAGCAACATCAAGTCCAGTAAACCTCAAGGGAGAAGAGAGACAGAAACATGTCAAGATATCCTATCTCCCTCCTCACCACAAATGACTCCAGGGGCTTAAACCCATGGTCAGATTTCCACCTAATTAAGACAGACATCAGCCAAGCTCCGAGTCTTGTTCACTATAGCCCATAGAAAAGCTTATTTTTATCCATAATTCACCACCCTAGGCCTGCCTGTATTCTCTGGAATAGTTATGCACACTTGGAGAGGAAAAAGAAAAACCAACAATGAAATAAGAGGTCAAGGAAAATAAAGAGTACAGTCTTAGGAAAGTATGTATGAAAAAGAAAAGAGTGCTAGGAAATATACTACCATAATAAAAAAGATTAGTATTCAACCAGGAGTCAACCAGTAGAACAATTCAGAACCTCTTCCAGTCCACAGGTCTGGCCAGTAGCCAGAGCTTCTAGAATACCTAGGATCTTACAGATGACTATTTTATAAAGCCAAATCTACAAATAAAGCATGATTGGAAGGGGAAGGTCAAAGGGGAGAGGGAGGGAAAGACTTGCTAAACCCTCCAATTCATCCCTAAAAACAGATTATTATACCGTGATTCTTGGTATTTCCCCACCTTGCCCAGGGCATCCTCTAAAGAGACAGTCACATCCTGAGCCAGAGCCACAGGACAACAGAGACGCAAATCATTGAATGCAACCAGAATGTTGTTGAGGAAACAAGCCAGGGGTGGAAAGTCCAGCAGTCCCATGGGGGGTTGCAAGGTTCCAGGCTGAGTCACTGGGACAGCAGCAGGAATCGCACTCCGAAGGGCAGCAGGAGCAGAAATAAGAGTATAGGAATTCATTTCATCCTGAAACTTCTCTACACCTTCTTGAAGTGCTTTCTTGAAAGTATTCAAAGCAACCTTCTGGAATATAGGTGCAAGCTGGCCCCGAAAATCAGCTCCTACTCGGCTGAAGGAGAGCCCAAAGTACATACACTGGCCAAGCAGTGAGTCCAGGCGGCTTCCGCCTCCACGCTGGAGGTCACTCTCCAACACCTGCAGGAACTGTGAGACCTTCTGCAACACCCAGCCATGGAAGATGGCACTCTCGTTCACTGAGGGCTCACCAGCAGCCAGTGGGAGCAACGGGTCCTCATCAGAAAATATGGCCCGGTACTGTGTAATGATGTCGAAAAGGTGAACACGATAGGCCTCGATGGTCTTGGTGATATGAAAATAAGGATCCTCATTGGGAATGGAGGTCAGGATGGAATGCAGCCATGCATCTCGGGCCTGTAAGAATTTGATTCGCAACTCAGCCTCTGTGAAAATGTCCATTCGACGAAGATAGCCAATAACGCGGAGACAGATAGGGAGCTGAATATTGGTTCGAAGTTGCTGGATCAATTGGCTGAGCATCAACTGCATAGACTGACGGACCTCCTCAACAATGCTCTGCAAAAGCAGAAGAGGTTAGTGGAAAAAATGAGAAGACTTTATTTTTTTTTTAAAGACTGGACATGTGTGATTTCACTAGTATGGGGAACTCTCATGAAAAATCTTTTTCTAGCAACTAAGATTGAGACCCACTCTGTAAATTACAATGTTAGTGGGTAGTCTGGGGACACTGAAATGTCAAATTAGTTGTACAAATCACATAGCCAGGAAGTGTCAGAAGTAAGGCTTTCTGACTCCAAGGCTGGCTCTTTATCCATTACACTACACTGCCTCTCACATACAAAGCATGTTTTCGCACCCATTTTATTAAACTTCTTCACCTGGCATTCCAAGGCCTGCACAACCTGGTACCACCCCATCTTCCGAGCATCCACAAGCTTTGTGTCAGAAAATGTTTTGCTGCCTGAACAAACACGGTGTACCCATGCCACCGAGCCCAGGTTTAGGTGGCTTTCTATGGCAGGAATGTGGTCACACCTACTAGCCATTAATCTATACTACTCTCTATGCTTGAAAACTCAGGTCCAATGCCACCTCCTTCAAGAAACCTTCTGATCTCCCAGGTTAATTGCAATCTTCTCCCTCAGACCTAACAAGGTCTTTTGTTTCCTTGTTTCCTAATTCCCTAACAACATATCTTGTAATGTTGTCTATAAGAGTTACCTTATTGGTGTCTTATGTAAGCAACTTGAGAGTCGGGCTTGTGTCTTAATTAACTAAATTTTGTATCTGCCCAAGGACCTAGCAATACTTTACATGCAGTCATCACTTACATGTCTGTTGACTGATTCTTACCCTTCATGGAATTATGAAACTATTTTCTGAAAAATTCCTGAAAAATCTGAAAATTTTCTGAAGAACTATTTTGTAGATTGCCAGCAAAGCCAAATTTCAATTTAGGCTCCAGGTAATTTCTCACAATAATATATAATTACAATAATCTACAATAAAGTAAATACACTAAGGGGTTAGGTAGCAGGGAAAGAACATCAAAGACCTGAGACCCAAATCTGGCAAGCTTAAAACAACAGTGGTGATACCTGGATAACAGGGATGGTAGAATATTTTCTCTCCAGCCTTCGCACATAGGCTGCAAGCTCAAGAGCCTCCTCATAGTAGTTATTTCGAACACAGGTGTCCATTAACTGAGGAATCTCCAAGATTTCCAAGATTTCTGTGTGCCGGTTCAGGGTCAAAGTATTCATATGCCGGTTAGAACCAATCTCTTCTGCATCTTTCACAAAATTCCTATTGCAAATCAAGGGATAAACACATGAATCCAAAGCTTCAACTGGTTAATCAAGTGGGTTCCCAATTACCTCACATTTTCACCCAAATTCAGGACAAAGAGCCAGATATTTTCTACTCACATCCCACGGAAGTGTCAGCACAGGGCAGCAGAAAAAGGCCTGCCTGTTGGAATCAGGAAGTTGGGGTTCAGATGCCAACTAAAATACCTCTTGGGTGATGCTGGACAAATCACCACCTCTCCTAGCCTATGTTTCCTCATCTGTAAAACAGAGCTAGCAATTCTTGCACTACCTCTTTCACAACTTGCTGCACAGACAGGGCTTATTCAGCCTTAAAATGGTAGAGAAACTGCAGCCATTATCACGATCTTCATCATAACTTTGTTCTAAGTCATTGCAATAAACAATGCATCCCATTTCTCAAATACTGCTGAAACAAAGCGCAATGCTTTGCACACTGTAGCCCTAAATTCTTCATTCATTCCTTCAGTTTTTCCTCTTTACTGAACTTGGAGCAGGAAGGTGGCTAGGAATCCTAGTCCCAATCTCAACATTTACAGATGAGGAAACAGGAGGCTCGAACTGTTTAGGTCCTCGTTCATGGAATCCCAAGCAATGAGTGGCAGCTCTGGGATTTATTATTTAATATTTTTAAAAATAATGAATGCTAGGGAAGGCTAGGTGGCACAGTGAATAGAGCATCGGCCCCGGAGTCAAGAGGACCCGAGTTCAAATCTGATCTCAGTCACTTACCTGGGCAAGTCACAACCCCAACTGCCCTGCCCTCCCCCCTCCAAAAAGCAAAAAAAAAAAAAATAACGAATGCTGGCATTTGCGCAGCGCTCGGGGCTGCAAGCGCTTTACAAGCGTCATCTCATTGGATGCTCAGAGCCACCCTGGGAGGAGGGGCTGTCACCACCCTATCTTACAGAGGAGGGCACCGGGGCGGGCAGCGGGCGGGGGCGGCCCGGGGCTCCCCTCCCCCACGCGGAGCCCGCACCGGCAGCTCTGCTGGAAGCTGGGCAGGCGGCTCAGCAGGCGGCCCAGGGAGGCCTCCACGTCCCCGAAGAGACGGTGGATGCGCTCGGTGCACTCGGCGCCGCGGATGAAGGTCTTGTAGTTGGCGAAGGCCAAGTCGCGCGTCTGCTGCAGCAGCTGCGCGCGCTCCTCCGCCAGGCGCTCGGGCTCGCGCCGCAGCCTCTCCAGCCCCGAGCCGCTCAGCTCGCGCAGGTAGCGCCCCACGTCGGGCCGCTCGCGCCACTGGCCCTCTGGGAACCGGTCTCGGAACAGCGAGGCCAGGAGGCCCTCATCCTCCACCTCGCCCAGCGCCGCCGCAGCAGCAGCAGCGCCGCTAGGTGCCACGGCGGCCATGTTGGCGTCTGCGACTGCTCCGCCCTTCTCGGCGGAAGGGCTGAGCTGTCTCCTGTCACCCAGGAGCGAACGTCACTTCCGGGAGCTTCGCCTTCGGTGCCTGTCTAGGGAAGGCGGCCTGGGAGTCCTGGCAACGGAAGGAGGGCCTCGGGGAGCGGCCAATGAAAATGCGAGCGGGGAAGAGGAGTTACTTCCGTTTCCGGCGGTCTGCAGCGTGCGGCTCTAAGTTTGCTTTAGTGCAAAATGCGACCCCTGACCGAAGAGGAGACCAGCACCCTGTTCCAGAAGCTCTCAAAATAGTGAGGACTGGGGTTTTGAGGGGGTGCGGGGCAGGACCTTGGGGGAGACTTGGGAGGGCCGGGCTGGACCCTGCCAGGGCCGAAGATTAGGGGAGGGGACACGTGGGCTCGGGGCGCGTGGCCTGCCGCGGCCCCCTTCCTCCAGCTGGGTGAACCCCCGACAAGCTCAGGGCCTCGGTTTCCGTATGAGTAAATTAGATTGGGAACCCTTTGAGGGCAGGGACTGCCTTGTCTTTGTATACTCGGTGCTCACATTATTCCTGGCAGGCAGTAAGCGCTTAATAAGTGTCTTTTAATTTTGTATCTCCAGCGCTTAGCATAGTGCTTAACCCGCAGTGGGCGCTTAATGAATGCTGATTGATTGATTGACTGCAAAATAAAGGGGAGTTTCAGTATGAGAAACCCAGGGTGCCTCTGGACAGTTGTGCTAGGGATCAGGAAGACCTAGTTTTGAATTCTACGTATTTGTACGGGCAAGTCACTTGATCATCACAGACATCAAGTGTTTTCATCTATAAAAGGAAGGTGGTTTGACTCAGTGGACCTGGGGTCCTTTCTGGCCCTAAATCTACAGCCCCCTGAATGGAAGTTCCCTTTGTGTTAACAGTATTGGAGAAAATATTCAGCTGCTTGTGGACCGACCTGATGGCACCTACTGTTTCAGGCTCCATAAAGACAGAGTCTACTATGTAAGGTGAGTGTTTCTGGAAGAGAAATTGGTGGGGGTGTGTTTGGGAGATTGAGAGAACCTGAGAGCACTGAGTATACCACCTGTATTTGCCTCCATTTTCCATCAGTGAGAAGATTCTTAAGCTGGCAGTAAATATCTCCCGGGAGAAGCTAGTGTCTCTGGGGACCTGCTTTGGGAAGTTCACCAAGACCCAGAAGTTCAGGTTGCACATCACTGCCCTGGATTACCTGGCACCATATGCAAAGGTAGGCAGTTGTTTCAGTGTTGAGGAAATTGTTTTCAGCAGTATGTAAAGCCAATCATGGCAGCTTTCCTGAGGACTGCTGCTGTGAATCACTGTAAGGTTCTAACGGCATAGTATAACGGACTTTACTTATTCAGCAATAAACTAAAGCAAAGCATTCACCATAAGGTAACAACCTGTTAGTATATCTTATAGTCATCTATAAGAGATAACATAAAATACAAGCACTGTCCACCCCTGGGTCACAGTAAGTTAAACAGTATCATCGATCGGTACAGAGTATCCAAGTAAAGTCTTTTTTCATCCTGACTACAGGCTGACTTCCAAACCCCATGACTGCTCTTCCATATGGCTGCCGGCTCTCAGCTCTCCAGGACTGCTTGACTCTAAGCTCTTCTGCAGTTTCTGTTTCTAGGAAGACTAAGCTTAACAAGGCTATGACAATTAGCACACATTGAGCTTAACAGAACTACAGCAATAGTCACACACATGACCAGCGCTATCATCTCAGTTCACTTTCTGAGAAATCAGCACAAATCAACAGAGTGCTTCTGTCTGACAAAGTAACACAGATCAACAGACAGAACATTGGAATCACCAACATTCTCTCTCTCTCAGTTCTCAGAAAGTAACACAGATCAAACAGAGTGCCAAAATCCCAAGCATCGACTGTCAGAGCTTTTTTCTGTTCTGCTCCTTCCGGGCCCACCCTTCCTGTTCTGCTCATTTGCAAGCTGCCACTGTGGGCTCCATGTGATTACCTTAGGCCTATTAAGGGAAGGAAAGGTCTTCATCTTCCCTTAGGCCTATTACAGGCAACACAGTGTGTACTGTTTGCAGCAAAGACTCGTCATACAATCAGAAGACTAGACTCAAAGACGTACCATTACACGGGATGCAGGGTTTCTTAATTGTCCCAGATCGAACCACATTAGTGGCTTTTGCCATCCCAGTATAATGGGAGATGCTTTGGTTTTGGCTTTGGTAGAAATGAATGTGAATCTTATAAATATGAATGTGAAGCTATAAAACGAGAGGGGCTGAAGTAGATGATCTGTGATGTACTCATAAAATTTAAATTCCATAATAAGAGGAGGAAAGATAGCTTGTGGTGTGAAATATATTACTGATTACTGCTTGCTTAATTGTTAAGAATTTTTAATCACTGGAACTAATATCTATGGGTCATGTTTAAATTAAATACTATAGGCTTTAAGCAGTAGAGTTTGAAAGAGCTTATGTACCCCAGTCTTAAGGCTGCAAACTGGTCCTATCTTCTGAGGAAGATATGGAAGATGGACAGAGGATGAATCAGATTGAGACTGGTCAGGAGATATTTTTCCTAGCACTGGGTCTCTCTGGTGTGGAGGGTGGTACCTGTCACAGGACTTTCCAGAGGAACTCGACTAACTCTGTATTTGCCCTGTTGCCCAAGTCTGGAGACCCCTCTTGTTAGTCAGTGTGTCACATAGTCCACCCTTTACCTTTGTTTTAGACCAATCACAATCTTAATTTAGTTTGCAGCACTGGACGTTATGTAACCACTAGACTACAGAAAAACTGCTTTGATTGTAAGGTGTATCTTTGGTCATTGAGAGGCCACTGACTGTTGTTGGCAATTGCTGTTAACCTTTGTGCCCCAGAGTTTCTTCATTGAAGATTTTAGGTACTTTTTGCCATTTTCTTACTAAGAATCAGATTAGACTCCTTGGAGAGTCAAATGGAGTGAGCGTTGTTTAGTGGATGTATCTTTTTACAAGATTTTTGTTACATTTTGGCCTCATAAGCCAAAAGTATTTTGAAAAAACTTTAAGGCATTTATATAAGGAAATACTTTAAGGAATACAAAAGGAAAGTATTTTCTCATTATTAATCCCTATGAAACAGGAGGAAATTAACAATTTGTAGAGACTTTCACTTCCTTCTTCATTTTACTTTTTACCTGTCTGTTAAAAATTTCATCAAGAGAAAACCCAACAGCTAGCAATTCGTTCAGCTGTTGGGATGTAAACATAAATACTGACTGCTGTCTCATGTAGATGAATATTCTTTCTTGTAGTATAAAGTATGGGTGAAACCTGGAGCAGAGCAGTCATTCTTGTATGGTAACCATGTGTTAAAGTCTGGCCTGGGTCGAATCACGGAAAACACTAATCAATATCAGGGACTGGTGGTGTACTCCATGGCAGATGTCCCTTTGGTGAGTAGAAATAGTAGATGTAGTAGTTCTTGTAAAGGAAAAAACCTATATCCGATAAGCATCCAAAAAGAATTTAGGAGTTTCGTCTTACAGGATCCACTAACATGCCAGCATTTGGGAACTAACTTCTACCCAGGAACTGCAGTAATACATCCTTGTGACATTGAAGTGATGTTGGGTTCTCAAAGACCATAGCAGAAAAGCATAATTTCTGATGGGTTTTGCCAGCTTAGAAAGGTTTCAGATATGACCCCACCCAGCAAGACTGTCTGAGAACCAGCCTTGTTAAGTTCAGAGAACTCATTAACAAAAGGGCTATCAGTTGGAGTGGGATTGGGGAGTTTTTGGTTGGAGCACTTCATAAAATCATTAAATGTAGAGCATTATTTTGGGTAGTATACCTTTTAGAGGGCATACCCATGTTAATAAAATAAGTAGTCCATGAAATGTGGGAGATGACTGGTTATGGTCAGCACCTCGTCAATCTTTGTCCTTTCTGTTGAATCTGCAGGGTTTTGGCGTAGCAGCCAAGTCTACACAGGACTGCAGGAAAGTGGACCCCATGGCAATTGTCGTGTTTCACCAAGCTGACATTGGGGAATACGTGCGCCATGAAGACACACTGATTTAATTCATCTTACGAACTTATGACCAAAACTTTTTTTCTTGTGGGAGCAGCTGAAATACAAATCCACCCTTTTACTGAACCTACACCATGCCTTGTGGAGACACTTGGTCTTCTCTTGGCCATTCTTACTATCGCATGGGCACTAGGGCATACTGCATTAAACTCTGGACTTGGAACTTGGAAGATGGGTTTGAATCC